>SJYX01006300.1:334034-392176 GCA_006410675.1 Oreotragus oreotragus | reverse complement strand
CCGGGGGGGGGGGAAGGGGCCCGGGAAACCAATCCCCACCCCACCCCCCCCTGCAGCCCGTGCGGGCGGCGCGGCGCGGCCCGGGAGCCCTTTGAAGCTTGGGGCGCACCCGCCGCCCGCGCCCGCGGAGCGCAGAGCAGATGTGTCCCCCAGCCCGGCCCCGGCCCGAGCCCGCAGGCGCGCGGCGCACCTTCCCCGCAGACAAAAGGACGCTCCTTCTCCCTCGCTCGCTCCCCTCCAAACTCCGCCGCCGGCCGAGCCCCCGGGGAAGGGGGCGCCCGCGGCCCCCGCGCCGCTGCCCCGCCGCAAAGTTGGGCGGCTCCGCGTCACCCCCGCCCAGCTCCGCAAACTTTCCCGAAGTGCCGGTCGGCGGGGGCGCGCGGGCCCGAGCGCGCTCTCCACGTCGTCGGCCCCCTCCGGCGCGCAAAGTTGGAGAACAATGACTCCGGCCTCGCCGCCCCCGGCCCAGCCCGCCCCCGCCCGGCGTCCCCGGGTCCCAGCGTCCCGGCGCCGCGCGAAGAGGCCCGGTCCGCTGGGCACCGAACGGCGGAGGGTCCCAGCGCGCTCACCTGCTCGGTGCGGCCCGGCCCGCAACGCGCGGGGGGCGGTGGCATGAACGGCCCCCCCGGACAAAGAGGCGTCGCGGCCCCGAGGGGCGCGCGTGGGCGGCGGCGCGTGGCCCGGCTCCCCGCGTGTCCGCCCCACGGGCCCTGCGCGCGGCCCTGGAGTTGGCGGAGACGGCGTGCGAGGAGCCCGCGGTGTCCTCCTGCCGCGTCGCTGGGCTCGGTCCGGCCCGCTACGCCCGCGGCCGCTGCCTCATCTTCCTGCGGCGGGAGACATGTTCCGCCCCCTGCTCCGCGCCCCGCCCCGTCCTCGACAGGCCCCGCCCCGAGCGCCCCGCCCCGTCGCTTCTCGCGGATCCCTCCGCCACCGCCCGCTCGGCCGGCCGCCGCCGCCCGCCCATACGCGCACGCTAGACGGGGCTGCGGACCCGCGGAGCCCGGCGCCTGGAACAAGAGCGCCGGGGATCTGTCGGCCAACGGCGGGGCTGCGGGGGCAGGAACTATCTTTCAGCGCGGAGGCGCACGAGAGCTGGGAGTATACTTGTGACGCAAGCGGGAAGGGCCGTGAGATGGAAAGATAAGGCGGAGAGGCCGGGGCCAATCGGAGGTAGCGAAAGCGTGATTGGCAAGGCTGCCTGCAGTTCGTGGCTAGGCCCCGCCCCCTTCCCGCCCACTTCGTTCGGCCTAGCGAAGAGGCGGGACTCTCCGAGCTGAAGGCCGCGAGAAGGTGTGGGGGGCGGGGAACAGCTGGTGTTTTATTCTCGGGTTTGCGTGGCCGCCCGCACAGTCTCTTCGTCTTGGTCGTATCTGAGTTTCTAGGCCTGGCCCCTAGTGCTGGGTTTTGCGAGCGGGCATCCTATGCCCGGAGTGAATGAATCAGACCCATTTTTACCCTTGCGGCCACGGCGTTAGCGCCGTTTCAGGGTCTGAGAGCTCCGCGTGGAACCCGCTCTATGCTTCTGACTTGCTGGTTGCCTTTGGCTGCCTGAGACTCAATTTACTGATCTGTTAAATAGGATTTGGGCCTGAGTTTAAGCTGGACTGAGACCTGACAGTCTCAGCTGCGCTTCTGGGGTCGCAAAGAGTCGGATACGACTGAGCAACTGAACTGAACTGAATGAGACCTCACAAAGCTTTCTGACTCTCTGAGTTCACTTAGATTCCAAGTTCACCCCGCAGCCAGGAGCTCTTGAGCTTTTGGAAACCGTAGACGCTACAGAATGGAAATAATAATTATTATAAAGGAAAATTAACACACTCTAACACGATTTGTGCCCCCCTGCCCCGCAGCCCCGTGTCCGCAGAGATAAAATCACAGTCCCTTCCAGGCTGGGAAGAAGACAATGTCCCCCTGGCCCAAGGGGCTCCAGCCACAGTGGCCTGCCTCCAGAAACTTCCAGGCTCACTCTCACCTCCGGGCCATTGCACTGGCTGTGCCTTCTGCCTGAAAGCCTTTTCCACCCCATCTGGAGCCCCAGGTCCCCACAGTTCAAGGAGGTCAGGGAGGCCCTAGATCCAGGGAGCAGGACTGAAAGCAAGGGAGAAAAGTGGGAGCCCAGGGGGAAGGAGAAGAGGAAGGGGAGATGACTCCAGGGCAGACAGGAAGTTCAGGTGGCTCCTAATAAAGCCTCTTCCTGCTACATGGGGACCGGGCTGACCCTCCCCTTGACCCTCAGCACCAGAGTGCTGCCATGTGCCATAGGTCTCAGGAGGGGACTGAGGGTTTGGGGGCGTCTGGGTTCAAATCTCTCATTCCACCTGGCATCACTTGCGCAAGCTCTTGCTGCTCTCTGGGCCTCAGTTTTCCCATCAGGCAAATGGGAGAGTGTAGTGATGGTCACTATGTAGGTGCCAAGGGCATGTGCCTCCATCCTGTGGCCTCTCCCCACTGGAATACCCAAACCTCTGGAGTGAGGGCTCCCAGACCACAGCCTTTACCCACACCAACCCTGATCCCACAAGTCTGGGGTCTGCTCTGGCTTGCCCCTATCCGGGAGGCTTTCTTGAGGACCAGGCTGGGGCTGCAGTCCCTCTGGACCCCCAGCCGACTCAAGGTGGGCCAGCACCCTTTCCCCTGACAGTGCTAAGGGTCTAACCTGTACAGACAGAGCTGGGGCCAGTATTCCTGGAGTTGACATACCCGCTGAAGGGGGTAAATGATCCAAATGATCCATTCATAGGCCATGTAATTATTGAGCACCAACGGTATGCCAAGCTTGGTGCTGGGTGTTGGATCACAGTGATGACTATGACTTGTCTACTCCCTTTCCTCCAAGGCAAGATGAACTGTCAGAGGCCCGCTGTTTTGGTCCCAAACGTGCTTCTTCTATCCGTATGTTCAGCTGTCCGGTCCTCAATCCTGAGTGATTAAACCCATAAACCCATTGTACAGATGAGGAAACTGAGGTTCAGAGAGCTCCTCCCTGGGGTCCAGTCCACCCTGGGGCTCACACCTGCCAGGAGGCTCTCCCAGCACCCACAGGCCACCATTGTCTTCCCTGGGGAGGCCCAGCTTGGGGCTGAGTCACTGGGTGGAGCAGCCCATGGGGGACCACCACCCCCTCTTGGCTGCCGCCTCTGCCCAGCCCTGAGGCTCGGGTGTGCCCTACAGGGCACTGGCACAGGGACAGGCAGCCAGCAGCTGGTGCCAGGGGCCCCTCGAGGGCAGCCCACAGCCCGCCCACCCCTGCCTGTCTGACTGCGGCCTTTGTTTTCCTCTGGTGCCCGCCAGGGACCTGGGGCCAGGCAGGAGCAAGGGACCTGCCTCCCCCAGTGGGGGCTTCCTCCCTCCACCCAAGTCACACCTACTGTGTGCTGTCCCAGGCTGGGAACCTCGGGAGGAAGACAACCCCAACTCTGGTTGGGAAAACTCATGCTGAGGACAGAATCCCACTAGTGAGTGGGGTCGCTGGGGACAGAACACAAGAATGGTGATGGAAACTTCCAGAAGACAGTAGATTGGCACGCCTCAGTTAACCATGGATTTAGGACTTGAGGGCCACTCTTCTGACATCATTTTCATTTGTCTCCAGAGTGGGCACCTTCTCCTGGGTGTGAACGGACCCCCCAAACGCACTCCCCCACTCCCACCCCAGCCAGCCCCACCCTGCTGTTCCTTAGCCCAGGAGGAAGGGAGGGGCCCTTATCAATCAAGCCAGACCCCGTACACAAACCTTGGTTCATGGTCCCTAATTGGGGGGGCACAGGGTGGGGGACAACTGCCTACAGCTGAGGTCTTAATGGGCCATTGGACCCCATGGAGGGGCCTGGCCCTGGCTTGTCCATGCTCTCCGTGACTTCTCCCACACAGATCTGATTGGGGTTCCCTCATTCATTCATTCTCCCTGGCTTCTGAGAGGGAGGTCTCTGCGGGCTGTGCTGCTTGGGCCTGGGGCCAGGGGCTCTCCCTGGATATGGGGTGAGGGGCTTCTTACCCTCTTCAGAGGAGGGAGGAAGTGCTGGCCATGGAGGGCTCAAAGCGGATGATGGACAAGCAGCAGCTCTGCTGGCCATGCTCCTACCCACCAGCTTGCCTTCCCTGGTGCTCAGAGCCATGGGCGTAAGGAGGGGTGGGGACCCAGTGATTGGACCCGGTTTGTCCTGGGGAGTCAGTGGGCCAGGAGGGTGCCTGGAGCCCCAGCCTCATGCTTTCCATTGTCCATTGTCCATTTTCGGGTTATCAGAAGAGTCTGGCTTGAGTTCCCTTCTCTGGGGTGGGTTCCCTGGGGCAATGACCCTTGGGTGTGACCAGAAGGATGAATGGTCAGTGGGCAAAGAACAAGGAGCCTGGGGGGCAAGGGACTGGGTGGTGTACTTTAGGATTCCATGAGGCTGGAGCCCAGAGAATCGGAGCAGAGAGGAGCCACGGTCAGGGGCACCAGGTCTGCATGGCAGGTGCACTGTGGAGTCATGGTGGGGGTCTGAGCAGGAGAGGGACATGGTCCCATGGCTACATTTGGAGGTGGATTCAAAGGGTTGGTCCTGGGGGTAATGAGCTGGGTGGACTGGGGGTAGGTTTGAGGGGTGATGGAAGGCTTACCTGGGGGTGGGGGTGAGAAGGCAGCCATCCATGGGCACTGGGTGTGGGCTGGGGACCTGGGTTTGTGAATAGTGGTGCCCTTTCTGGAGCAGGGGTATCTTAGGGCCAGGGACCAGAAGAATGGGGCACAGGAAGTCCACATTCCTGCCCTGCCCAGGCCCCAGGGGACAGAGCCTTGGCTTGGCCATGAGGGACTTCATGAGTGAATGAATGAGTGTCCACCCTAATCTAAAAACCCCAGCCCCAAGCTGAGCCCCAATTCTGCTCTGAGCCCTTATTCTAGACTGAACCTTGGGCCCAGGCTGAGCCCCCAACCCTGGACCAAGACTGACTGCCCTGCACCTCTCCCACCTGGGCCCCCCACTATCACCTCTCCCTGCCCTGTACCTGTCCACCCCCAGGGCTGGTGCCACCTGTCCAGAGCAGCCCTTCCCCTTCCTGGCCGGGTGCCCAGAGCTCCTGACTCAGGGCCCCCGGGGGCCTGTCCCACCACATTCTGGGGCAGCTTGTGCAAACATGGGGCACCTCCCGACCAGCCCCCAGGCATTATCCGGCCCAGTTCCCCTGGGGGTAGATGGGGTGAGGGGGGCAGGGCAGGAGACAAGAAACCTTGCCAGATTCCCACTGCCCACGCCTGTGGCCCCACTGACCTCTGCCTTGGAGGCAATGGGGGTTCCTGCAGGAGGCAGCAGGAACCACCCATTGTTCAGACAGGGAAACTAAGGCTCCAGCCCCTGCCTGAGGCAGGCCAGCCTCCTACACCTGGCCCACATGCCCGCCCATGCTCCTTCACCTGTTCGTGTGCATGTGTGTGTGTGTGTGTTAGTCACTCAGTCATGTCCAACTCTTTGTGACCCCATTGACTGTAGCCTGCCAGGCTCCTCTGTCCCTGGAATTCTCCAGGCAAGAATACTGGAATGGGCTGCCATTCTCTTCTACAGAAGATCTTCCCGACCCAGGGGTCAAACCCAGTTCTCCCACATTGCAGGCAGATTCTTTACCATCTGAACCATCAGGGAAGCCCTCACCTGTTCCTTGGCGCCTTTCAGAATCGAGAGCATCCTGGCAATTAGCACCTTGCCACACTAAGGTGTGTAGATTTTACTCAAGGATTCTGGGGAAAGTCATGGGGGCAATGTGGTCTCCTTGGAGACAGGGGAGCTAAACCTGAAATGCTGAGTTGGTCCCAGGCTGGCGAGGGTGCTCAGGAAGAGGGCATGGGGCTGGGGCTGGGAGTGGCCTGGGGTAGAAAAGCCCTTCCATAGTGTGTGCTGGGGGCCCTGGAGAGCACTTGGCAGTGAACGGCATCCACCCCAGTCCTGGCCACCCTGTGTGGGGCCAGGACCCCACAACGGTCTCTCCTTCCCCTTTTCCACTCTAAGTTACCAGGCCTTTGCCCTGGCTGTGCCCTCCTTCTGGGTCATCCTTTCTCTCACTTATGCCTGGCTCTCTCCTTATCCTTCAGCCCTCAGTTTCTGTGTTGCCTCCTCCAGGAAGCCTCCTTGTCCAGAGCAGGCCAGGCCCCCTTCCCCTCTTAGAACTCCTGTCATCATTAGTCTTTTTGCCATTTCTGTCACCCTATCACTCGAACCATATCAGGGGCCCCCAAGGGCGAGGCTCAGGCTTTCTTGCTCACTGTTGCCCCATGAGGCTCAGAGCATCCTGGGGATAGCACAGGCCTGGGGAGTGGCAGAGAGGCAGCTGAGGTCCAGTGGGGCTCCTGGTTCTTGGGGATAGATGTGGAGCCAGGCAAGTGGATGTCTGGAGGAGCACACAGCCATGAGCTCTGCTCCCAGCCCCATGGCCCTGCTTGCCAACAGATTCAAGTCCCACCTCCCACTCCCCACCATGAGCCTTGGCTGTAAGACCCCAGCGTGCATGGCTGGACGTGTCATCTTGGAGCTCTGCACCCCAGAACCCTCTGAGGGCTGGGTCCCTAGGTTGGTGTTTACAAGGGCCAGGTCAATGGGGTCACCCATTAACATGACGCAGTTTTTCTGCTGGGCATCTCCTGGGATCCCTACTGGTGCTGCACAGGTGGCAGAGATGTTGGAGGGAGGGGATCTGTTAATCAGATGAGCTCTCTGTGCTCCAGGGATGAGAGGGAACTGAAAAGTTTGGCTGCCCATTTCCCCCCACCTCCCTGCCTTCCTTAGGGGTGGAAAAGGCACAAAGGCCACAGCTACAAAAGGACAAAAGTCTTCAAATGTGACTCTGTAGATATGCTTCTGACATGTAACAAACCGACAGACAAGATGGGAATTGCCAGGTAGTGCAGTGGTAAAGAACCTACCTGCCAATGTGGGAGACACAAGAAATGAGGATTCGATCCTGGGGTTGGGAAGATCCCCTGGAGTAAGAAGTGACAACCTGCTCCAGTTTTCTTGCCTGGAAAATTCCATGGACAGGGGAGCCAGGCAGGCCACAGTCCATAGGGTCACAGAGAGTCAGACACAACTAAGTGACTTGGTACACACACACGCACTAATGAGATGTGACATATGGAGAGAAACTATTTTCAACTGTCACGCGAGTGTATGTTCCTCGGTTCTTTGTCTTGTCACAGCAAAGATTTGGAGTGTCGGACATTAAACCTCCTTGGCATGTCACAGCTCTCAGGTCTTGGATAGACCGTGTTATAGCTCTCAGGTCTCGAATGGACCATGTTATAGTTCTTAGACAAATCAGTGTTACAGCTCAGTATTACAGCTCTATTTTATTTAGAAGATAGCAGGAAAATCCATCTTCGAGGTGTGAGGGCACGTGGATCCAAAGTCAGGAAGAGAAGAGCGCCCCTGGAGGGAGAGAGAGAGAGAGCTAGCTTTGGCTCCTCTTTTTATATGTTTATCTCTCCCTGGGCCTGTCCTATGTAAATTGGGCCAGCCAGGAGTGTTGTTTGTTTTACCTGAGGTCCTCACTCCGGTCCTCAGACCTTCTTTTGTTCTATTTTCATGGGCTTTTCCCTTCCTTGTCTTATGGCCACTGCCATTTTGGACTCCTTTTCCCTATTCTACCTACCTAACACAACCTAGTAACAGAATAAGGATTTGTGTCCCTTCATATACAAAGAGTTGCTACAAATCAATCAAAAAACACCAAAATGGAAAACTAGACAAAGAAAGGAACAATTAGTTTACATGTGAAGCCACACAAATGGCTGCTTGAGAGACAGAAAAGGAAGCTTAAAGTCACTCATGATGAAAGAAATGTAAACAAATATGCAAATAAGAAACTACATTTTGTTCTGATAGTTGGCAAAATGATAAAAGATTGGTCACATCCTGCAATAGTGAAGCTAAGTGTGGAGGTCCTCTGAGGGGGTGCTTATTAATAAAGAAGCTCTGCATCCCTTTGGACTCCCTCTCTAATTCCAGCCCTAACACTCAGAAATCTATTAAAAATGATAGTGCAAGCAGGGGTGTTCATTAGAATGCGGTTTGTGGCAGCTATTACTCGGAAACAGCACATACCAATCACCAGGGATGAGAGAGAAGATCCCAGCCGCGGCTGGACAGGGAAAACTGAGCTGCTTGATGGGGCAGGGGAGTGTTGCATGCACGTTCTGAGCCAAGGACATCTGAGGTGGACTGTTCAGATTAAATACAAGTTTAAGACCCACAGCACCATTTTGGGAGCACAGTTTGTGTGAAGCAAAAATGTGTGTACCGAAAAAACACAGGAGGAGGAAATGCCCCAAGGGTTCAGCGGTTACTCTGGGTGCGGAGTTGGGGGAGGGAACTTTCAGTTCTTATTTTATATTTATATTCATGAGGTGGGATGAACTTAGAGGTTGGATTGTGTTTTCGGTGTGAGTGTGTATGTTCTGGCATTTTTTAAATTAAAGTTTAGTTTGTCAATCCCTGATTGAGGTTGGGTCTCTGAAGAGGCATGGGAAGGGGTGGGGTGGGTTTCCACTGGGGAGATGGAGATTCCTTTCAGAAACTGGGTTCACTGCGAGTTCCCTGGAGGGGGCAAGCTTCCAGATGCCCCTTGGGTCCTCTGGGGGAAAACCCCTGGTGCTCTGGGGAGGGCCCCCCGGGTGACCTTGAGCCTAAGCCAAGTACAGGGAGCACTGCAGAGAGAGTCTGTCATGGGTACTTCCTCACTCAGAGCCCAAGTTCTCATCAGTTCAAGGGGACTGGAGACCTCACCACCCACCAGGGACCAGGTTGGGCCGCCTGGTCTCCTGGCAGGTGCTGGGGGAGCCCTGAGGGGCAGCCCCTTCCCCAGGAGCAGGGACGGCCCCAGGCACTGCACAGAGGAACTGGGTCGTGGGGGTCACAGAATTGCGCCTTTAAAGGTATCAGTTTCCCCCGCTTTGCGGGGAACCTGGAGAAGCACAGAAGGCATGCCTTGGACCCAGAACCACCAGGGTCTTGGTTTCTCATGTTTGGCCTTTCCTTGACCCTGTTGTGTGGACGGGGCCTGGCCCCAGAGTGCTCCTAGGCTTCCTTCCACCCCCTGCCAGCCTAGGTGGCTCCTAACCCCTCCGTGCATCACCTATAAGGTCTGCACACAGGCGCAAAGAATAAGAAATTCACTCCCCAGCTCCTAATTCCTTCCCTGCCTGGGGATCTGGCTGTGTCAGGCTGGCAGTCAGGGCTGGGGTCCAGGCAGGCCCTGGGGTTGGGGGTACAGGAAAAATCCAAAGCAGGAGCAAACTGAGGTCACCTACAGGGTGTGCTCCAGCCAGCTCCCCGCCAGACCCTCCAGCCATGCTGGTGTCCCCCTTCCTGCTCCTTGGACATCATGACTCATGCTGGCCTCAGGGCCTTTGCATGGCTGGTCTCTTGGCCCAGAGCACCTCTCTCCCTCATTCTCTCCTCAGCCCATCCATCCCCAAGACTGTCAGCTTTGCTTGCCCAATGTCTCCCTCCCAGTTCCTGCAGGGCAAATGCCCCCCATCCCCACCAGGCTGTCCCCAGAGTCCAGCCCACCCAGTGGAGAGGCTGGGGAAGACAGTGGTCCCCATTTCACAGGTGAGAAAATCGCAACTCAGAGGGAGAGGCCAGAGGTCAGACAGGGAGAGGCACTTAGAAGCACCCCCCTGCCCAGCCCCTCTCCATCAGGGCAAAGGCATTTCCTTCTGCTCAGAGGGCTGTGGGGTCCTAGGGCAGCTGGTGGGGCGCCTAACGGGTCTTGGGGCCTGTGTGTGTGGCGGCAGCAGCTGGGGCTCCTGGGGCCCAACCCCCACTCGGAGTGCGAGTGGGAGGTGGGGGAGGGGGAGCAGCAGCTGGCGCCTGGCCCTGTGCCAGTTAGGAACCTCCACGGGGTGGGACTGCCCTGGGACTGTCTCTCTCTGTCTCTCTCTTTTGGCCTCTGTCTCTATATCTCCCTCTGTCTCTTCTCTTTCTGTTTCTCTCTTTGCCTCTGTCTCTCCATCTCCCTCTGTGTGTGTCTCTGTCTTTCTCGGTCTGCCTCTCTGTGTTTCTTTGTCTATCTGTCTCTCATCAGAGCTGGGGGACTACCCCATTTCAGGTCATTAGGATCTCCCCTTTACCTCCACCTGCTGGGTGTGATCACGTGAATTGAAGGACCCCCACCTCTGCACCCCCGCTATGGTCTCTATCCCTCCCAAGATAGGGAGCCTGGGACACCCCTCTTGTGGGCTGGGGGACCCTGGGCAAGTTTCCCAGATGCAAAGTCTGTGGGCACCCTCTCTGGGCCAGGGGTAGAGTGGGCCACAGCCAGTCTGGGAAGAAACAGTCACTAAGGAGCTACTTTACAGGCATCTGAACCTATAGGGGGTGGGGGGGGTCCCCTATCTTAGTGACACGAGAGAGTCCTGGGGAGGGGATACAGAGGCCAGAAGTCAGCCTGCAGGGGGTGAGGTGGGGTGGGGAGAGGCCCAGCCAATGCAAAGGCCCTGATGCCTGGGGCAACCCTCAGCCAAGTTCCTGGGTCCTCAACCCCAGGTCACGAAGCAGACTGATCTGCCCACCGCCCCACGTGAAGACCCCTCCCCAACCCTGGAAGTGTGCAGGCAGGAGAAGGGCACTGGGGGTGAGCAGGGAGCAGGCTGACTGCCTCCCCAGGGCCCTGTCTACCCAGTCTCTACATTCCCCCATGTCTGCCAGTACAGCCATCCCCTGAAACCTCCCTGACAATAGACTTCAGCACGGCGGAAATCTCCCCAGGGGGCTGTGGCTGGATCACCCCTTGATTTGCATTTTTGCATATTAATGAGGGTGGAGCTGCTAATTCTGCCACAATGTTTTAAAGGTGCAGAAAAGCTGGAACTGCTGAGGAGTGAGGAGGGGGCATTCCCCACCAGGAGTGAGGAAGGGGGGCCTGGGTCCCCAGATACAGGATCCCTGTCCCTCCGTTGCCCCTTGGGTCACAGGGGTGGGGTTCCCCAGTCTCTGTGTCTTTGCTCTTGAAATTGGGACATCAATCTTGGGGGCAGTGGTGCAATGGGAAGTCTGGAATTTTCTGTCGGGAGCTCTATCCCGAGCATCCCATGGTGGGAAAGTCGAGAAATGAGGATCAGACTCTGCCGTAAAATCTTTGGATTCCGTCATAGACTCTGGACCCAGCATCATCTCCATCTTCTGAGTTCAGGCTGGAAACCCCACTCCCCACCACCACTCCCCGCAGCCCCGGTCGGGGCAGGGGGCGCTCTGACCCCACTTGTGGCCCTAGGCTTTCTCAGCCCAGCCTCGGGACTCTTTCCAGCTCCCCCGTGCACATGCTGCTCCCCTGCCAGGTGCTCCTGATTTCCCTACATGTTCACCTCTGCTGTGGCCCTCCAGGCCACCCTGCCCACGCGCCTGTTTAGCCCTGTCACCTCCAGGTCCCCATCCCGAACCTGGAAGACCGAGGCACAGGCTGGCGAGGCCGCGTGCTCGGGGTCACATAGGGTCCCCCCTCAGACCACTCACCTCCCATTGGCCACGGGGATGGAGGCTGGACCCTGGGGGTCTTGCGGCGGTTCAGGCCAGAGGTGCGCACTTGGGCGCGTGCTGCCACCTGGTGGTGCCCTGAGGTGGGTCTGAGGTTTTCCTCCGGCCTCGGAGCCCCCACTCCAAGGAGCACAGCGCGCGCTGGGGAACCCAGGAAGTCCTTGGGTGCAGGGATACCGAGGCCCGGGCCTGAGGGCGCGAGCAGCAATGGGCAGGATGGAGAGGCTTCAATGATGAGGAAGGAAATGGAGGCCCGACTCGGCTGCCCTGTCCTGACCCTCTCCAGACCCCTCCCGTCAGGCCTGTGACTGCTCCAAAGCTTCCCATTCCATTGTCACCCTAATCTGAACATTTTATGTCCACACAGACCCCTGGCCTGACCCGGTGCGAGGTGTGAGCGCGGGGCAGGGGAGACTCCCCTACGCTCCCCGGGACAAACGCACTGGGGGCCCCGGGGCCACTGTCCACCAGGGGGCGTCCGCTGCCCAGAAACCCGCGGAGGCCTGCTGCGCGAGGTCGCCGCTTGCGCACGCGCGTGCCCGGTGCCGGTGAGCTCTGAGTGTTCGCTGCGCTTGTGATGTCCACGTGTGCCCAGTTGGGATCTCGCACGTGTGAGCGCACTGTGCTCGCGTGTACGTAGCTCTCAGCTGTGCTCACGCGCTCGGTCCTACCGGCACTCTGGAGTGTTCATATGCTCGAACATGTTTACGTTGCTCTGCAACAGATTGGCTGGGTACCGAGTGCTCAGGACCTGGCGCGTCCGGGCACAGGAGGGCACAATTTTGTTTGCACTTGTGAGGCCTGTTTATCCACGCGTGTGCACCTGGGATTGCCATAACCAGACGTCCACATTTCTTTTGTGCATCGATCTGTCTGCCTGCCCTTGAGCGGGGTCCTACCTGTACGTCTACAAGTACTGCCTGGCATATTTGCAGATGCGCAAGTCCTGGCAAACACGTGTCCACGTATTCTGGCATGTTTATTGAGTGTTTACACATGTGCATGCTTGCGTGTGCACTGTGATGGAGCACACACATACACACGTGTGTGTTAATGTATATCTCCATGTCAGGGCTTCCCTGGTGGCTGGCTCAGACAGTAAAATTTCTGCCCGCAATGCAGCAGACCTGAATTCAATCCCCGGGTAGGGAAGATCCCCTGGAGGAGAATCCCCATGGAGAATCCTATGGACAGAGGAGCCTGGCGGGCTGCAGAGGGTAGCCCATGTAGGGGTCACAGAGTCAGACACAACTGAGTGACTAACACATACATGCATGTACCTGTGCCTACAGCCACAGCCCACACACTCAAGTCCACCTTCAGAGACACTGCTCCCAGCAGGACCCCTTCCCACCAGTCAGCTGTCAGAACGTCTCTAACAGGTCCTCCCTGAGGTCCTGACGTGCATTTTGCCCTCTCCCTGCTCTCCCATTCTTGCCTCTCTGACCTCCACCCAATCTCCTCCCACTGGTGGTCACAGCCTCCGTGTCACCTGCAGGTGTCACATGTCACCTACAAGGAGACAGGGAGCGTCTGGTTGTGTTGACATCTGAGCCTTTGCTGTAGCCGTTCTTTCTGGCCCAACTTCTCCAGGACCCTGCTGACATGTCCCCAGCTCAATGTCACCTCCAGCCAGGGCTGCCCTCCACCACGTCCAAGAACAAGGAAAGTTTGTTCCTTTCCTTTGTTGTCCTAATCTGGGTCTTGGCTATTGCCTGTCCCCCATGAGGAGTCATGCTCTGTGATGTCACCCCTGATTTCTGGCATCCTAGGGACACCTACCTGAGAAACTGGCAGAAGGACACGACCCATGGTCCCCTTGATTATGGGAATCTATGCTGTGCTCTGACAACCCAGCCACTGTCAGCCGGTCCTGGAGAGGCTCCACCGTGGCGGAGCCTGCCTGATATCCAGCCTCCCCCGCGTCCTCTCCACTCCCATCTCTCTCCCTAATGGTTCCCTCTCCAGTCATAAAACTTCTGTTCATCCTGTAGGGCCCTATTCCATTGGTCCCTCTTCTAGGATGCCTCACTTGGTCTCCTGGGGATGTATGGATGAGGCTGCCATGGAGGCAGGGTGATAGTGAGTGGTCCAGGCCAAGTGTACAGACAAAAGCCCATCAGTGTTGCATCAAAAGTGGACTCCAGGGAGGGGTGAATGCCACTTCCTGGGGGCCCTGCAGCGGTTGGCAGAGCTGACAAGCTGCTAGGAGGTTCTGATATGAGCAGTGTATCCCTCTACTGTGCTTCTCCCCTGTGCCTCTGTCCTTCCCTCTGCCTGTCTGTCCCCTCCCTCTAACCCTACCTCCCTCTGCTCTCTCCCTCTGTCCCTTGGTCACCCCTGGCCTGGCCATACCCCCAGCCACAGGGGGCCATCTCCTTGGCAACAGTGGCCATGGGGTCAGTGGCTGGATCAATCTACTCTCACCGGGGTAGCCCTGACCCTGGACCCGGAAGGTGACAAGGAAGTAGGGTCAGGCCCGGGGTCTGGGCTGGAGGGATGTTGTGGGGTTAGGACAGGGGTCCCTCAGCCAGGGCAGCGGTGGCGAGGCATGGAGAGGGAGAGAGGGTCTCTGGTGGTGTGGTCAGCAGAGTAAGAGGTCAAGTGAGCCCTGGGCACATACTGACTTCAAGATTTGCCCAGGCCTGTTCCTCCCAGCACTAGTCACTACGTGCGAGGACCTGGAGGAAGGTTCAGTCATTGTCCCAGTTCGCAGCTAACAACAAGGACGCCCAACTGGGCCCTGGTCACAGCCGGCCCTGAAAACCAGGGCTGTGTCCACAGCACGCCGGGCAAGTCCACACGCCTGAGTTGGCTGCCACCACATCTTCTGGAAGATTCCAATACTGCTACTGAGGAGTCCGCCATCACTGCTTCTAGAATATTCCCCCCATCACCACTTCTAGAATATCCCATTGTCACAGCGTCTATAATAGTCCATCATTACTGCTTCAAAAATATTCCTCCCATCACCACATCTAGAATAGCCCACTGTCACAGGTTCTAAAATATCCCACCAATACTGTTTCTAGAATATTCCTCCATCACCACTTGTAGAATAGTGCACTGTCACAGCTTCTAGAATAGCCAACCATCAATGCTTCTAGAATATTCCTCCCATCACCACATCTAGAATAGCCCACCATCATAGGTTCTAGAATAGCCCACCATTACTGTTTCTAGAATCTTCCTCCCATCACCATATCTAGAATAGCCCACCGTCACAGGTTCTAGACTATCCCACCATTACTGCTTCTAGAATATTCCTCCCATCACCACATCTAGAACATTGTACCATCACTGCTCTGAAGAGTCTACCCCCAGGGGCCTGTAGGTTTTCCCCCTTCGGGATCAGGTCATGGAATTTTCCCAAACACACCAGAAGAAACGGGCTCCCTCCCTTCCTCAGCGGCCGTGGGGACAGCTTAGCAGAGCAGCCACAGGGGTGAGGGCCACAGGGGGCCCTGGGTACAGGTCGATGAACCTGGCCTGTGAGAACATTGATCACTAAGTGCGTTTGTATCGATCCTGGGACAGGTAGCCCTGGCCCTGGGGGAAGCAAAGCAGGGCCAAGGGAGCCATGGGGTGTGGGGGGGACCCTCCGCAGGCTGACTGGGGACGCTAGGGGTGCAGTACAGCACAGAAGATGACCTCATTCGTGTTCTCCTCTTTTGGATCCTCGCTTTCCCCATCCTGGAGGTGAAGATGTGGAGGCGGTTTGCGGTGGGCCTCCCGGGCCCCTCTATCCAAAGGAAGCACCTCCACTTCAGAGACGTCAGGCTGCTGGCCTAGAACCACACAGCCTCAGGGATGCGGGCTCTGCGACGGGCTCTGTTTACCCAGGGCCTTCCTACCCTGCGGCAGGCACTAGGGGGCAGCTGGGGACCCCCTCCCCGCCGGCCGGGGCTGCTGGCCCTTTAAGAGACTCGTTTTGGCGCGGCCTCGGGGTTATCGATTGCAGCCTTGGAAACACGATTAGATTATCCCGGCTGGGAACGGCAGCCTGGCGGGGGCCGCGTTGGGGGAAGCAGGCTTCTTGTAAACGGCGCCCCGAAGGGCACTGGGGCTCGGTCTCCGGGGCTCGATGCTGGGGTCTTCCCGGGTGCCGGCGGCCCTGTGCTCCAGATACTAGGGGTGGATAATCGATTCCTCCGTTTTGTGAGTAGGAAACTGGGGCGCACAGAGGGGTGCGCTTTTGTCCAGCACATTTATTGAGCACCTAATGTATGTGAGGAGCATGAATTCAACAGTCACTATATAGAAAAACGTCATTAAGTAGTATTATTATCATAAATAATCATCCCTGCTGTCCTACGAAGCCTTTATCTGAGTCCACTCCGACCACTGTGACAACTGGTATGGGGTGGGGGAACCTATAATCCCATCTTGCAAATGGGGAAACTGAGGCCTGAGCTTTTACAAGCTTCAGGGGCTGAGCCAGAACACGTAGCCTCCTCCCTCCCCACGAATTGCCCCCCTCCCCTTCTGATTCCTGGGGCACCTCCCAGGTGAGTCACTTATAAAGGGAAGAGACTGGTTTTCGGGGACAAGCCCTTCCACCAACCCTACTTTGTACTACAACCCCAAAGGCATCTAGGAGACATTTGAGCTTGGTGGGTTGGTCTGAAGGCAGATTTACAACCCCCTCCCCAAATGTGGGCTGAGCAGGTGGTGAGTGGGGAGCAAAGAGTGGGGAGGATTGATGGGTCACTGAGTCTGTGGCTGGGGTGCCACCTCCATCACCAAATTCTGAAGCCTGGGAAGAAAGCTCCACTCATCCAAGGCTGCCCACTTGCGTGAGACCACAAGTGACTTCCTTGACCACCTACTGTGTGCCCAGGTGCAAACCCCACCCACCCTCACCTGAGCTTATCTGCAGGACTTGCAGTAAGAGTGGATCCCTGCGTCCACCCACGTTCACCCTGGAGGCATCCTGAAGCCCAGTTCCAAATGCTTCTAGAGTCAACGTCGGTCAATTGACTAAATAATAGTACTTAGCAATAATGGGAACTGTGCTTGTGCTTAGTCACTCAGTCATGTCCAACTGTAGCCCGTCAGGCTCCTCTGTCCATGGGGCTTCTCCAGGCACAAATACTGGAGTGGGTTGCCACGCCCTCCTCCAGGGGGTCTTCCCAAACTGGGGATCAAGCAGCAAATTAAATAACAAGAGTTTAGACCGGATGTAGCTTCTTTTTTAAAAAAATTTATTTAATTATTTGGCTGAGTTGGGTCTTAGTTGCAGCATTTGGGATCTAGTTCCAGGCCCCCTGCATTGGGAGGATGGAGTCTTAGCCGCTGGACCACCAGAAAGTCCTTGGATGTCACTTCTTGATTACCCTCCCAGCCTCATCATTCCAAAAACCTCTATTATCCAACCATTCTTGGCATTTATTGAGTGCCAACTGTATGCCCCAGCTACCGCCTTCATCCCCTCAACATCCCCATGAGGCTGGAAATATGACCAACTTGGTCTACAAAGTAGGAACTGGGGTCAGGGAGGTGGGGGAGCTTTCTCAAAGAGCTGAGAAGACGAGATTCTAAATCCAGATCCATCTGTGTCTGACCTCAGCTTATCTCTGAGAAAAGGGGTTGATCTCTTGTCCTGAGGTTCTGAATGTGGAGACACTAAGGCCCAGAGCCAAGGAGAGGCCCAGGTATATCCCAGAGCTTTGAGGAGGAGCCAGGAGACAGTTCAGGCAAAAGTGGGATGAGCCAGGTGTGGGCTACAACCAGACGGTGTGACCTTGGGACCATCCACAGGGAAGGGGCCTGATCCTTGTGGGAAGGGTCTCAGGAGAAGGAGGTCCAGGGAAGGGCGCATGCCCCTGCCCTCCCACAGAGGGAGGGGACCCCAGACCAGCCAACCAGAAGGGCCCTACACACATACACACGCACACATACACACACACGCACGCACGCACACACACACAGCAGGCAGTTAATAGATGCAGGTGGGGGACTTCTCTGGTAGTCCTGTGGCTAAGTCTCCAAACTCCCAAGGCAAGGGGCCCAGTTCCATCCCTGGTGAGGGAACTAGATCCCTAACTAAGACCCAGTGCAGCCAAATAAATTAAAATAAATAAATAAATATTTAAAATTTTAAATAAATTTAAATAAATATTTTAAAATTATTGTTTTTTTAATAAATTAGAAATGTAGAGTCAAGGCCCAGGGGTGACCATGGGAAGGACTGCCTGGGGGCTGGGCCACAGGAGGGGTGAGGGACCCACTTGTCCTCCTGGAGTCACCCCTGCAAAGCGCAGTGTGGGCCTCTCCCAGCTGCCTTCCCTGTGCCCTTTCGTAAACTTGTGTCTCTCTGCATCTGTCTCTCCCTGTCCCTCTGTCTCTCTGCCCCTCTCTCTGCTTCCCTGTCTCTGGGCTTGGCTGCAGTCACATCTCCTTACCTCTCAGCTCTGGCTCACCCCCTTCCCAGGCCCTCTCAGGTGCCCATGGCCATGGCCTTTCTCGGTGCCCAGGCCCCAGCCATGAAGAGCCTCTGGGGCATGAAAAGCCTCTGGGGGCTGGAGAGGACAGCCCACAGCCTCCCGGCCTCAATGACTTGAGAAGCTCCGCAGACACCCCCCGCACCTCCCAGAGCGGGGTCTGAGGCTGCTGGGCCTTGTGGCCTTGGCCCAGCCCCTGCCCTCTCTGGACAGTGTTACCCGACTGTAAACTCCCAAAGGGCTGGGTTTCCGGGAAGCCAGAGACTGGCTCAGCCCTTATTTGAATGCAGGCTGGGAGAGTCTGTTGTCTGGCTGTGTCCTCCAGTCTGGGGTCCCAGGCAACCATGGTGAGCAGACACCGGATGGTGGGAGAGGAGAGAATGAATGAATCCACCGGTCCCTGAGGTATGATGCCTCCCTCGGGCCCTCCACTCGCATCCTGCTGGGACAGCGCCAGTCAGGGTGCTGGACCAGAGGAGGGCCAGTACCCCTGGGGCTGGGTGTTCCCCCTCGCTGCCTCTGGGCTTGGGCTTGGGGTGGTCCCACCCACAGATCCATCGAGATCCATCCCAGGTGCTGCAGGCTGAGGTGAGCAGGGTGGCCTGGGTCCGGAGGGGGCAGCAGTGGGGCAGGAGGTGGGACAAGGAGGGAGACTGTGACACCATCCGGGCCGGGCTGCGGGGACCTGTGGGCCGTGGGGAGGTCTGTGGTCTTTTTGTTGAGTTCACTTGAGAACCCCAGGAGGCATTAGAGTGATGGAGGGATGAGGCTGGGCACAGGGAGGGAAGGAACCCTGGGGATAAGAGGAGGCCAGGAGGCTGGGATGAGGCTGTTCTGAGGCCATGTGAATATCTGAACTGGGGAAGGATGGAGAGCACCATCTGCCTTCCTGCCTAGTCCCTGACACCCAGAGGAGTGGGGTGCCAGGAAGGAGCCCAGGGCCAGGAAGGGGTGCAGGGCAGTGGCCATGGCCCTGCTGGCCCCTCAGAAGCAGTAATTAAGGGCTCCCGGCATCCCTGCGGCGTGATGTATGTGCGCCTTAACTAATCATTTATTAGGTCACTGATGGTTCGTCAATATTAATTCATTTATTTAAACAACTCGGCTCTGTAATGAAGATGTTGCCTGAGAGGGGACGCCGGTGGGTGCTGGGGCCGGGGTTACAGGCAAGGGGCTCGGGCCTAGGTCTAGGGGTCTCTGGGGCCCCGGGAGCTGATGTACAGGTGACATGTCCTAGCAGCTCAGGGTTACACCAACATGCTGTGCCCATGAGGAGACCAAGGCTGGAGCAGGAGGGGAGCTGCCTGGAGGCCCTGTAGCAATTGGGGAGGGTCGGGAGAACTCAGGCTGACCCCTCAGGACATGCTGACCCCTCAGGACATGCCACTGCTCTCCAGCCTTCCTTGTGCAGCCCCACCAGCCAGCCACGGGCTAAAATGCTCAAGGCTGGCTTGCTCCCTGTGTGTAGTGTGCCCTCTGCCTGGTGCATCGTTCCCTCACTCCTGGCCTGCCTGCAGACTTGGACTTGTTGGGGGGACATTCAAGAGCAAAAATCAGATCACACTCCTTCTCTCTGCTCAAGAGCAGTCTGTGGCTCTCCAGTGCCCTGCAGAGGAAATTCAGATGCATCTGTCTCCGCTGACCCCTGCTGACCCTCCCCACCCAAAGGCATCCCTGTCACATCTCTAGCACCCATGACCCTGTCCTGGTGATTTGTTTATCTGTTTGTCCTTTCTTTTCCCTGCCAGCCTCACCTCACTGAAGGAAGGGAACTTGTCTGTTCCAGAGTGTGGGTGACAGGCAGCAAATGCCACTCCACCCTGCAGCAGACACTTTGGGGGCTCAGGTCGTGGCACTGGGGCCCCTGTCACTTCAACACAGCTGCAGCTGTCTGCCCCAGTGAGCCTGGGGCCCCCTCTGTGCTTTGCCATTTGTCCTTCGTAGTGACTACTCTGGGGTGTGTCCCTCCAGCTCCCTCCCAGGAGGCCTCCTGCATAACCCACCCTCACTCAGCTGGTCTTGGGCTCAGCTTCTGGGGCCCCCAACTCTGAGACACTGTGATTGGAGTCTCTGAAACAGGTCCAGGAACAGGAAATCCACATCACAAAGCTCTCCAATCCCCTTGCTCTGGACTCTGCCATTGTAAAAGAAAAAAAAGAAAGAAAGAAAAATAAGGTGATCACTGAAATCTGCACGGAGATGGCAAAGACACAAGAATGAGGGTGTAGAAGGTGTACAGGCTCCAGGGTACCCGTCTTATTGCTCACCCCATTCTCTGGCATTCTGGGATCTCAGAACTCTGGAATACGGGGATTTGGGGATATCAGGATCTTGGGATTCTGTGATTTTCAGGGTTTACAGCTTTATACTCTTCCAGGGAGGCATGGCAGCTGCAGAGGGAGGCAGGCAACTCGCCCCTGAGGAATTTCTAGATCCCTGCTGGCCCGGGGCAGATTTTATTCCCTCTTCTTCCACCAAGAGCCTGGTGGTGTGTGTATGTGCTTAGTCGTATCAGACTCTTTAGTGACTCCACAGACTGCTGCCCACCAGGCTCCTCTGTCCATGGGATTTCCCTGACAAGAATATTGGAGTGGGTTGCCATTTCTTCCTATAGGGGATCTTCCCTACTGGGGATCGAATTTGGGTTTTCTGCATTGCAGGCAGATTCTTTACCACTGAGCCATCTGGGAAGCTTGCCAAACTCACCTGGCTGACCTATTTGGCCACAGGGACCTGAGTGTGTCATGGACATGATCATTGTCTCCTTTCTCCAGAAGGGGACACTGAGGCACTGTGTGGCTAGGTTACACAGCAGGTGAGTGTCAAAGCCAGGATTCGAAATCCTGGTCTCCATCTCTCTCACCCAAGATACTTCTTTTTCTTAAAAGATTTATATTTATTTATTTGACTGTACTGGGTCATAGTTGTGGCATGTGGGCTCTTTTGCTGTAGCATGCAGGATCCAGTTCCCTAACCAGGGATCAAACCCAGTTCTCCTGCATTGGGAGCATGGAGTCTTAGCCACTGGACCACCAAGGAAGCCTCCCACTCGAGACTTTTCTAACAGTCATTCATCCAGGGCCCGCTCCTGCTCTACAACCTCCCTGCTTCCCACGGGGCCATGTCTTGGGGCCTCCACCCTCCCTGTCTTCGCAGCCACAGACCCTCCTCTGTCTGTTGCTTGCTCTGAAGGCTGAGTTCCAGCCCAGCACCCCCTCACACAGGACTTTGTGAGATTTCAGCTGGTCCCCTCAGTGGGCCAGTCCAAGGGGCCCTGGGGAGGCCAGCCCACAGCTCCCTCCACCCTCCCAGCTGTGGCTTCTATCTTGGTTCTGGTTTGGCCTCTGATGGCTGCAGTGCCCATTATACAGATGGGGAAACTGAGGTTCAGCCAAAGCAGCAGGCCTCCCTGCCAGGCACACATGACAACAATTACAATGAGAATATCTCACTGTGGGGGTGTGGTGAGAACTGGTCAGTTCATTCACTCACACCTCCCAGGGTGCACCTCTCTGATCCCTGGGTGACCTGGGGCCCCAGCTGGTGAGTCCAGATGGGGTGGAGAGAGAGCTGGACACAGTCATTTCCAGCCCTGTGGAGGTCAGGGTGGGAGAAAGAGATCTGGGGGTAGGGCAGGGGGTCAGGGAGGGGCTGAGAGCCAATCCTGGGGGAGGACTTGAAGGGTGAGGAAGTGAAGAGGAAGGGAATTTCTGGTAGGAAGACCAGCGCTTGCAAGGGTGCAGAAAGCCCTCCTGTTCTTAGAAATCTTGCCCGGCTGTGGCAAAACGTGTGCTTGTGCTGTCTCTTCAGTCACGTCTGGCTCTTTGTGACCCCGTGGACTGTGCCTGCCAGACTCCTCTGTCCGTGGGCTTCTCCAGGCAGGAACACTGGAGTGGGTTGCCGTGCCCTCCTCCAGAGCATCTTCCCAAGAGCGAGGCTCAGACTGCAGCCGAGGTTCCAGGACCTGTTGAGGGCTCTGCTCTCTTGCAGGAGGAGGGCTTGCGGTGGGGTGGGGGGGTGCTCAAGCCAGGGAGGGCATGGCCCCTGATTTGCCTCCCAGATTTATAATTCCACTCTGGGTGCAAAGTGGGAGCTAGAAGCTCCACTGAGAATCAGCGACATTGTGAGCATTAATTGAGTACCCACTGTGTACCAGCCTTTGGCCTTACGCTCAGAGGTGACAGCACCTCTGAGCTGGCATGCGAGGGGCGGTGGTTCTGCCCACATCATGTCTAGACAGCTGGGCCCGCCTCCCAGGCCAGCAGAGGCTCCCGTGGTGCACCCAGGAGGGCCTTCTCTGCCTTGGTGAACAGCTGGAACAGCCCCTGGCTGGGGCTTGCAGGGCCAGGAGTGGACCAGTCGTGTGTGGCAGACCAGCGCTGGTCCACGTCTGGGGTCTCCACGATGCCCGAGGAAACTCCTGGCCACTCGGACAGTGCACAGGGTGGGCGGTCAGGGCATTAAAGTTAACTTCCTTTTAAACAGACTTAATTAGTGTTCTCCAGTCCCACATAAATTAATCGTGGCCAGCCACGGAAGCTGGAGTGCCCGATCGATGGGTTGCTGGACGGCAGCGAGGAATCCTCTGGCTCATCCGTCAAGTCGCTCTGGCTGATAATGGCTCACGGCTTTATCTTCTCCAACCAGGCCCAGGCGGCCAGGGGAGTCTGGGCAGGAGTGGCCCTTCTCTGGGTCTCCATTTCCACATCTGTGAAGTGGGGTGATGCTCAGATGAGGGGAGGCAGGCAAGGAGCCTGCAAAGGAAGGAATAAGGTAATAGTAATGCTCCAGTGGGCCATGGGGCCATCCTGGGGCTAAGTATCACTTAATTTAATCCTGGTGAGGGGCTACAAGACTCCGGTTTTTGAATGTGTCAGCTGAGGGCAGAAGAGGCCATGTAACCTGAGCATCAAGCTCCAGGATGTCGTTTAACCATGTCTTGAGGTGTCTCCTGCTCCAAGGGCTGGCACTTTGGGGGCGGTCACCTGAGGCACTGGTTATGCACCGGTTGTATTGGGAGAGGGGCAGGGAGGGTTGGAGAATCCCCCAGGAGACCCCGTATCCCAAGCTCAGGTGAGGAAAGAGGGCAGCCCAAGTCTTCTGGAGTCAGTGCTCTTGGACAGGGTGGAGGAACTCTAGGACGAGAAGGGTGCTAGCAGCTCCTTTGCCCTGCCAAGGCCAAACAGCCAGGCAGGGGTCCCCAGGAGCCCTCTGAATGGGGACTGAGGCCCTACATTCCTGCATGTCTACACAAAGGTATCATGAAAATCTCCTGGGCGCCAATCCGGCCCCCCTACCCCCACCCGGGGTCTGGGCGGTGGGAACATTATGGTGAGAATGTGGGAAGTGGCCTCTTTCCGAGGTAGAGACAAACGAATGAAAACCATGGAGGGTTCAGGGAGGGCTTCCTGGAAATGGGGGCATTGGGCTGAGACCTGGCGGAAGGGCTAAGGAGGAGGGGTGGCTGAGGGTAGATCGCAGGTGGAGACTGTGGGAGGTGTGAAGAGGTTCAAGAAAAACCCTAAACCTGGAGCCACTCTGGAGTTGGGAGGAAGACAATGAGGTGGGGCATTTGGTGAGGGCCTGGCGTTGCAGCTGGAAACTTCCCTGGGGGCTCAGAGGTAAAGCGGTAAAACGTCTGCCTACAACGCGGGAGTCTGCCTACAATGCGGGAGACCCAGGTTAGCGGGAGGCTCCGGTTCGGCCCCTGGGTTGGGAAGATCCCCTGGAGAAGGAAATAGCAACCCACTCCAGTACTCTTGCCTGGAAAATGCCATGGACGGAGGATCCTGGTAGGCTACAATCCATGGAGTCGCAAAGAGTCGGACTTCACTCAGTCGGACTGAGACTTCACTTTTCACTTGGCTTTGCAGCACACCGAATTTACGTGGGGCGTGGCCTCTGTGGGAGTGACCGCTATGGGGCGTGGCCTGGCAGGGTCACCCCTCTCTGAGCGCAGAGCTTCGGTAGTAGTATTTCCTGACAGGGGAAGAATTTGGACTAAACTGAGACCCGGGAGACTTGTCTAGAAGTCGGGGAGGCTCGTGGCAGACAGCTGGACACGGGCTGCTAGGCCTGTTGGGTAGAGTGGGGCCCGAGGGAGGAACGGGATGGGGAGGGGATGGAGCCTAAGGGGTACTGGAGGCTCTGCCTGGGGGGCAGGGAGGGCTCCCCAAGGAGAGGACTGTTTTTTTTTTTGGTGGTGAGGCCAGTGCATGTGGAATCTTAATTCCCCGACCAGGGACTGAACCCATGCGCCCTGCAATGGAAGCGCAGACTCGTAACCACTGGACCACTAGGGAAGTCCTGCAAGGGGAGGACTTTGAGGAAGGAGGAGGGACTAGCTGGGCGACAAGAAGATTCGGTTCTGCATGTGTGCATAAGGCCCTGAAGAGGGTACAGCAAAGAAGCTTGCTGTGTGGAGGCAGAGTCGGGGGTGGGGAGCTGAAGACCCCTAAAACCCCTGTGGAAAGTGGGCAGGGCAGTCAAGGATATGGGTTTTACTGAGAAGGGAGGGAACCACGAGGACTCGGGGACAGTGGGGGGAGCTTTCAGCAGGTGAGGGGCTACAGTGCAGTTGTCTTTTTGGAAATCCTTCTAGTTTCCCGTAGAGGTTGTCCCAGGAAGGAGGAAAGAAGGGTAGAGGTGGGGGACTGAGGTCCAGGCAGGAAACAGGGGTGCCATGGCCTATAGGGGTACAAAGGTGGAGAGAGGTGGCCAGATTAGGGTTCGCTCTAAGAGGGGGTTGGAGAATCCCTGAGGACCAACCCCACCCACAGGGGAGAGGCATGACTTGAGGGGGGGCTCCTTGTCCCTACCCCTCACAGCTGCCAGAGCCCAGACAGAAGACTTCGATCTCAGTGGCTGGGGGCTGCCTGGAATTATTATTCATAAACATATTTCAGGCCCAGCCACTGAGCTGGGATCCCAGCCCTGTGTGTCTGCCGGCCGCGTCTGCTGTGCTGTGAGCTCGGCCAGGTCTGGAAGCAAGCTGCTTCTCCTGGCCCAGCACCAAACAGCCACCCAGGCAGGAAGGTCCTCCACCTGGCTGGCCTCAATCCATCCTTCTGCGCAGTGGGGCTTCATGTGGACTGGCCTGGAAAAGAGGTTGTTAATGGGGGCTCTGCTGGCGGGGGAGGGAGGCTGGGAGTGACCCCCCCCCCCGCCGCATGAGCTCCACTCTGGGGAGACGGCAGATGAAGTCCCAGCCAGGGGAAGGGTCAGCATAGGGAGCCCCCTTCAAGCTTCAGACTCCCCATCTGGATCTGGTTGTTGTTGAGTCACTCAGTCACGTCTGACTCTTTGTGACCCCATGGACTGCGGCACGCCAGGCTTCCCTGTCCTTCACCAACTCCTGAGTTTGCTCAAACTCATGTCCATTGAGTTGGTGATGCCATTCAGCCATCTCATCCTCTGTTGCCCCCTTCTACTGCCTTCAACCTTTTCCAGCATTAGTCTTTTCCAATGAGTTGGCTCTTTGCACCAGGTGGCCAAAGTCACCAAGCAAACAATACCAATAATAATAATAATACATGTCCAGTGCAGCGGAGAGGGACTTCCCAGCAAACCTTGTTACTTAGGCCAGCTGACCTTCCTCTCTGGGCCTGGCGGGAAGAATCTTGGCAGATAGAGAAAAACGATGCCTTTGGAAAATGATGGTTAAGGTGCAGTTGGCTGAGTAGGATCCCAGGCAGACACACCCAGTGACAGCCAGCCCTGCATCCACATCCCACCCAACTGGTCTGCTAGGGGCCTAAGGCCAGCCATTGGGCTCTCTGAGCCTCAGTTTCTCCCCCTGTGAAATGGGCATGGTTTGTGCCAAGAGGCTGGCTTCTGAAGGTTGGAGCCATGGACTGGGTATGAGGGAAGAGGTGACCCGTGTGAAATGAGCTCTACCTCCATTAGAACTTCGCCTCCTGGAGGGGAGGTCAGGTTCCCTCCCCTCGGTGTGTCCCCAGAGCTGTTAGGCAGGCAGGCAGGGAGGGGCTGAAAGGAGGGGCTGCTCCTTCCCTTTAGGGGATCAGCATCTCTCTAAACTCCCTGAAAGTACAGTAGGTCTGTGTACCTGTGAGCCTCGGTCTTCCCAGCTCTGAAATGGTCATGCTGACTGGCCTGCCCCGTTTGAGCTGGGCCCCTGGCTCTGTGCTATTTGCACCCCCAGAAGGACAGGGAGCTCACCTCCTCCCCAGAGCCTGCAGTGGAAGTTTGATGTGTGCTAGGCTGGGGCCCGGGGATAGGTCTGGGGGAAGCAATTCTGAGAAAAGGTGAAGACAGTTCTGAGAAACCCCAAGACCCTGAGGGACTCCTTCCCCTTCTCAGAAATGCTCCCCTACCATGCGGGAACATGCCTGAGCAGGAGATGCCGGCAGCCAGACACAGGCAGTGGGCTTGGACCACTGCGGACGCCGGCCTCTGACAGTCCCCCCCCGCCCCCCGACACTCTCCATCTTCCCCGTTTCCAGTCATAGCCCTCCACCCAGGCCAGTGTCTCCCACCTCCTGCCTGTCCCCAGGAGGCTGCCATCCTTCTCCTTCAGGCCCTGGCCCCACCTCCCCCTGGCCCAGTCCCTCAAGATTCTGAGCTGATGGCTCTCTGCCCTGCCCTCAGCCCCTCCCTCCCTGGGTTCACTCACTGCTTTGGGCTGACAACCCCATGAGCCCAGAATTCATGTCTACTCAGCACAAATCTGGGACTGTTTCCGCCCTGCCTGCACTGCCCGCTGTCCCCTCCCCATCCTGCAGAGGAGGTGGCACACTGCTGCCCTGGCTCAGGGTCATGCTAAACACAGGTGACCCTCCAAAGTTTGACCTCTCTGGGTGCCACCCCCAGGAAGCAGACTCAATCCTGGGCCACCACTCCACCTTGGTGTCTCATTGGCAGCCCTAGGGTGGCTGGGCCACTCTGATGTCAGGCTGGGAGTGAACGCCATAGGCTCCAGGCTGACCAGCTTGTTTACTGTGCACAGCTGGGGTCCTTCCCAGGGCCCCCTGGGAGGCGAGATGCTGATCCTTGCCCAAGTGCTCACATTTGAGTTCTTACGTGTCCCAGGTGGTCCAGAAGGAAGGTGGGGCTCTGGTGGGCAGTAGTGGTGGGCTGAGATACAAGAGGGGCCCTTGCCCTGGTGTTGGGAGAAACTGGGCAGAAAAGGAGGAATATTCCTTGGTTGGAGAGACCCCCAATCCTCCCATCCCCACCCCCACCTGAAAACCAGTTCTCCCAGGATCCAGAGCACGTGGGTGGGGGGTGGGAGAGGGGATTAGACTCAGGCCTGCAGCCCCCCACGGGTGTCCCTGAGGCCCACTGGAGGGGTCTCTGTGGGGCAATCCTCTCCATTAAGGCTCTGCCCACTCTCCCCTCAGGATGTCGCATCCCTAACTTCTGGGCATCCCAGCATCCCCTTGGAAATCACTGACTGTCCCTTTAGCTTTCAAAATCCCCAGCCCCCAATTTCTGCCACAGATATCAAAGGTTTCACATAGATCAGAATGGTTCTAAGAAGCAGACAGAAAAAAAAAAAAAGAAATAAGTTTTGGAGGCAGAGAACTGGAGTCCTCAGGCATGGTGGGAGAGCAGGTGAGACGGGGTAGTTGAGGTCGGATCTTCCCCGGATCCCTGGGAAGTTACAGAATCATCGCCCCTGGCTCTGCGGTCCGACCCCCAGAGCAGCCACAGCCTCAGTTTGCCATTCTGGATTTTTTAAAGTCCAGACTTCAGGTAAAGCTAACTATTCTGCAGTGAACAATTCACTAGTTTTCAGTACACTCACAGTGGTGCGCAAACACCACCCCTGGCTCCAGAATATTGCACAACCCCAAAAGAAGGTCGTTCCCATCAGCAGCCACGCCTACCTGCTGCCATCCCAGCCCCTGACAACCACTCCTCCTCTGTGCCTGTGGGTCGCCTGTTCCGGACGTTTCCCGTCAGTGGAGGCACACCCCGCGTGTCCTTCTGTATGTGCTGCTCTCCCTGAGCTCGTGTTCTCAGGGCCCCTCCACGTGGCAGCGGGTGTCAGGGCTTCTCCCCTTTTGACAGCTGAGGGACGCTCCTGGGTGTGGAGGGACCACAACTGTTTATCTGTCACCTGCTGGTGGTCACTTCTGTTGCTTTCACCTNGTATGTGCTGCTCTCCCTGAGCTCGTGTTCTCAGGGCCCCTCCACGTGGCAGCGGGTGTCAGGGCTTCTCCCCTTTTGACAGCTGAGGGACGCTCCTGGGTGTGGAGGGACCACAACTGTTTATCTGTCACCTGCTGGTGGTCACTTCTGTTGCTTTCACCTTTGGCTGCTATGAACAAAGGTCCCCAGATTTCTGTTTGAGCCCTGCCTTCCGTTCCTCTGGGTGACCCCTGGCAGCGGGGCTGCTGGATCTCATGGCGATTCTGTTTCTTTTCAGGAACCATCAAGTTGTTTTGCACAGGGGCTGCCCCATCACAGCTCCTGAGTTTCACCTTCATCCTCTGGGGAGAAATGGCCACCTGAGAAAGTGGGGCTGTGAAACCAAGAGGCATGAGGAGGTGGATTCCCAGCTCAGCTCAGCCAGACCATCGTTCAGACCCTCTCACTCCCCCTTTGACCTCAGCTTCCCCATCTGACAAGTGGGCAGATGGGGTCAGACTGGGGCTTCAAATGTTTACATGCCGCAGTAGAACAATGTTTTTTCAGACAATCGCTTTGCAGAAGGCTACCTGGTGGCTCAGATGGTTATAACATCTGCCTCCAATGCAGAAGACCTGGGTTCAATCCCTGGGCCGGAAAGATCCCCTGGAGAAGGAAATGGCAACCCACTTCAGTATTCTTGCCTGGAGAATCTCATGGATAGAGGAGCCTGGCGAGCTACAGTCCATGGGGTCACAAAGAGTCGGACACACAATAGAGCGACTAAGACTTTCACACTTTCATTGGTTTGGATGGATGAAAGTGGGGTCATCTACTCCAGGTGGGGTTGCTGCTTGAGGACGTATGAGCTTCCTGTTGTTGCTGTCATAAACACCACAAACTTAGCACTTTAAACCACATGCATTGATTCAGTCCCGAAGGTCAGAACTCTGACATGGGTCTCACAGGCATGGGCAGGGCTGCTCCTTCTGGAGACTCCAAGAGAGCACCGGCTCCGGCCTTTTCCAGCTTTTAGAGGTGCCACACACCTGGCTTACGGCCCCTCCCCTCATCCTCACAGCCAGCAGCCCGGCATCTCTCTCTGCCTTTGACCCTCCCCCCTCCCTCTTATAAGGACCCTGTGATGACACTGGGTCCCCCAGAATCCGGGGTCATCCCCATCTCAGGGGCCTTAATATAATCCCTTATTCAAAGTCCCTCTGCCCCATGAGGTGACGTGTCCCTGGGGCCTGGAAGTTAGGGGTGGATGTCTTTGGGGGCCACTGTTCAGACCATCACAGAGGACACCCCCCACCCCACATTCACCCTCCCTCATCCTGTGCCTACCTTGCAACCAGGACACCATTCATAGCCTCTGAGACTGCAGGAACATTTTGTGCCCCAACTTCCTCCCATCACTCACTTACTCAAAAAGCATTTATCGAGTATTTGCTGTGTACCAGGGCTCTCCAGCAGGGCCAGCTTTGCAAGCAGGGGACCTATGCAGTCTCCCAGGCCTCCACGCTTGGTTTAACACTCTGCTGCCACCATCTTGAGCTTCTTCTTGATCATTTGATCTCTGACCTTGTGCTTGGTAAGTGACGTCCATGGGGACTATGGAGCAAGGCTTGAGCTCAGGACGCACACACAGACCACTAGCCCCCCAGTTCCTGCCGCCCTGCTTGCATCAGCAGCCTCTGCAGCATTGGCAGAATATTTCCATGTCCAGAAGAAAACTCCCAGTGTGAGATGAAAACACCCAGGTTTGGGGCTGTTTTATCTGTTCTGATGAGAACAAAACATGCATACAGAGTCTGTGAAATCCAGCGTGTCCTTGGTGTGATTCTGGTGTGAAACCCAGTGTGTCTTTGATGCCTTCAGTGTGGTATCTGTAGGTGTGATTCTGCACCTACAGGACATGCAATCTGGTATCTGTGTGTACGATCTGTGTTGCACACGATATATGGTCATGTTCCTGTTGACCATTCAAACTTGTAATTTTTCTTTACTTAAAAGACACTGACAAGCCACCAAGATTTACTGTATAGTACAGGGAACTAGAGTCAATATCTTGTAATAACCTATAATGGAAAATAATTTCAAAAATAATATGCATATATGTATAACTGAATTACCTGGCTGTGCACGTGAAACACTGTAAGTCAATTATACTTGAATAAAATATATATTAAGAAAAAACAAAACTTAAGTAATTATTGACATTTTTTAAAAAGACACTGAATCGCAAAAACTCGTGGAAAAAACCATGACAAGTAGAGAGAGAGAGAGAGAGAGACCGAGGGAGAAAGGAGAAAGCTGTGCGTTTTAGCACCTTGAACAACACTTGATTTCTTGCTTTCAGAACGGGTGGTCCTTCATTTTCATTTTGCAGCAAAGCCCCACCCGTTCGTTATGCTTTGGGTCCTGCATTCTGGGCCCTGGAGATGGCTGTGAACAGACAGGCGTCTAGTGGGAGGGACACTTAAGGAATAGGTGAACATTTTGAATGTCAGGTAGACAAGATAGTGATAGGAGTTGGGGAGGAGACTGGGGAGGAAAGGGAACTGTGGTTATGTATTTGTTACATCTGTGAAATTCCTACTGTGTATTAGTGGTGATGGTAATTTAATTTCAAGTTGTCTGATTAAAAGAGGGTCCCACTTCATTCTCCCAGCCCAGCTGCCCTGCAAGTGTCCCCATGGTGCCAAGCACACAGCCTTCTATTTTCTCAGCAATAGAGGAAAGGATTCCTCCTTACTACCTCTAACTGAAAAATCCCAGGAAAGGACTTCTATTGGCCAGTTTGGGTCACATGCCCATTGCTGGACCAATCAACACAGTCATGAGGAGGAGACACTACACAACTGGCTGGCTCCAAAGAAGTACTCCTACTAGCCAAGACATGGTTTTAGAAGGTTCCCTGAGATTGGGAAGAGACAAGCCTGGACACAGATATTTTTAGGCCCAGGAGGTAAGGGCTGGGGTGAGGGAAGCCAGAGAAGAAGGTATGATCAAAAGCTATGTTGGGGACCCAGATGAGGATTCACAAAGGACGGGGCATTGGACCTGGGGCTTTGAGGAAAGTGTCGGAATTTGCCTGGCCATGAAAGTGGAGGGCAGAGGAAACACCATCAGTGAGAAAGAAAGCATGGCTATAAAAGGCGGTAGTGATGGAGGTGGGCTGAAGAGCCTTCCAAGCCAAGTCAGGAGGGTGGGACTTTGCCCCACCAATGAAGAGGCAAAGAAAATGTTTAGATCCGGGGTCTAAACTGGATCTGTGAGTGAGAAAGAGCACCCTGAGGTCAGTGTTGGGGGTGGTCTAGACCAAAAATCAGCAGACTATGGCCTGAATGCCGAATGTGGCCCTTGGCCTGTTTCAATAAAGTTTTGTTGGCACACAGCTATGCCCACTCATTTCTATATCACCTATGGTGCTTTCACTACCAGAGTACAGCTGAGCTGTCCTGACAGAGACCGGCTGAGCCAAAAAGCTGAATTTATTTACTCTTGGCCCTTTGCAGCCTGGTGCAGAGGAGTGAGAGCAGAGTTGGGGGCCCAGGAAGAGGTGAGGCTATGGGGAAAGTGAAGAGGGGGCCCTTCCCAGGGAGATCAGGAGGCAGGACGGAGGATGTGGGAAGGCCTGAACGTGGAGGTGGAGGAGTCTGAGTGGACAGCGTCTTTAGCTGGGAGGTAGGTGGCCTGCTAGGCCATCGGTGATGAGAACACAAGAAGGACTCTGAGTCCAGTGACGCTGGTTGAATTGGGGGCTTGGGGCAGTGGAGTTGGCTCTCAAGGGAGGAATGCAGTGGCCCATGGGCCTAGAACCTCCCATGGGGCCCAGAAGGCATGGGCCAAGTTCCCCAGTGGGCCCTGTGGCCCTGTGGGCTGCCTTCAAAGGGGCCCTTGTGTTACCAGAGGTCACCTGGTGACTGAAGAACAGAAGAAGCCTCCCCCTAGCTGGAAGGCCTGAGGGTCCGGAGCTGTGCTGCCCACAAGGATGGATGCCCACATTCATCATGTGTGGAAGTCCTCCTGGTGGCCGCCTGGCTAGTCTAGAGGGAACTGCAGAGTCGGGAAAGTTTTCCCTGGGAGGAAGCCCTGGAGCCACCAGCCAGGGCATTTCTGGGGTGTGTGGAGACACTGTAAGAGACCAGGAGAGAGCTGTCCACGCTATGAGGGGCAAAGGTGGCCTGGTGACTGAGTCGAGCTCAGACAGAGCTACAGAGGACAACCAGAGGCCCGAGAGCTTCATCCCACACAGAATGGGGCCCTTGAGCCTGCACAAAAGGCCCACTGGCCAGGACAGCTCCCTGTGCAGCCTACGACTCTGGCGCTGGGCTGGGCCCCTGTGGCCTCCTGTGCTCCCCGGGCCCCCGCCTGACACAGCCCCTGGTGTGCCGAGGATCTCCGGAAGGATGGGCCGTGGGGAAGGCCAGGCGATCGATAGCTCCGTCAGCGGCGGGGGCGGGAGGAAGCCAGGCCCCAGGCGGCTGCCTGCTGTCCCCCACCCCACCCTCCAGGAAGGCGGATAAGACTCAGGGACCCTCTTGAGCGAAGCCGGGCACCCGCCTGCCACCCGGCACCCCTATCTGCCGCGGAAGGACCCAGTTCCTGAATTGCTTGGATGGGCCGCATCGCAGGCCTCCACCGAAGCCTTTAATAGCCTGGGCCTAATGTTTTATTGTTGGTTTTAAAAGTGTAATTAGTTCAAGTGTAAACAGAAAAAACCTGCTTAATTAAGAATTTTTAAACAGGGGCATAAAAGCGCTGGCGGAAACACTGTGAACCCCTAACTGCTTTCATAAAATCGATCGAGAAGAGGCTCCGAGCGCACGGGCTGGGCGGGGCGGGGGCGCGGGGGGCTGTGGGCGAGCCTCTGGACTGATGCCTTTCACCCGACCAGGCGCAGGCCCCAGGGACCTACCGGTTTACGATCGGGGTCTGGGGACCCGTACCTAATGATTTTTACGCATTAGTGGAGATGAGAGTTGGCTAAGACCAGACTGTTTAAGAAGCCTTTATGGGTGTCTTAGAGCCGAGTCCTGTGATCCCAGGGCTGCCTGGGTGGCGGGAACCCCCACCCCCACCATGGAGGCTCTTCTCCTGACCCCTTCTTGGGCTGGTAGCCGGTCATCCTCTCCTCATGGACCACACACACAGGACGGTGGACAGGGGAGCTCGGTGGTCACTGGCTCACCTCTCGGCCTATCAGGCCAGTCCCCTGCAGGTATGGACACCCACCCTCTGCCTCAAGTGCATGGGCTTACTGCAGGATGCTGGCAGCACCTGCCTTCCACAGGGGCAGGGTGTCCACAGAGGTGCTTCAGGCTTGGAAGTAGCCAGGGTTCAAGGCGAGATCATCTGGACCCGGCTGCGGGGAAGGGGCTGGGTGGGACTGTCACCCTTCACCCAGAGGCCATACAGGCCCCAGGCTAGGCCCAGCACCTCGCCCAGTCCCAGAGTTTGTCTGCTTGAGTATCACATTTGAGAAGCAGGGGGAAACTGTAGAGAGCCAAGTGGTTGATGACACTATGCAGGGGTATAGACTGGAGCCTGTGGGCAGGGATCCTGAAGGTCCTGGGACCAGCCTGGCAGGGCGTGGAGTGCAGGCTGTGGTCCAGCCCCAGTGCCCTCTCTGTGAAGGGGTCCCGTCTTCCCTCACCCTCTCCCCCACAGCAACTTTCTGAGAATAAGAATATGCGGTGATTGCAAAGTGGCTGGCAAGTCTAGGTTGGGATCTGGGACCCACTTCCAGTCTTGGAGCCTCGGGTGTTGAGAGGGGTTGGTGGTCTTCTTCACCTTTGTGCCCTGAGAACCTCCTCGGTCTGCCCAGTCTTGCTCCCCTGAGACGGAGATGGGGGATCAGAGCCAGCCAGAGCCGAAGGCCTCGCTTGTCAAGAGCTTCTTGGATTCTGCTGCTACTGTGGCTCCAACCCATGTGGCCAGAATGCTGCCCCACTGGACTGGCCTGGAGACCCAGGCTGACCCAGCCCCATGCAACCCAGGAGTCAGTCCAGTGATTCCTGGCTTGGTTGCCTGAGCTTGGATCTGCTGAGCCACATGGAGACCGCCTGGGAGGGTCAGAAGGAAATCCTCCCTTTCCAGAGCAGAGAGACCACCTGCAGGAGGCCTGGGCTCCATGTCTCTGGAATCTGCGCAGGAAGAAGCCCTACGGACACCCTGCAGAGAGGGGTGATCAGAGGTGCTGAAATGTCTGCCTAAAGCAGCCCAGAGGCTTGGGGTTGGGGGACCAAGAATCTTGGGGCCTCTCTTCCTGAGGCACAGGGACCAGATGGCTCCTCTTTGACCCCCTGCCCACCTGCCCAGTGGTATTGAGGGTGTCTGGGTTGAGCCCATCAGTCTAGGGGGTGCACCGTGTACATCATAACGATATTGATACATAGAGGGAGGCCGGGGCCCAGCACGGAGGCTGCTGCCCGGGGCCTGCCTGCTCGCAGCCGCAGCCACGAAGGCAGATCAATAACTGGCGAGGCAGACAGACTGGGGATTTCTCTCCTCTAATTGGGAGGTGTCAGCAGGGGGAGAGGGGGCAGAGCCCAGATGTGCAGGTGTGGCTGGCCCCTCTGTGGCCAGTGCTCAGGGTTTTGGCCCCGCTCGGCAGCTCTCTCATTCGTGAGTCTATCTCCGTTTCTCTCCCCGCATCTCTGCGTTTCTTGGTCTTCTGTGTCTTTGCATCTCTTTATCTCTCCTTTCCTGTTGGTCTCTGCTTCTCTGGGTGAGTCTTTGTGGGTCTCTGTCTCTCTTTTATTTTTAAATATTCATGTATTTATTTTTATTTGTTGCCCATAGAGCATGTGGGACCTTAGTTCCCCGACCAGGGATTGAACGCACTCCCCCTGACTTGAAAGTGCAGTCTTAGCCACCTGCCACTAGGGAGGTCCTCCTCGTCTCTCTTTTAATCTTCGCTTCTCTGCCTGTCTCTGTCCCTCCCAGTGTCTATCTCTCCTTGTCCCTCTCTGTCTCTCAATCTCTGTCCTTCTTTGTATCTCTCTCTTTTTCTCTCTCAGAATCTAAACTAGAATCTGAAATCTCTCCCAGAAAGTACACTCAGGAGCCCTAGTCCAGGTTGGGGTGAGTCGGGCCCACCTCCCCATGAACCCAGGCCCCCCACTCTGGCCCTGGTTGAATGTCCTTCACCTGCAGAGGGTTTGTTCAAGTTTGAACAAGTTCCTCTCCTGTAAAAGCCATGAGACTTCCATGGGAAAATCCCATTCTGGCTGTGATCTGCATTCCTGGCGATCATCATGGGGTCTGGTACATCATGCCCCATCAGTTTGGACCCTTGTCCTTTATAAGGTGGGGGTCTGCCCTACGGATGATCAGACCCATCAGCTTCCTGTCCTTTCCCCACCTTGCGCATATTTGAACCTTCCTCTTAGTGGGGCTCTGACTGAGCTCTCAACCCTTTGGAACCTCAGGGCTCTGTCTGCAAAGTGGAGGTGAATTTCAGAAGATGACTCCCATTCCCTGTGATGAGCAGGGTTCCCTCAGCAGGCAGATTCTTGTGGGTGTGAGGAACAGGAAGCTGGATTCCAGGGGCACCAATAACAGGACTGTGGAGTGGATCTACGGGCTGAAAGTCAAAGATGGCCGTTGCAGGTAAGGCTTGATTCAGCAGTACAGCTTGGTTACCAAAATCCCAATGATGATGGCCAGAAGCCTCTTCCCTCCTTCAAGCTCAGTGGGAGAGAGAGAAAAAGGAAAGGAGAGAGGAAGAGGGCGGGAGGCACATCCCTCATGGTCCCTGAAGCATTTCAAGGCTTGGATTGAATCATTTAAGTTGCAGGATGACCCAGCCTTAATCCCTGGGGATGGAAATAGGGGCCACTGAGAAGGGAGAAGGATGATACAGATGTGAGTAGCCAATGGTGGTGCATAGAACTTTTCCTTCCTCTGGGAGAGGGTGGGGGAGTCGAGGAAGGTGCAAGAGATGCTTGTGCAGCTGGGCTTAATCTGGCCCACAGGTCCAACCCACCAGTGGTCAACTCCAACTTCTTTCCACCTCCAACTCCAGTGCCCCCTCCTCCAGGCAGCCTTCCTTGACTGCCCCTCCCTGAATTTCCCCAGATTGAAACCCTGCTTCTGGCCTGTCCCTGGGCTGTGCTTGTCTAGCTCTGTCCTTGGCCCTTAAGGCCACAGGTCTCATGGCCTCTCTGCCCCTCTGCCCATATTGTCTACATGTCATTCTAATAAATCCCGCTTCCCTCTACTACCCCTGCCCAACCTCAGTTTCCCCTCCTGTAGGAGTATCTTGGGGCTTTTCAGGTGGCGCTAGTGGTAAAGAACCCACCTGCCAATGCAGAAGACATAAGAGATATGGGTTTGATCCCTGGGTCGGAAAGATCCCCTGGAGGAGGGTATAGCAACCCACTCCAGTATTCTTGCCTGGAGACTCCCATGGACAGAGGACCTGATGGGCTACAGTCCATGGGGTCACAAAGAGTCAGACATGACTGAAGCAACTTAGCATAGCACAGCACAGAGGAGTATCTTGATCAGGGGAGGATCTGGAAAGTGGAACAGGAGTGCTGTCAGCCAGTGTCTCAGCTAGAGAGGGGAAAAAAACACAATTCTCTGGTGAGATTTGAATTTCAGAGAAGCAGCAAATACATTTTTTGTGCAAGTTTTAATATACACTCTTGCCTGCAGACATGTCCTGGCTGCAGGAGACCACAGGGGCTATGCCTTCTAGCTCCCCACACGCTGGAGTGGGTACGGGGAGGCCTCCCCCAGGGCATATGAGGATGGGGGCCTGGATCCCTGCAGTCATCATCAGCACTCTGCACCCAGGACTCACTTTTACTAAACAGTCACTGTTCAGCAAAACTCACATGTGACTGGGTCTCCTGATTTTATCTGGGGACCCTGGTTGGGGGGACCGGCTCTGCAGGGCCTGGCTGACCTCCAGAGCATTTATTAAGCACCTATTGTGGGGCTTAGGCACTCCCCTCAGAGGTGGGGGCTGGGCTGGGAGACCCGAGTAACCAGTTCCTCGGGGATAGTGTGACCGGGCCTCTGGAAGCCCCCAGCCCAGCCAGGCCTGGCCACTGCATCCCTCCCAAGGCTCAATTGCGCAGATTGATGCCTTCCCTCACGGTGTGGTGTTCGCAGGCACTGTAGCCTTGATTGAAGCGGGCAGGGAAGGGGACGGGGAGGGCGGGGAGCAGTGGAGTGGGATGGGGGATGGACTGATCGCGTGCGCATGTGTGTGTGTGCCTGTTACATGTGCGCAGCTGAGGGTGCACATGTGCCCACATCTGTGTGGGAGCATCAGTGTGTCTGTTAGCCAGCGGCTGGTGTAGACATCTGGCCAGCCTGTGCCCCGGTGTGGATGTTGGTGTGTGTGGTCTGTGTAGACACGTGTGAACACTTCCATGCTTGTGGTGGACCCTCTGACCTTGTCTTCTGTGCTGGTGGCCTGCCCGTGTTGAAGAGGTCCCCCAGGGCCACAGGTGCTGAGGGTCAGCAGGGATCCTCAGGAGGCCAGAGTCAAGGGTGTCGAGTGTCCTGGGCTGACGGCTCTCCCGGGGCTTCCTGCCTTGGCTGCCCACACATGGACACCAGGATGGTGGTTCCAGATGTCCACCTCCCCTTTCCAGCTGGACAGGAGCGGATGAGACCACCGGGTCCTCCGGGCAGACACTTGGCCACCATTCTGCTGAAGCCATTTCATAAATTCCCAGTGTGGGAGGGCCCCAGGGGTCTGGGGGGATCCAGAGAGAAGGGGGATGAGTGGGGGACAGAAAGGCTCTGAGAGACACCCAGAGAGCGGCAGTTCACACTGTCTCTCTCTGTCAACTTGCCTCCCCCAGGCCCACAGGATAACAGATCCTTACACAGAAACAGGACTAAATGAAGCAGTCCCCTGGGGCACTCGCTCCTGGGGTGATCTGAAGGGCAGAGCTTGCTCCTTCCCTCAGAGGCCCCGGCTGGTGTGCTGGCCTGCGGAACTGGGGGGTCAACATTCCCATAGCTGGTGGATGGACCCCACCATGGGCGCTCTGCCCAGCAGTTCCCCCTACTTACACCCTTCTGCTCACAGGACCTGGAGGGACTGACATGCCAATTCGCTTGTGCCACTCTCCTGCTAAGACCCTCACTGACTCCCTATTGCTCTTATGATCAGATGCAGACTCCTGAAGGTGGCCATGTCAGAGGTGGGTCCTGCTGTCCATCCCCATTTCAGAGAAATAAATGCTGAGGCTTGGAATGGAAAAGCAACTCAGCCAAACTTCTGAGCTCTGGCTCGGCTGGGAGAGGAACAGAAGCAGTGGCTGGGCCTGCAATGGTTCGAGAGGGAGTTTGGACACGAGACAGGAGCCCAGAATGGGGAAGGACCTGCTCAGCCTCCAGAACACAAATGCAGTGCCCATGATATCCCAGCATGAACACACAGGCATGTTTGTCCAAAAGAGACTCACTCAGGTCCTAGTGACCCTTAGTCACCAACAGTTATGACAAAATTTCAGTTCCTGCTTCCAGGCCGCGAGTTCAAGGGGAGATGTATCTGCATGAGCCGAGAAGTGACAGTGAGGGAAGAGGCAAACGGTGTAGACCCAAAGTCAGCAAGCGATGTTTCATGCTGCTGCTGCCGCCAAGTCGCTTGTCGTGTCCGACTCTGTGCGACCCCATAGACAGCAGCCCACCAGGCTCCCCGGTTCCTGGGAGTCTCCAGGCAAGAACACTGGAGTGGGGTGCCATCACCTTCTCCGGTGAGGTTCCATACTTAGGGGCTATTAAGTACAGAAATCAAAAGTACTACAAAGACCAGCCGTCACCCCAGAAAAGCAATCTTCATCTGGACCCCCATTTGCCCAAAAGTCACAATTCATTCTTCAACTCTGTTTCAACAAAACATCAAATCTTTGATATAGTTTTTTTTTTTTCTTTTTTGGCCACATTGCATGGCTTGCAGGATTTCAGCTCACTGACCAGGGATGGAAGCTGGGCCCTGGCAGTGAAAGCTCTGAATCCTAACCACTGGCCACTAGGGAACTCCCTGGGATATCATTTCATATATTAAAATAATGTAGGCTTTATTTTCATTTGTTGTTCAGTCATTCAGTCCTGTTCAACTCTTTGTGACCCCATGGACTGCAGCATGCCAAGCTTCTCTGTCCTTCACTATCTCCTGGAGTTTTCTCAAACTCATGTCCATCGAGTTGGTGACGCCACCCAACCAGCTCATCCTCTCTTGTCCCCTTCTCCTCCTGCCTTCAATGTTTCCCAGCATCAGGGTCTTTTCCAGTGAGTCAGCTCTTTGCATCAGGTGGCCAAAGTATTGGAGCTTCAGCTTCAGCATCAGTCCTTCCAGTGAATATTCAGGATTGATTTCCTTTAGGATTGACTGGTTTGATCTCCTTGAAGTCCAAGGGACTCTCAAGACTCTTCTCTAGCACCACAGTTCAAAGGCATCAATTTTTCGGCACTCAGTCATTTAAGACAATCATGATAAAAGGGAGAGAAAATGAAAGAAAAGTTGCCCCATCCATCTGTCACAGGTTGAATATAGCACTGCTGCCCCCCACCCAAATTTATGTTCACCGCAACCTCAGAATGGGACCTTCTTTGAAAATAGGGTCTTTGCGGATGTAATGAGTTAGGGTCTTGAGATGTTTTCCAGACCTGACTGAGGAAGTGCCATCATGGGGGTTGACATCCACCATAACAAGGACCAAAAGGTTCATTGCAAGGAGCCCAAGAGCTAGGACGCCTATCAAAGGCTGCTGGTCAAGTTGAACAGGTTTCTGGCCAGACCAAGCGCCTCCATTTTCAGTCAAGTTGTACTGAAGAGATTGTGAGCAGCACCAGCCGTCCACCTTGGTCCCTTTTCCAGATGATAGAGAAGACGAAGTTTCCGGGCTGGACAGGCAAAACGGCTGTGGTCATGGGGGCAGCAGCTGATGATGTGTGTGTCTAGGAGACGCCCAAACTGAAGGTGTGTGCTCTGTGCCCAGAGTTGCATCCTCAAGACCGGGGCAAGATCCTCACCTTTGGCCAGCTGGTCCTGGACCCACCATGGGCTCTGGCCCTGTCTTCCTCTCTGGTCCTCCCCAGGGCTGAGAGGTGTACAGACATTTCAGCAAGGCCCCAGGAACCCCGCATAGACACACCAAACCCTATATACACTCCAAGGCCGGAAGCTCGAGCACACCAGAGGCTGATGAGCCAGTCTTGGCTATACAAACTAACCCTAGATTCTACCTTGTTATAGAAAAGATTTGTGATGCTAAAAAAATAGAAAGAGTCTTGAGATGACATCATTCTGGATTTAGGGTGTGACAGAAAAAGACAGAGAAACATACAAGGAATAAGGTGATGTGAAGAGGAGGAGCATAGACTGGAATTGTGTGGCCATAAGACAAGGGCTGCCAGCAACAACAGGAGCTGGGGAAAGAGGCTGGGTTTTTCCTGCAGAACCTCCAAAAGGAATCAGCCCTCTGACATCAGGATCTCGGAGTCAGGCCTCCAGAACTGGGAGAGAATAAATACTGTTGCTTTAAGCCATCCAGTTTGTGCAACTTTGTTACATGGACCGGAGAACACTCATACCTCTTCCTACTGTTATAGCATCTGCCCTGAAACATTTGTGTGTGAACTTTCACCTTTTTCCTGTTGGGAATCTTTTATTCCTGTGTGTAGTTCATCCAAGACACTTCTCTCTTGTCAGTTTACAAGAGTATGTGAACGTTTTCCTAAGTACTCAGCAATCGTCATCTTAAAGACTGGGACACAGATATATCATCATATATTTATTCATTGAAGATTTATTTATTTTTGGCTGTGTTGGGTCTTTGCTGCTGCAGGTGAGTTTTCTCTAGTTTCAGCAACTTGGGGCTACTCTCTGGTTGCATTGACTGGGCTTGTCATTGCAGTGGCTTCCCCTGTTGTGGTGCATGGGCTTAATTGCTCCTCTGCATATGGACTCTTCCTAGAGCAGGGATCAAACCTGTGTCCGCTGCATTGGCAGGTGGATTCCTAACCACTGGACCACGAGGGCAGCCCTATCATCATTTGTTGAGCAAATTGTCTTGTTTTGAACACTTAAGTGGCTCTCATTCTTTTTCTGTTAGAGACAAGACAGCTGTGAGCATCCTTGAATTTAGACACTTGAACACACCGTGGAGTTTTCCTTCAGGACACTCCCAGTGTAAAGGAGTTGCTTGTCAGAGACCATGAGACAAATATTAAGGCCCTGATGATACATTTTCTCAAATCATCTCCAAAGTACCATTACCAAATGCACATCCTTTAGTCGTGTCCCAGCAGGTACATTTGCCATCATCTACGCCAGCCATGGGAATTGTTATTTAGCCCTTGAAATGTTGAGGTATACATTTCAGTTATTTGTATACTGATCAGCAATTCCACTTCTAGATATACACCCAAAAGAATTGGAAAGAGCTATTGAAACAAGGACACACATATTCACAGCAGCAGGATTCACAGGAACCATAGGTGGGAACAATGTAAGTGTCCACTGATGGATGATGGACAAACACAATGTGGTCCATCTATGCAGTGGAATATTACTCAGCCTTAGGAAGGATAGAGATTCTGACACCTGCTACAACCTGGATGAACCTTGAGGACGTGATGCTCAGTGAGAGAAGCAGACACAGAGAGCTGATTCCACTCATAAGGGGTCCCTGGAGAAGTCAGATCAACAGGGACTGAAGTAGATGGCGGGGCCCGGGGCTGGGGGAGGGTAGGAGGAGTCAGTGTTTCATGGGAACAGAGCTTCAGTTTGGGAAGATGATGGTGGTGATGGTTGCAAGACAATGTGAATGTGCTTAATGCCACTGAGCTGTGCACTCAAAAATGGTTAAGATGGGGAGTTCTATGTCATGTAGATTTTACCACAATACAAAAACATTTGTAATGGGGAAAAAATGAGGTAAAATTTATTTGCAGTGAAATGCACAAATCTTGGTCTGTAGTTTGATGCATTTTAACAAATGACCACTCGTTATGTGAACAGAATCCTACCACATCGGAATGCTGTGGTTCTAATTCATGAATTCTGGGTTTTCATGTTATTGGTTATTTGCATTTCCTCTTATGGGAATTTCCTCATTGTGGTTTTTGCCCATTGCATCAGAGTGGGCTGCTGCCAAGAACCAAAATAAACCTGAACAACCCTAGAAAGGAGGCTGCTCAGTCTAGACACTGCAGATCTCTAAGTGCCCGTGTGAACCAGGGGTCCAGGGAAAATCGTGCAGTAAGAGAGCATCAGCTGAAACATGTGTGGGTGACATGCGCTTGCACAACCTCAGCCTGTGTCTGCAAGGAGACCCCTGACCCCAGTAAGGCATATCTCTTGGGAAGTGGACTGAGATGGTGGGCTTTTTGCTCTGCTCTGTCTGCCGTGGCTGAAAATATCGTTTGCCACTTCATATGATAAAGTAAACATGCTCAGAATTTAAAATGTATTGGGACTTCCCTGGCTGTCCAGTGGTTATCCATGCTTTCCCTGCAAGGGGCACGGGTTCCATCCCTGGTCGGGAAGCTAAGTCCAACAAGCCACATGGCACATACATAAAAAGGAAAGGAGGAAAAAGAAATAAAATGTACTGCTGGTGTGCCATTGTCCCCAAGAGCAGAGCATCTTCCTGAGCCCATATCTGAAGACTCTTCTGGCTGAAACATCCACCTCATTTCCCCTGCCTCATGCCCACCACTCAGATTCCATCTCCAGGTCTTTGAGTCTCATCCTTCCCTGGGCAGAGGACTGAGGGTCCTTTCCCAGCTCTGAGTCACCCCTGCACTGAAGGGCCAGCTAAATGTTGATGGGAAGATGGGGAGGCAGACATACGGATGGGGACACAGATGAGTGTATAGACGGCTCAAAGCATAGAAGGGTGGTGGAGGCTAGATGAGAGAAAACATAGGAAGGTCTTAGAACAGGGCCTGGCACATAGGCAGTCAATTAAATGTGACCTTGTGACGGGATGCAGAAGGGAGTTCACAGGTAGACAGTAGAATGGATGAATGTCTAGGTGGTAGGAGGATGGATGGATGAAAGAATGAATGAAGCTATGATCGGCAAGTGAATATGTAGGCAGACTAGGTTATGTGAATAAGTGCTGACATCAATATGGCAACAAATGTTGGGTAGATGGAGGATTGGACAGATGGAAGGATAGGGGGATGATGGATGATGATGACAGATAAATCTATGGGCCTAAGATGGATGATGGGTGATATATTAATAGATGAATGGATGAATGGACAGATGGATGGATGGATGGATGGATGGATATAATAGCATATTATAGATGGTGAAGGTAAGCCTGATTGGCTGGCTGGGTAGATGAATGAATGGATTGATGAGTCTATGGATGCATGAATGAGTGGATGGGCCTATGGATGGATAATGGGTGATGTATTAGTAGATGAATGGATGAATAGATAAAAAATCATATAATAGATGGTGCATATAAGGATGACTGGATGGATGGATGAGTCTATGGACAGATGGAAGAATGGATGGGCCTATGGATGGATGATGGATGATATATTAATAGATGAATGGATGGATGGGCAGATGGATGGATGGATACAAGAACATATTATAGATGGTGGATGAATGGATGGATAGATAAATGAATGGGTGGGTGAGTCTGTGGATGGATGAGGGATATTTGGGAGGATGAAAGAATGAGTGATGGATGGATAACTAGGTGATTGAGTGGATGGATGAAGGAATGAATGAGTCTATGGTTGGGTGGATGAATGAAAGAATGAATAGAGGGATGATTAATGTTTGAGCAGTGGATGGATGGATGGTGGATGGTGGTAGATGGATGGATGGATGATAGATGGATGGATGGATAGATGGATGGGTGGGTGGATGGATGATGGATGGGTGGGTGGATGGGTGATGGATGGATAGATGGATGGGTGGGTGGATGGATGATGGATGGGTGGGTGGATGGGTGATGGATGGATGGTGGATAGATGATGGATGGATGGTGGATGGATGGATGTTAGATGGATGGATGGAGAGTGAATGGATGGATGGTGGGGGATGGATGTATGTATGGATGGATGATAGACAGATGGATGGGTGGTAGATGGTAGAGGGATGGATGGATGGTGGATGGATGGATGGGTGGGGGGTGGATGGATGGATGACCATACACATGCATGGATGACCAGATGGACAGATGGGTATGTGGACACTGTCCCCATTGAGTCCCACATCCAACAGGACTGCAGGCCACCGCTTCCAGGCCTGGTTGGTTCTCAGGGGCTTCACTTTCTGTCTTGGATGTAGCCTTCTGCTACCCTCTGGGCTTCAGTCTCTCCCCACATTTGGGGAAGGGACGGGGGAGCCCAGAATCCACTATGCTGCTCCCTCTCCCACCACCTCCATTCCTCCTCCCCAGGAAGGACCGGTCCAGGATCAACGAATGAAGAACAAGATGCAAAAAGGTAATTAATCTATGGAGAGGGGAGGAGTGTTAATACCTTGAAGACACAGGGGACACACTGTCAGCTCCCACCAATTAGTGGCCTAAACCTGTGTGGCTGCTCTCCATGCTGCGGCCGAGTTGATTACTCTAATTAATTTTGCATCGACCCACATGGATCTGCCAGGGAGCGCTGATTGGCCTGGGAGATGGATGCTGCCGGCTGGCCCATGGTCCCCGTGGTCCGCAGTTCCCCACACTCCCTGCCGCTTGGCCGGTCCCTCAGTGTCCAGTCTGCAAGGTCAAATGCTGCCCCGCCCCTGCACCAGCCTCTAGCATCCAGCCCACAGCCCAGTACACACCTGGATCTGCAGAATAGGGCAGGGGCACAGCTGGGAGCCTGTTGCCCTGTAACAATGGTTGTGCGGAGCTGGAGGCAACTTCCAGGGCCGACGAGAGACCCCTCAGCTGGCCTGGCCTCTGAGGGCCGCCCAATGGGAGTATTCAGGGGGTGAGGGAGCTATGTGCAGCTAAGGAAGCTTCTCCCTGCCTCGGCTTAGGGCAAGAGCCAGACTCACCTTTCCCCAAGCATGGGGGCACTTCCTGCAATCCAGGGCTTTAGTTTCTTGTTCCAATGCACTCATATGGTTAAAGTCTCTGCCTACAATGCGGGAGACCTAGGTTCAATCCCTGGGTCGGGAAGATCTCCTGGAGAAAGAAATGGCAACGCACTCCAGTATTCTTGCCTGGAAAATCCCATGGATGGAGGAGCCTAGTAGGCTACAGTCCATGGGATCGCAGAGTCGACACAACTGAGTGACTTCGCTTTCACTTTTTTTTTTTTCCCAATGCTTACAGTGATGCAGCCCTGGAGGTCAGAGGCCTTACAGGACTAAATCCAGGTGTGGGCAGGGCTGGTCCCTCCAGAGGCTCCTGGGAAGCACTAGCTCCCCGCTTTTCCAGCTTCTAGAGATGCCCACAACCTTGGCTCATGGCCCCTCTCTCCATCACAATCAGCAGCCCAGCACCTCCCATCTCTCTCTGCCTCTGTCCCTCCCACCTCCCTCTTAAAAGGACCCTGTGATGACACTGGGCCCCCAGGAAATCTAGGGTCATCCCCATCTCAGGGGCTTAACTTAATCCTTCCTGCCAAGTCCCCTCTTCTGTGTGAGGTGACACGTCCACAGATCCTGGGACCAGACAGGAACATCTCTGGGGCCATTATTCTGCAGACCACAGGGAGGGGTCCCAAAGCAGTCCCCGAGCTCTGGTCAGAAGCTGGATACAGCCATACCTGAAGGAGCTGTGTTGTTTTTTTTAATCTGTGCAATTTTATTTATTTACTTCAGCTCTTCTGGGCCTTTGCTGTTGTGAGCAGCCTTTCTCTAGCTGTGGAGAGCGGGTGCTGTGCTCTAGTTGTGGGGCACAGGCTTCTCCCTGCAGGGCCTTTCTCTTGCTGTGGAACACAGGCTCTAGGGCACAGGCTCAACAGTTGTGACGCGTGGGCTTAGTTGCTCCGAAGCATGTGGGGTCTTCTCAGACCAGGGACTAAACCCATGTCTCCTGCATTGGCAGGTGGATTTTTAACCACTGAGCCTCCAGGAAAGCCCTTAAGGGACTGTTCAAGTTGTTGGGATGAACAGAAAGCCAAGACAGGGACATATGTGGCCCAGAGATCTACTCCAGGAAACAGAAGACAAACGTTCTGTATAATCTCAAAGAAAAGAAAGAAGTCGGCGATTTTATAGAAAAGAGATGAAAGATGAAATGCTAAGAAAGATGAGAGACTCAGATCAAAAGAAGGCTGGCAGGGCAAAGCCTGTCAATTAATGACAGCGCAAAACTATTGTCACGTGTGGCGCAGACCAGAATCAACATTACAGCGATTCAGAGTGGCCACTAGTTTCAATTATGCCAGAAGGCAGAGGGGAAGACTAGATAAGACAGACCACCGTGTTCCCAAACAGAACCATATTCCACAATGTAACAGAAGAAAACTTTCCTCAGGTGAAGAAAGGTCTGAATCTACATCCCCCCAAAATGGCTTCCATTTTTGAGGCAAAATTAAAGTAAAACAATCAAGCCCAACAATTCTCGAGGGCATATCTGTGCATGTAGAGGCTTAAAGGGAACACACAGAAAGATAACTGTCAGGAACTTAAAAGTGCCAGGGATGTTAAAGACACCAAGCTGTCACATAAAGGAAACAGTGTTAGAAAGACAAGGAAATAATGGGTAGATGCCTCATAACAGGCTTTAATCCGTTTCTCCTAGTACTTGTTGAAAAGAATACACAGAAAAATAAGGCAGGGAAGGATCAGTGTGGTTTAAATGATGAGATCAAGCTAATAGACATATCAGACTTACCTGGGACAGAGGATACAATTCTTTTAAAGGCCCTGGATCAAAAGCCAGCCACCTACTGGAGGGTGGGGTGGGCTGGGAGATTGGGATTGACAGATATACACTGTTGATACTATGTATAGAATAGATAACTAATGAGAACCTACTATATAGCACCGGAAACTACTCAATGCTCTGTAATGACCAAAAATGGGAAAGAAATCCAAAAAAGAGGGAATATATGTCTATATATAGCTGACTTTACTTTGCTGTACAGTGAAAGAGGAGAGTGAAAAAGCTGGCTTCAAGCTCAACATTCAGAAAACTAGGATCATGGCATCGGTCCCACCACTTCATGGCAAATAGATGGGGAAACAGTGGAAACAGTGGCAGATTTTATTTTGGGGGGTTCCAAAATCACTGCAGATGGTGACTGCAGCCATGAAATTAAAAGACACTTACTCCTTGGAAGGAAAGTTATGACCAACCTAGACAGCATGTTAAAAAGCAGAGACATTACTTTGCCAACAAAGGTATGTCTAGTGAAGGCTCTAGTTTTTCCAGTAGTCATGTATGAATGTGAGAGTTGGACTATAAAGAAAGCTGAGTGCAAAGAATTGATGCTTTTGAACTGTGGTGTTGGAGAAGACTCTTGAGAGCTCCTTGGACTGCAAGGAGATCCAACCAGTCCATCCTAAAGGAGATCAGTCCTGAGTGTTCATTGGAAGGACTGATGCTAAAGCTGAAACTCCAATATTATGGCCATCTGATGCAAAGATCTGACTCATTTGAAAAGACCCTGATGCTGGGAAAGACTGAAAGCGGGAGGAGAAGGAGACGACAGAGAATGAGATGGTTGGATGGCATCACTGACTCAATGGACATGAGTTTGAGTAAAGGAGATCAGTCCTGAGTGTTCATTGGAAGGACTGATGCTAAAGCTGAAACTCCAATATTATGGCCATCTGATGCAAAGATCTGACTCATTTGAAAAGACCCTGATGCTGGGAAAGACTGAAAGCGGGAGGAGAAGGAGACGACAGAGAATGAGATGGTTGGATGGCATCACTGACTCAATGGACATGAGTTTGAGTAAACTCTGGGAGTTGGTGGACAGGGAGGCCTGGCGTGCTGCAGTCCATGGGGTCGAAAAGAGTCAGACACAACTGAGTGACTGAACTGAGCTGAACAGTAGAAACTAGGCTTCCCTGATGACTCAGATGGTAAGGGGTCTGCCCTACAATGTGAGAGACCTGGGTTCGATCTCTGCGTTGGGAAGAATCCCTGGAGAAGGAAATAGCAACCCACTCCAGTGCTGTTGCCTGGAAAATACTGTGGACGGAGGAGCCTGACAGGTTACAGTCCATGGAGTCGCAAGGAGTTGGACACGACTGAGCAACTAACATACACACACCAGAAACTAACACACTGTGAAGCAACTATACACCGACAACAATTAATTTTAAAAAAATAGTAAGGATGTTGGGCTTCCCTGGTGGCCCATTGGTTAGGAATCTGCTTGCCAATGCAGGGGACACGGGTTCTATCCCTGGTCCAGGAAGATCCCATATGCCATGAGGCAATTAAGCCCATGCTCAACAACAAGAGGAACCACCGCAATGAGAAGCCCCCGTACTAGAACTAGAGCAAAGCCCATGTAGCATCGGAGACTCAGAGCAGTCAGAAATAAATAAAAGAAATACATTTATAAGACTATATTAAGGATGTAGATCTTGTCAAGAAGAGGAAGACTTAGAGATAACATTCTAGACTAGTGTTTATTTTTGAGTTTATTGAAACGCTTAGAAGCTGACATGACATTATCACCTGATAACCTTCTACAGCAAATATAAAGTTTAAATTTTCACAAACTTGAACTTATTAGAAGGAATGCAAGGCTCATCTGAAATTCTATAAAGCAAGATACCTATATATGTGTATGTAGGTGTATAAAGTATTAAATATATCCATGTATTTTTTTTTTAAGCCAGGCACCTAGTGAGCCCTGAAGAAATCCTGATCCATTCCTTACAGTGGAAAGAATGCTGCTATATTTGTCAACCACAATAACTGTTAGCCACTCAGTTGTGTCCAACTCTGTGACCCCATGAACTGTAGCCTGCCAGGCTCCTCTGTCCGTGGGATTCTCCAGGCAAGAAAACTGGAGTGGGTTGCCATGCCCTTCTCCAGGGGATCTTCCTGACCCAGGGACTGAACTTGGTTCTCCTGTATTGCAGGCAAATTCTTTACAGCCTGACCCACCAGTACCAAAACATGAAAAAGTACTGATTTTGTGATCAAAACAATTCAAGTCCTTGAGAAACAATGCTAACAAAAGTTTCCTCACCAAAAATCTATGGGTGATGGCCAGGTACAAATCTAATGCCTTAAATGCCTCCGTAGCTAAAGGAAAAGACAGTTAGTGTAAATAAAGCCAGAATCTCAAGAAGGCAACAACCCTAAAACAGAGCTAATGAAAACAGAGGAACAAATTAATAAAGATAAAGCTGAAATTAATGAGTTAGAAAAGGGGAACACAGCAGAATTAATAAATAAACCCCATGACTGCTTCTCTGAAAATAAAAAAGAAAAGAAAATGCTCTAAAGTAGACAAACCAGTTGGTGGAATCAAGAAAATCAGAAGAAACACAAATGAGAATTAGGAATGAGAGAAAGGCTATTAGACCATAAATACTGAGGCTATTTGGATGCACAAAGATAAAACAGTGGAGGATTCTATGCTAATGAACTTGAAAACTGGGATAAAATGGATAATTTTCTAGAAAAAGCATAAATTACATAAATTGACCCCAAAAGCAGCAGAACATTTAAGGAAAAACATGAGAGAGTTTTGTCTCAAGGTGATACCATGGGTCTTTACCAAAAATAGTTGAAAAGGAGATGTTCAAAAAAATACTCATTCATGAATGTTCATAGCAGCACAGTTCACACCAAGTGTCCATCCACAGATGATGGATAAATGCCACGTGATTCCTCCACACAAGGGAGCATCCCTCAGCCCTGAAAAGGGAGAAGCCCTGACACTCGCTACCACGTGGACGGACCCTGAGAACACGGTGCTAAGTGGGAGAAACACACACAGAAGGACACACGGGGTGTGACTCCACTGATGGGAAACGTCCAGAACAGGCCGATCCACAGACACAGAGAGTGGGTTCCTGGTTGTCAGGGGCTGGGGGAGGGGGTGGGGTGACTACAGACGGGGACAGAATTTTTGACTGAGGTATGGTGATACTGAAATTAGTAATAATAAATATGTATTTGGTCTTTGCCTCTGTTCCTGGCTCAGAGCTCATCAAATGCTGGGATTTCCTAAGTGACAAGAGATATAAAGGGGTCTTTAGTTATTCACAATAAGTACCTTCAAGCACAGTGACGGACTTTATTTTCTTGGGCTCCAAAATCACTGTGGATGGTGACTGCAGCCATGAAATTAAAAGATGCTTACTCCTTGGAAGAAAAGCTATGAGAAACCTAGACACTGCGTCAAAAAGCAGAGACATCACTTTGCAACCAAACGTCCATATAGTCAAAGCTATGGTTTTTGCAATAGTCATGTATGGATGTCAAAGCTGGACCATAAAGAAGGCTGAATACCAAAGAACTGATGCCTTCAAACTGTGGTGCTGGGGAAGACACTTGAGAGTCCCTTGGATAGCAAGGAGATCAAACCAGTCAATCCTAAAGAAAATCAACCCTAAATATTCATTGGAAAGACTGATACTGAAGCTCCAATACTATGGTCCCTGATGGAAAAGAAAAGACCCTGATGTTGGGAAAGACTGAAGGCAGGAGGAGAAGGGGACGACAGAGGATGAGATGGTTGGATGGCATCACTGACTCAGTGGATCTGACTTCGAGCAAACTCTGGAAGATAGAGAAGGACAGCATTCACAGATTGCGTGCTGCAGTCCTGGGGCTGCAAAGAGTCAGACATGACTGAGCGACGGAACAGCAACAACCAGCAGACCCCAATATTAAACCTGCCAAAGATAAAATGAAAAAGGAACCCACAGACTGCCCCCATCCCCACGAAAGCAAAAAGAGCAAAATCAAGTCTTATCCAGGTAAATCTAGAGATACTGGAGTAAAACAAGCCCACCACCATCAACTAAGGCAGGCTCCAGGATGGCAGAAGCTAGTCAGTGTTGGAAAATCTATTCAGATAAAAATAGACTTTGTTGTCCTAATAGATTGGAGCAGATGAACCAAAGGCTCATCAGGAGATGCCACTAATATTCACCAGAGATTCTAGGTAAAACAGGAAAATAACACTTTTTTTTTTTTTTTGCCTTAATGGAAGTTAGGTATTTATTTTACTTTTAAATTTTTATTGGGGTATAGTTGCTTTACAATGTATTAATTTCTGTTGTTCAGCAAAGTGAATCAGCTATATGTATACAAATATCCCCTATTTTTGGATTTCCTTCCCCTTTAGCTCACCACAGAGCACTGAGTACAGTTCCTCGTGCTCGACAGTGGGTTCTTATAACGTCAGTAGTGTGTATGCATCAACTCCATCTCCCATTCCAACCAAGCCCCCTTTCCCCTTGGCGTCCACGTTTGTCCTCCGTGTCTGTGTCTCTATTTCTGCTTTGCAAATAAGTTCATCTATATCACTTTTCTAGATTCCACATATACAGGTTGAAGTGAAGTGAAGTCGCTCAGTCGTGTCCGACTCTTTGCGACCCGGTGGACTGTAGCCTACTAGGCTCCTCCCTCCATGGGATTCTCCAGGCAAGAGTAATGGAGTGGGTTGCCATTTGGGTTAGTATATGATATTTGTTTTTCTCTTTCTGACTTAACTTCGCTCTATATGACAGTTTCCAGGTCATCTTATGGAGAAGGCGATGGCACCCCACTCCAGTACTTGCCTGGAAAATCCCATGGACAGAGGAGCCTGGTGGGCTGCAGTCCATGGGGTCGCTAAGAGTAGACACGACTGAGCAACTTCACTTTCACTTTTCACTTTCATGCATTGGAGAAGGAAATGGCAACCCACTCCAGTGTTCTTGCCTGGAGAATCCCAGGGATTGGGGAGCCTGGTGGGCTGCTGTCTGTGAGGTAGCACAGAGTTGGACATGACTGAAGCGACTTAGCAGCAGCAGCAGCAGCAGGTCATCTTAGGAAATTCCAACATTTTATGAGCTCTGAATCAGAAACAGAGACGAAGATCAAATAACACAGTCAACATATCTCTACAAGTGACCCAGTTTTTTTCCTTTATGGCTGAGTAATAGTCCATTATAATATATGAATGATACAGGACTGAATGATTAGCACCGCATCTTCTTTACCCACTCACCTGCTGACGGACATTTAGGTTGTTTCCATGTCTTGGCTATTGTAAATAGTGCTGCTATGAACACAGGGGTGCATGTGTCTTTTTGAATTATAGTTTGATCCCTGAGTTGGGAAGATCCCCTGGAGAAGGGAAAGGACACCCACTCCAGTATTCTGGCCTGGAGAATTCCATGGACTGTATGGTCCATGGGGTCGCAAAGAGTCAGACACGACTGCGTGACTTTCACTCACTCATTCACTTTCTCTGGATATAGGCTCAAGAGTGGGATTGCTGGGTCATATGGTAATTCTATTTTTAGTTTTAAGGTGACTCTATCTTTAACATGAATGAATAAATGGACAGGACTTCTGGTATTGTTGTTAAACACATGGAACCTTCACAGAAGTCTCCAAGAAACAGTGTACTGGTAGCGCCTTCTACCTTTTTCATTGGGGACCCACATGTGCCTTGACCAGGGGCAGGGGTTCACGGAGGTACAGGGAGATGGGCAAGAGGTCCATACTAAACCCTGGAACCTGCACCAGATCTCCCCACATCCCTGAAGCCTGCGCCTCAAGAGGGCTGAATGGAATGGTGAGGACCTTCAGAAGGCTCATGCCCCCTTCTCTTTTCCATGAAGCCTTCTGGTAAATCCCTTCTATGGACAGTAATTCATCATCATCAGGGCAGGTTGACCACACCGTGGAGGTACTGGCAAGTCCATAAGGCAGGATAACAAAATAGCTTGGGTTCATAATGGTAGGACAGGTAGCACTTGAATCAATGCCCACTCTGATACCACACAGGGCCCAGGGGATTCCTGGGCACAAGGCCTTTGATTTCCCCCTTTCTTTGAGGGGGCAGATTCAACCAGTTGCTAATTAGGGAAGGGAGGGGACACAAGACTGGGGGGGAGGGGGAGATGTGTATAAGAGACAGATCTGTGCATGTAGAGGCTTAAAGGGAACACACAGAAAGATAACTGTCAGGAACTTAAAAGTGCCAGGGATGTTAAAGACACCAAGCTGTCACATAAAGGAAACAGTGTTAGAAAGACAAGGAAATAATGGGTAGATGNCCAGTATTCTGGCCTGGAGAATTCCATGGACTGTATGGTCCATGGGGTCGCAAAGAGTCAGACACGACTGCGTGACTTTCACTCACTCATTCACTTTCTCTGGATATAGGCTCAAGAGTGGGATTGCTGGGTCATATGGTAATTCTATTTTTAGTTTTAAGGTGACTCTATCTTTAACATGAATGAATAAATGGACAGGACTTCTGGTATTGTTGTTAAACACATGGAACCTTCACAGAAGTCTCCAAGAAACAGTGTACTGGTAGCGCCTTCTACCTTTTTCATTGGGGACCCACATGTGCCTTGACCAGGGGCAGGGGTTCACGGAGGTACAGGGAGATGGGCAAGAGGTCCATACTAAACCCTGGAACCTGCACCAGATCTCCCCACATCCCTGAAGCCTGCGCCTCAAGAGGGCTGAATGGAATGGTGAGGACCTTCAGAAGGCTCATGCCCCCTTCTCTTTTCCATGAAGCCTTCTGGTAAATCCCTTCTATGGACAGTAATTCATCATCATCAGGGCAGGTTGACCACACCGTGGAGGTACTGGCAAGTCCATAAGGCAGGATAACAAAATAGCTTGGGTTCATAATGGTAGGACAGGTAGCACTTGAATCAATGCCCACTCTGATACCACACAGGGCCCAGGGGATTCCTGGGCACAAGGCCTTTGATTTCCCCCTTTCTTTGAGGGGGCAGATTCAACCAGTTGCTAATTAGGGAAGGGAGGGGACACAAGACTGGGGGGGAGGGGGGTGGGAAACAAAGTCAGGAACAGCCTTGGGACAAGGTCCTGGTTCTCCAACAGTGAATACACACAACAATACCTTTGAGCTATTTTGCAGATACTGAAACCCCCTCCAGGTAGAAGTGTTAATCATTCAGTCCTGTCCGACTCTTGGCGACCTATGGACTGTAGCTTGCCAGGCTTCTCTGTCCATGGGATTCTCCAAGCAAGAATACTGGAGTGGATTGTCATGCTTTCCTCCAGGGGATCTTCCCGACCCAGGGATGGAACCCATGTCTCTTATTTCTCCTGCATTGGCAGGAAGGTTTTTTACCACTAGTGCCACCTGGGAAGCCCTATTCACGACACCAATGAGAACAAAAACTCAAGAAGCTCACAGACATTTCAGACATATGCAGGACTTAAAAAAAAAACAAACACACAAACCTATCAAAGGATGATTAACATGGAATATATGAAGAGATGCTCCAATTCTGAAGGAAAAGACCCAAGATTATAAAAAATGTCAATTTCCTCCATATCCACCCATACAATGTTATTTCAATACAGATCAAAATTCCAATCAGATTCCTTCCCCCAGAGTGAAGGAGAATTGAATAAAATTATTCAAAAGTTCATATGGCAGAATACACTGCTGGCTTGGGAGTTGCCAGGGTTTAAAGAGCCCACTAGTCGGGGATGGGGGACTACATATTTTTGCAAGAAATTGAAATGCATTGTGAAATGACAATACTTACAAAGTCATGCTATCACTGGCCTAAAAGCTGATCAAAGTATATACTGGGCTCCCCAGGTGGCACAGTGGTAAAGAATCCAGGAGACACAGGAGACGTGGACTGGATACTTGCATCAGGAAGATCTCCTGGAGCAGGGCATGGCAACCCATTCCAGTATTACAGAGGAGCCTGGAGGGCTAGTTCATAGGGTCGCAAAGAGCCGGACATGACAGAGCTCCCACGCGTGCATAATTGAGGTGCCTTTTCATTTTCGGCCACGGAGGCTGCTGTTGGCAGAGCTGTTACAGTTACAGACAGAATAATATGGGTTTTCTTTTTCCTTTGTAAATGTTTATTTATTCATCTGGCTGCACCAGGTCTTAGCTGTAATATGTGGGGTCTTTAATTGTGTCACATTAGATCTAGCTCCCTGATCAGGGATGAAACCCAGGTCCCCTGCTTTGGGAGTACAGAAGTTAGCCACTGGACCACCAGGGAGGTCCCATGATATGGGTTTTCTATTTCTCTCCTTACACCAAAGGAAGTGCATTCCTGGGTTAGAAGGGATGGTGTCTAAAATGGCTCACAGCTCTAGAAGTAGTTAACTAGCATTCTTTGACTTGTTTTTTACAATTAGAAATAATGTTAATGTCTGCATCAATCTGGCCCCAAATCTTCAGTCCTTTCTTCGTGGGAACTTTGCAGTGATGGTGGAGGGGTACATACACCCCTCCATCGCAGGGCTCAGTCCTTTGACTTGAAGTGGCCATTAGCAACTTCAACCCAAGCAGAGACTTGAAATCACCTTGACAATGTCTACCCTGTGCTCGGATGTGTGAGCCACCCTTGCTGGGTGACCAAAGACCCAAAACTTAGGGACTTACAACACTCATTTTTAAATTTTTAAAACTATTTATTTATTTGTTTAGCTGCACCTTGCAGCATGCAGCAGCTGAGTGTACCTGACTAGGGATCGAACCCACATTCAGGGGAGGGGACTGTCCCAGGGTGTGACTTGCTTGGGGACTGACCTAAGGTGTATTGGCAACACCAGGTGATACTCTGGTCCCAGAAGTGTGATGAGCGAGGGGATGAGTCACTCCAGTTGGCCAGACTATCCCATCTGTAACCACTGATAGCTAGCCAACTCCAGACGAGATCAGCAAGTGACCTCCCCAGTCACACACAGAATACACTGTTACATATTGTAGTATACTATACATCACTTTGCCAACAAAAGTCCATACAGTGAAAGCTATGGTTTTCCCAGTAGTCACCTACGGATGTAAGAGTTGGACCATAAAGAAGGCTGAGCACTGAATAATTGATGCTTTTGAATTGTGGCACTAGAAAAGACTCTTGAGAGTCCCTTGGACTGAAGATCAAACAAGTCAGTCCAAAAGGAAATCAACCCTGAATATTCATTGGAAGGACTGATGCTGAGCCTGAAACTCCAATAGTTTGGTCACCTAATGTGAAGAGCCGACTCATTAGAAAAGATCCTGATGCTGGGAAAGACTGAGAGCAAAAGGAAAAGTGGGTGGCAGAGGATGAGATGGTTAGATAGTATCACTGACTCAATGGACATGAATTTGAGCAAACTCTGGGAGACAGTGAAGGACAGGGAAGCCTGGCATGCTGCAGTCCATGGAGTTGCAAAGAGTTGGACACAATTTAGTGACCTAACAATAGCAACAACTGCTATTATCCATGCTGTTATATCCCNTCAATGGACATGAATTTGAGCAAACTCTGGGAGACAGTGAAGGACAGGGAAGCCTGGCATGCTGCAGTCCATGGAGTTGCAAAGAGTTGGACACAATTTAGTGACCTAACAATAGCAACAACTGCTATTATCCATGCTGTTATATCCCAGTGAGGTATTGTGAATGTTTGTTATGCAGCATCATAGCATTTGATGACTGATACAGCCTCATTAATCAGCTTCTCTGCAGGAGAGGCCTGGAGCAGGCAGACTGAGAAACTGGAAAATTCTTAATAAAGAGTGATGTTTCATGAATGAATAAAGAATGTGGTACATCTATACTCGGAATATTACTTAACTATAAAAAAGAGTGGAATTATGTCACATGCTGCAACATGGATGGATCTAGAGATGTTCACCCTAAGTGATGAAAGGCAGAAAGAGAAAGACAAACATGATTTATCACTTATGTGTAAATCTAAAATATGATACATATCATATGATGTTGCTTAAATGTGGAATCTAAAAAATGGTTGCTGTTGTTCAGTTGTGGTACAAAGGAATTTATTTATAAAACAGAAATAGGGCTTCCCTGTAAGTCTGCTGGTTAAGAATGCACCTTGCAATGCAGGGAACATGGGTTTGATCCCTGGTCTGGGAAGATTCCACATGCCACAGAACAACCAGGCTGGCATGCCACAACTATTGAGCCCTTAAGCCGCATCTGCTAAGGCTGTGTGTTGCAAGTATGTAAGCCCACATGCCCTAGAGCCTGAGCAAGAGGGTATCAGAGTGCAGACACACGGAATCCATACTCACAGAAAACTAGTCAATCTAATCACACTAGGACCACAGCCTTGTCTAACTCAATGAAACTAAGCCATGCCCGTGGGGCAACCCAAGACAGGCAGGTCATGGTGGAGAGGTCTGACAGAATGTGGTCCAGTGGAGAAGGGAATGGCAAGCCACTTCAGTATTCTTGCCTTGAGAACCCCATGAACAGTATGAAAAGGCAAAATGATAGGATACTGAAAGAGGAACTCCCCAGGTCAGTAGGTGCCCAATATGCTACAGGAGCTCAGTGGAGAAATAACTCCAGAAAGAATGAACGGATGGAGCCAAAGCAAAAACAATACCCAGCTGTGGATGTAACTGATGAGAGAAGCAAGGTCCAGTGCTGTAAAGAGCAATATTGCATAGGAACCTGGAATGTCAGGTCCACGAATCAAGGCAAACTGGAAGTGGTCAAACAAGAGACGGCAAGAGTGAACATCGACATTCTAGGAATCAGCGAAGTAAAATGGACTGGAATAGGCGAATTTAACTCAGATGACCATTATATCGACTACTGCGGACAGGAATCCCTCAGAAGAAATGGAGTAGCCATCATGGTCAACAAGAGTCCGAAATGCAGTATTTGGATGCAATCACAAAAATGACAGAATGATCTCTGTTTGTTTCCAAGGCAAACCATTCAATATCACGATAATCCAAGTCTATGCCCCAACCAGTAACGCTGAAGAAGCTGAAGTTGAACGATTCTATAAAAGATGTCCTTTTCATTATAGGGGACTGGAATGCAAAAGTAGGAAGTCAAGAAACACCTGGAGTAACAGGCAAATTTGGCCTTGGAATGCAGAATGAAGCAGGGCAAAGACTAATAGAGTTTTGCCAAGAAAATGCACTGGTCATAGCAAACACCCTCTTCCAGCAACACAAGAGAAGACTCTACACATGGACATCACCAGATGGTCAACACCAAAATCAGATTG
>SJYX01006300.1:301492-327495 GCA_006410675.1 Oreotragus oreotragus | reverse complement strand
GGACCTGTCCCACTCCTTGTCTAACCCCATGCCAGCCAGCCTGCATTGCTAGGGTCACTTATGCCCTCTCATCCCTCCTGGACTTTGTCCTCCTGCCTGGAGGTGTGTCCCCACCCAGTGCACCGGCTAAACTTTTCCTTACCCTCCAAGACCTCACCCCAGGTCTCCCAGGCAGATACCCTCCCCCTAACCCTGGGGCCTCCTTTGGACTGTCTGGTTCTGTGTCCCATGGCCATGATTGTGGGGGGCTGTCTCTTATACACATCTAGATGTGTATAAGAGACAGGTCTGGGATGGCTGTCTCTTATACACATCTCATCTGACCTCTCCCCACCCCTGCATCCTTCTCCCCAAAGGTCAGGCAGCTAATTTCATTCCTGTGTATCTCTCACACTTCGATGATTAATAATTGAAGAAAATGTATTTCTTCAGGGGCGCAGAATAAATCAGAAATAAGCCTAGCATTCACATTCTACTGGAGGGCTGGGGACACCCTGGGGTGGGGGAAGTGGGGAGGAAGAGCTGAGAGAGGGGGTGTGGACTTCTGAGGGCCTAGTAGCCCTGAGAATACTCAACAGTCATCTCAAAACCATCGTCATAACAGCATCAACAAGAACCATTCATGGAAGATTTACTCTGCATCCAGAGGCACTGCGCTTGTGAAGAAAAGAAGCTCCTTGACCCCATTTTACAGACAAGGAAATGGAGACCCAAACAAGGGCGTGTCTTTTAAAAGATCTTTTGGGGGTGTGTGGACTATTTTAAAGTCTTTATTGAATTTATTACAGTATTGTCTCTGTGGTTTATGTTCTGGTTTTCAGGTAATGAGGCGCGTGGATCTTAGCTCCCTGACCAGGACTCAAACCCACACACCCTGCATTGGAAGGGGAAGTCTTAAAACCACTGGACCGCCAGGGAAGTCCCGGGGATGTGTCTTGCCCAGAGTCACACTGCTTGGGATTCAGATTCAGGTGGGTCCTATGCCACACCTGGAGCTCTGTCCAAGACAGGGTATCTTCCCTTCAACTGGAGTCTGAGGCTCAGGCCCATGTGGGGTTGGCCTGACTCCATATGGGGTCTGTTCACTGCCCCAGGACTGTGGGGACTGATGAGGTCAAAAGTCACCAAGGTGCACCCATGTTCACAGCACCATGATTCACAGCAGTCAAAAAGTGGAAACATCCCAAGTGTCCATCAACGGATGATGGATAAACCAAATGTGGCCCATCCATACAGCAGAACTGTTATGTATTAATGCTACTCAGCCATAACAGAAATGAAGCCCTGACACTCACTACAACGTGGATGAACCTCGCAGACGTGATGCTCGGTGAGAGAAGCAAACACAGAAGACAAATACTGTCTGGTCCCACTCACAGGAGGTCCCTAGAGGAGTCAGATCCACAGAGACAGGAGGTGGGTGGTGGGGCCAGGCGCTGGGGGAGGAGACGGGGAGCCAGTGTTTCATGCGGGCAGAGCTTCAGTTTTACAAGATGAAAAGAGTTTTGGAGCTGGATGGTGGGGATGGTTGAACAACAGTGTGAATGTACTTAATGCCACTGAACTATGTACTTAAACTGGTCAATTTTGTTACGTATATTTTACCTGCAATTAAAAAGTTTTCTTAGAAGAAGGAACCAAGCGCTGACACACACTCCAACATGGATGAAGCTTGAAATTGTGATGCTCAGAGAAAGAAGCCAGACACAAAGGGCCATGTAGTGCGTGATTCCATTTCTATGAAACATCCACAGTAGGCAAGTTCACAGACAGAGAAAGTAAATGAGTGGTGATCAGGAGCTGTGGAAGGGTGGAGGGCTAGAGTGAGAGGGAGGGGTGGCGGCTAATAGGGATGGGGTTTTAGTTAGGGGTGATGAAAATGTTTCGGAGCAACAAAATTGTAATGACTATACAACAGTGTGTACAAATTAAATACCACTGAGTTAGACACTTTAACATGGTTAATTTCATGTTATAAGAATTTCACCTCAATGGAAAAGAAAAATATATGCTGAGGGCTGTACATGCCCACCTCTGAGCATCTGTCTGTTTTAATGACATTGACTCCCTCCCCATGAGGTGGAGTAACAAACTTTAAATGTTTTTTATTCAGTTTTAGACATGTGGCAGTGTGTGTCTGTGTGGGGTCTCTATTGTCCTTTTTAAAAAATATTTGTTTATTTGGCTGTGCAGGGTCTCAAGTAGTATCTTCTGGTTTGTTGTGCCATGCAGGATCTTTCGTTGTGGCATGTGAACTCTTAGTTGCAGCATGTGGGATCTAGTTCCACACCAGGGATCAAACCCGAGCCCCCTGCACTGAGAGCACAGAGTCTCACCCACTGGAGCACCTGGGAAATCTCTATTAGCCATGTTCTGATCCCCGACTCATTTCAACCCCTTCCACTTAGCCTGTGCTATGTTGCCAAGAGATCACATGCTGGGACTAGACTTGCTGCCCAAGGAAAGGGTATTGATAAAGAGATGCCACCTCCTTGGGTGGAATGCTGGGTGGATATTAAAGGTGATGGAGAAGCAGAATTTTTTTTCAAACTTTAAACTTTTTATTTTGTATTGAGGTATAGCTGATTAACAATGTTGTAGTGGCCTCATGCCTACAGCAAAGGGACTCAGCCGTACATATAAATGTATACATTTTCCCCTTAACCCCCATCCCATTCGGGCTGGCACATAACATTGAGTAGAGTTTCATGTGCTATACAACAGGTCCTGTTGGTTATCCATTTTGAATATAGCAGTGTGTACACGATTTTCCTAAACTCCCTAACTATCCCATTCCCCTGGCAATCATAAGTTTTTTCTCTAAGTCTGTGAGTCTCTGTTTTGTAAGTTCATTTATATCATTTCTTTTTAGATTCTACACAAAAGAGATGTCATATGATATTTCTCCTTCTCTGTCTCACTTATTTCACCCAATATGACACTTTCTAGGTCCATCCATGTTGCTGCAAATGGCATTTCATGCTTTTTAATGGCTGAGTAATATTCCATGTATATATGTACCACATTTTCTTTACCCAGTCCTCTGTTGAAGGACATTTAGGTTGCTTCCATGTCTTTGCTATTGTAAACAGTGCTGCAATGAACATTGGAGTGCGTGTATCCTTTCGAATCATGTTTTTCTACGAGGAGAAATTTTAATGGCAGGGGAAGATGGCCAAGTGATGAAATGAAAGACACTGACCACATGACAGCTGGAGGTCACATGAGCCCATTTTGGTAAAACCCTGGGCCTCTGTCATCATTTCCCTGGGTTCAAGTCCAGAGCCAGTTGCATGAAGCAAAGTCCTGAGACCGTGGAGAAGGCCACCCCCTCATATTCATTTGCCTCTATGCCCACCTAGTGAATCAAATAATGTCCATCCATAGTCATATCCACCCAGAACCTTAGAGTGTGGACTTATTTGGAAATATAATATTTGCAGATGTAATTAGTTAAGATGAGGTTATCCTGAATTATGGTGGCCCTTAAATCCAATAACCGGGGTCCTTATGAAAAAAAGGAGAGACACACAGAGACACAGAGAGAAGACAGCCTTGTGAAGACAGAGGCAGAGCCTGACCAGGGTGGGTGGGGTGACTACAAGCCAAAGGATGTGAAGATTGCCAACAACAGAGTCCCTTGGATTGCAAGGAGTAGTCAATCCTAAAGGAAACCAACCCTGAATATTCACTGAAAGGACTAATGCTGAAGCTGAAACTCCAATAGTTTGGTCACCTAATGTGAAGAGCAGACTCATTGGAAAAGACCCTGATGCTGGGAAAGATTAAAGGCAAAAAGGGAAGGTGGCAGCAGAGAATGAGATGGTTAGATAGCATCGCCAACTCAATGGACATAAATTTGAGCAAACTCCAGGAGATAACGAAGGACAGGGAAGCCTGGAGGAGAGACACACAGAGACACAGAGAGAAGACAGCCTTGTGAAGACAGAGGCAGAGCCTGACCAGGGTGGGTGGGGTGACTACAAGCCAAAGGATGTGAAGATTGCCAACAACAGAGTCCCTTGGATTGCAAGGAGTAGTCAATCCTAAAGGAAACCAACCCTGAATATTCACTGAAAGGACTAATGCTGAAGCTGAAACTCCAATAGTTTGGTCACCTAATGTGAAGAGCAGACTCATTGGAAAAGACCCTGATGCTGGGAAAGATTAAAGGCAAAAAGGGAAGGTGGCAGCAGAGAATGAGATGGTTAGATAGCATCGCCAACTCAATGGACATAAATTTGAGCAAACTCCAGGAGATAACGAAGGACAGGGAAGCCTGGTGTGTTGCAGTTCATGGGGTCTCAAAGAGTTAGACACAACTGAGCAACTAAACAACAGCCAGCAGCTGGAATGGCCTGTAAGGATCCTCCTGAAAGAGTGAGCACGGCTCTGTGACACCTTGATCTCAAAAGAGGAGAAGAGCCTTTCTCCTCCAGACATGCTGGCCTCATATTTCCTGCTTCCTCATCTGTAAAATGGGGATGTGTTACACAATGCACAGGATTTTGAAGAACCAATGTGTACGTACAGAGCACTTAGCACAGCCTAGCTCTCTGTCAATACTCAAATACTGTGAAAAAGATGACTGAGGCAGGGACAAGCAAGGAGGAGGAATGGGGATGGCCCTGATTCTGTAACAGCTGCCAGTGGCCTTCCCTTTCTGGGCCTTGGGGTCCCCATCTGAGAACAAAACTCGGCTGATATCAGCTGCAAAACAAAGAGCTTTGTGGGACACCTCACAGAGTCAGACGAGGCAGGTTCTACTTCACCCCTTGGTACAGGTGGGGACCCTGAAGCTGTGGCCCATCTGCCCCTGGGCCACTCAGGGTAGTGGAGACACGATGCTATGGGTAGTGGGGACACGATGCTACCTCGGAGAATCTGGCCCTTGCGTGCACCTCCGGGGTGAAGCTGGGCACCAACTGGCTCCCTTGGCCAGGATGTTGGGAGATTTTAAGTGGTCAAGAAAGCAGAAAGCACTGGATGAACATGAGTTGCTACTGCTGCTATTGTTGTTATTATTATTGAAAGCAGCAGGAGGGGAGGAGGTGGCGGATGGCGAGGTGCCCCTCCCCTTAAACCCTTTTCCGAGCTTATTAAGCGCCTCAGGCCGCGGCGATCGATGGCCACTGGGCGCCGGCTGCAGTATCCCTCCCGGCCGCGGGCCGCGCATGCGCGCGGGTGCCGGATTGATCGCGACGGCCTCGGATCCATTGCTCTCCGGCCCCGCCCCTCCTCCCGCGCCCGTTGCCAGGCAACCGCGGCTCGGCGCGCTCCCATTGGCCGGCGGCGCGCCGGGGTCCCGGGCGGCGCGTGGTCAGTTGGTCAGCGTGGCCGGGGGCCTGGCTCCGGGCGCGGGTCGATGCCGCCTCCCATCTGACCTTTCCCGGCTTGGGGAGGAGGATGCAGGCGGGAAGGGGGCCGAGGGAGGATGGAGCAACCGGCTCGTCTTGGAAAAAAGTTTATTGACCCGTGTGTTATCTCGGGGACGCACATCTTCCTGAGGTGGGGGCGACTGAACAGCCAGGGTAGGGGGTGAGGCGGCCGTAGGAACCCTCCACAGCGCTCCCTTGGCCCCAGGATGCTCCGGACTGCATCGGTGAGCTCTGCCCTCTCTGGTTTGGCTGGGCCCTTTCCCTAACTGGGGAAACCAAGACTGGTAAGAGCTCAATACTTGCCTGAGTCACAGGTGATAGGATGGAGATGGGCCTGCTACCCAGGAAGTGTGGCTCTGGGGCGTCGGATTCTCTCTGCCACATCAGTCTGACCAATAGACACCCACCGCCAAAGGAGATAGAAACATTTATCCAGTGTTCATTGGGTCCTACGTGATCACTCCCCCTGTAAGGAAAAACGATGACTTAAATGAAAATATAATGTTAAAATTAAGGACTTGGGGGTGCTGTGGGTCCTTCCTGTTTAAAGGACACCCCACTTTCGCAGAAGTCTAGGGAGGCCCAGACTGAAGAGTACGGACTTCAGAAAAGACAGTTTATTTTGAAGGGGTTGGGAGAGTGTGAGGTGTTCTAAACCTCCCAGTTAAAAAAAAAAATCCCCAAACACCCAACAGTCAATTTGGTTTGTTAAAATGCATAACTGGATTTTGTCAACGGGAGATTTATCATAAAAATAAAGACGTTGTTTATAATAAAATGGTAGGATTCTTGACATGGAGCAAAAAATATTTCTTCAAGGGTGAAAAACAGGATTGAATTATTTGCTGCAAATGTGGACTGTTAAAAAATTTTAATATACACAATAGTTTTAATATGCATCCTGGACCAAGCCCAGTGCTGAGAGGTTTATTTAAATGATCTCAACTAATTCCCCACGCAACACACACAGCTGCAAATCAGTGTGGTTTTGCGGGTGGGGGGGTACTCTAAATTCAGTTCTATAACTACTTTAAAGGGAACAAAAAAGGACAAAATTACTGGCTGCAGGCTCTCCCACCTAAAATCAGCTGTGGTCTTTCTGCTCAGGCCTCCCCAGCCTCTCTGCTGCACGTAGACACACCTTACAAGGCCGTCAGCCTCCCCTGGCTTTGCATTTATTTTATTTTATTTTTTTCATAATACTTCACCCAGTCTCCTTCCCTGGCCTTTGCGTTTCTAACTCTTAGCAACTGAGGAAGGTTGCATTGACCGGTGGAGTGTGTGGGGGTTATTTTTGAAAGCAGATGCTGGAATTCAATTTTTATTTTAACCTGGTTATTGAGTGGAGTGGGGGAGGGAAGTGGAGGTTGGCCAATTCATGTACAAGATGAAAAAGCTGGATTTTATCAAAGGCTGGGCTGTTTTGACAATGGCTGATTGGGCTTGTGATATGTGAGTGGTTCCTTGGCAGTCCAGAACATGTGTGTGTATGTGTGTGTGCAAATCTGGGTGCACTTGAGTGTGTAAATCTGCATGCATTTGAGTAGCTGTGTGCACATATGAATAGGTATGAGTGTGTGTGTGTGCACTGTGTGAGGAGGTAAGGAGAGGGAGGAGGCAGAGGCTGTTCTGTGCGTGTGACTGTATATTCTTTGTGTGTGTCCATGGGTGTCAGTGGGTATGTGTCTGTGATATGGATGCATGCATGCATGTATTTGTTGGTGTGTGTGAGCATGTGTATCATGTGTAAGAGTATGTGCAGGTGTATTTATGCAGGAGTGTGTGAGAAGATATGTGTGCAAGTGCATGCCTGTGTGCATGTGTGAGTGGTTACAGGTTACACAGGTGTGTGTGCTTGCAACCATATGCCTTGCACCTCCGCCCCTCTAGCTTTCCTCGCTCGCCCCAGCTCAGCTCCCAACTTTCTGAGGCTGGTCTGTCTCTGCCCGGCCTCCCTGCCTTCCCTTCTGAGGTTCTTGCTGCAGGGACATGGGTCCATCCCTCTACACAGCTGACCCTTATTGGGAGCCCTAAGATTCACCACTCAGGACAACACGCAGAGAGGCACTCATTCCATAAAGGTTCATCTCCCCTGGGAGCTCTCTGAGGGCAAGGGCCTGCATCTGAAGCATGGCTTGACCCTCGGTCTCTAGAGCCCAGGACAAGACAACCAGACACAAGAACATGAACTGGAAGATGTGACTGGAGACTAGTGGTCTGGACTGTCGGTGCCAGCACCCTGCGCTGTGGGCGTCGTGGATGCCTCCTTGGTGGATGGGAGACTGAAGCCCAGACAACAGGCCCCAGCCCGGGATGTGCCTCCCTCCTCACCAAGTCCCAACACCACTGGGTGTCGGCAGTCCTAGAACACTGTCCCTGCTGGATGCAGCCGGGCACATGGATTTCCGAAGCCATCTCTCCATTTGGCAGCTTTATGAACCCAGTTCAACAGATTGAGTGATTGACGTGTTTGCTTATTGGCTACTCCCGTCCTCTTGGGACCTCAAGCAGGTGCGCCCACCTCCATCTCTATCAGCCCAGGAGGACGGGAGACACCAGGACCCCCTTGCAGGCCCATCACACACACACACACAACTGCTCATACTTTTGGCAACTACGTCCATTTGAGTGGATCTTTCCAGAAGGCAATGTGCCAACATCCAACAAAAAATTTAAAAGCCAAATTGAAAATGACAGTTTGGTGAATACAAAGACTTTTACCTGTCCCCTTCCTCCCCACCCCAGGTCCTGAACACCTTAACACCACGCCCAGAACATGATAGGTGCTCAGTAAATAGTAAACAAATTCCCCTGGCCTGTGTTCTCACTGCTAGAAGTGTATACCACAGGGGCATACACAGTGTGGCCGTATTCAAGAGCCTGTCCTCAGCGCCATGCATTGTTCCAGCAACAATCTGGAACCAGCTTGAACAGACAGGGATAAAGTGAAAGTCGTTCATTCATGTCTGACTCTTGGTGACTTCATGGATTGTAGCCTGCCAGACTCTTCTGTCCATGGAATTCTCCAGGCAGGAATACTGGACTGGGTTGCCATTTCTTCTCCAGGGGATCGAACCCAGGTCTCCTGCATTATGGGCAGATTCTTTATTATCTGAGCCACCAGGGAATATAGCCAGGGATAAGATGCTGTTGAAATCACCTACAGAGCACCTGCAGCTCTGAGCATGACACGGCTGTTCCAAAGGTGAGTGTCGCCCAGGCAGCAGCATTGAATGTTCCTAAGATGTATTTGGTGCAAAGGCTGGCTGCCCCCAAAGAAGTTAGCTACTTATGTCCATGCAAAAACCTGCATGAGGTTGTTGAAGGCAGCATTATTCTCAATTGCCCAAATTCGTAACAAATGATGCACTCCAGCAGGTGGACAGATCAACCAGATGATGTGGACTCAGCACTAAGGAGAAAGGCACCATCAAGCCCCAGAAAGACAGGGAGAAACCTTAAACACACATGACTAAGTGGAAGGAGCCGTCTGAAAATGTTCCACATTGTGGTTCCAGCTCTGGGACGTTCTGGAAGAGGTGGGGCTCTGCAGACCGTAGAAGGATATGTGGTTGTGGGGAAGGGGCATGGATGGGTGGGGCCGAGGGGTTTTGGAGCAGTGAAACCATTCTGTTCTGTATGATGCTATAATGGTGGGTGACCAATACTGTGCTGTGAAAGCCCACAGGACTTAGCAACACAAAGAGTGAGCCTTCATGTAAGTTGTTGCTATTCAGTCACTCAGTAGTGTCCAACTCTTTGCGACCCCGTGGACTGCAGCATATCAGGCTTCCCTGTGCTTCACCATCTCCTGGAGCTTGCTCAAATTCATGTCCATTGAATTGGTGATGCCATCCAACCATGTCATCTTCTGTTGTCCCCTTCTCATCTTGCCTTCAACCTTTCCCAGCATCAGGGTCTTTTCTAATAAGTCGGTTCTTCACATCAGGTAGCCAAAGTATTGGAGCTTCAGTTCAGCATCAGTCCTTCCAGTGAGTATTCAGGGTTAATTTCCTTTCAGATTGACTGCTTTGATCTCCTTGTAGAGACTATCCAAGGGACACTCAAGAGTCTTCTCCAGCACCACAATTTGAAAAACATCAATTCTTCGGTGCTCAGCCTTCTTTAATGGTCCAAGTCTCACATCCATACATGACTACTGGAAACACCACAGCCTTGACTACATGGACATTTGTCAGCAAAGTGATGTCTTTGCTGTTTAACACACTGTCTAGTTTTGTCATGTAAGTTACAGACTTTAATGTGCCTTAACAAAGGACCTCAAACCAAGTGGCTTAAACCACAGAAACAATGATTCCCTCACAGCTCTGGAGGCTGGAAGTCCAAGATCAGGGTGTGGGTGGGGCTGGTTCCTTCTGAGGCCATGGAGTCGTGTCTGATCCAGGCCCCTCTCCAGCTTCTGTGGGTCGCTGGCAATCTTTGGTGACCTTGGCTTCTGGAAGCATCCCTCCCCTGATCTCAGCCTTCATCTTCACGTGGCCTTTTCCCTGTATGTGTGTTTCTATGTCCAAATGTCCTTTTCTTAAAAGGACATTTTAAATACCTATTTAAATAGGTTTTTAAATACCTATTTGAAATACCTTGAAATACCTATCTCAACTTGAACATCTGCAAAGACCCTGTTACCTAACAAGGTCACATTCACAGGTACTGAGGGTTAGAACTTCACTCTTTCTCACAAGGGACACAATTCAACTGATAACAATTACTTGCAATATATTAATGTTGGTTCATTAATTGCAGCAAGTGTACCACATCACTGCTAATAGCAAAGGATGCTCAGTGTGAGTACGAACATGTGTGGTGGGGGCGTGTATAGGAATTTCCTACACACTGTTCATTTTTCCTGTGAATCTGAGACTATTCTAAAAAAGCAGAGACTAGGGCTTCCCTGGTGGCTCGGTATTGAGAATCCACCTTGCAAGGCAGGGGACACCAGTTCGATCCCTGGTCCAGGAAGACTCCTGATGCCACGGAGCAACCAAGCCCACATGATGCAAATACTGAAGCTTGCATGCCCTGGAGCCCGTGCTCCACAACAAGAGACGGCACCACATTGAGAAGACCATGCAGCACAACTAGAGAGTAGGCCCTGCCCTCCGCATCTAGAGAAAGCCCACCGACAGTAACAAAGACCCAGTGCATCCATAAATAAATAAATATTTTTAAAAAGCAGAGTCTGTCATTAAAAAGAAAAAGCTAGGTGCCACACAGTGAGTAGAGATGCTCGCAATTGAGTACAGAAACCGGGTTATGTCTATGGGGGGTGGGCTCCCACTCGTCCTAATAGAAGGACCTCTGGACAGGGGCTGCCACACCGCCAGATTGGGGCCGGGCCCTGCCTGACCCAGCCCCTCATAAGCCCACCCTCCTCTTACCAACAAGCCTTTGAATATGCTGTTCCCACTACCTGGAATGCTATTTCCACTTCACTTAATTAACTCCTGCTCTACCTAGAGCTCTCGGGGCAAACGCCCCTTCTCAAGGAGGCCCCAGGCAGCCTGTCCAACATCCTGGTCCCCCTCCCATTCAGCCTCCCTGAGTCTGGGTCATGCTTTAAGGTCTGCCAGCCCCAGACTGGGGTGCCCTGACTGTTGTCTCCCATCCAGTGCTGGCGCACAATGGGTACAGTAAAGAACCTCTGAGTGATTAAAAGATTAAAATAAATGGAGACTCCACAGCCTCCTGAAGCAGGAACTCAGCAAATGGGATCACTGTTTCAAGGGTTATTAGCAGCTGTCTGGAGTCCCTACTCCCTGAGCCCCCCAAGCCTGAGGGGGGGACAGAGGCCCCTTTAAGGGTCCACCATCACCCGGCACCCACCCACCTGCTCAAGCAGGCCATTAAGCGATTTTTTCCCTTCACTTACAGCTAGCGGCATCGACAGCGATGCTCAATATCTGAGGGGCCGCTGGCCTTGGAAGAGAGATTGCAGCCGCCTCGATAAAATATTCCCTCTTGTCAGCGCCTCCCCCACCCCACCAAAGCTGCGTGTCTGATCCCCTCCCTTAATGACTTCGTTATCTCCCCTCCAGGAGGATGAGAAGCTGTCCCCCAGCATCCCTGGCCTCAGGCTTTCAAGGATGAGAAGATGACCCCCCCCTCAGGCTTTCAAGCTCAGCTCAAGAGTTGGGGGTAGTGGTGGAAGAAGACCTGTTCTCATCTCCTTCCTCTGTCCAGATTCTGGTGGGGTCACCTCCCCCAAGAAGCCCTCCCAGACCACATGAGCCCAGGCTCCAGATTCTTGCAACACTTTCGAGTTCATGCTATGAGACGCAGGAGGGTAGAGTACACAGAGGGACTGGGGCTTGAGTGGGGTCACCCAACAGTGTCTGCAGGCCACCATTCTCAACTGTCCCTCTGCTCAGCAGGGAGGGAGGCAGAGCCTGGTACTCCCAGCCCTGTGGGGACAGCATGAGGGCCTAGGCAAAGTGGGGTGGGGGCACCAGAGCTACAGAGCAGGGAGGGGCCTAAAGAATGCAGGGCTGGAGGAAGCCCCCTCAGGATGTGACAGCAGCAAACTGGAGGGCAGACAACTCGATATGACTGGTCTCATCCAGTCTGCCTGGGAAGCGCGGATGTGGGTCTGAACCCCCGTGGCAGGGGAGGGAACTCAGGTGGCTAGACTGTGGGGGACAGCCCCTCTTCACATGGAAGACCTCCAGTTCTAGCTTCAGCACCAAGAACAGCTCCTTTCTCCTCTCCAGATGGGAGGGTCTTCATTGATCAAGGCATTCAGAGCCCAGGACCCCCAGAGTCATGCCTCACAGGACCCCCTTGGGCCTCCCTGTCTTCAGTAAAATAAGAATGGTGTGTCGCCCTCAAGGGGTGGGGGAGTGGGGGGCAGCAGATGGCGATGCTGGAGTGAATGAGTAAATAAATGATTCCAAAATTTCCGATCTGACTCAACCTCTTGTTCAAGAAAAGGGAAAATGAGACCCAATGAGAGTGTGGTTCTTCCCCTCCTCCCTAGCCAGATTTCAGAATCTTCTTTCCAGGCCTAAGGGCGGGCAATTGGGCAGAAAGAGGTGGGGAGGGAAAAGGGTTTCTGGGGTGGGGGTAGGGCTGCCACCCACAGAAACAAGCCCTTTTCATTGTCCAAATACTGATCCACTAATCTGGGCAGTGCCAAAGTCCCCAAGGGCCAGCTCTGGTCTGGATCTCAGGAAGATTCCCCCCTGGCTGGTGGGGATGGAGGTGAAGGGGTGGCTGAGTGAGCCACAGTGAGAACCCCAGGGGTTGGGAGTCCCTGAGGGAAAGTGAGGATGCTGGGGTCAGGAGGCAGGGGAAGGGCACTGAGGGTTCTATCTGGGAGGGGAGGGCAAGTTGTATAGAGTAGAGGGCATTGGGCCTGGGTTCTGCAGATAGAGTAAGAGTTTCCTAGGGTGAGCAGAGGGACAAACTGAAGTTCAGGCAGGGAGGCGAGTGAATGTGAATCATTTGGGGAGGGTTGGGGGAACTGAGCTGGGGAGGATGCCCCCCTCCCGAGGGGAGGATGAGGGTGGCCTGGGAACCCACGGGTGCCTCGGCCAGGACTAGAAGCAGATGGGGGCTGAGGGGGACCGCTGGGGGCGGGGGGATCAAAGTTGCACCTTCTCCCCACTAGCCAGACATCAAACCCAGCCTCCCTGTCTTCCAGGTTATTAATTTTTCAGAGAAGAAATGCTTTTTGTATTTTTTTTCAGGCTAAATATTGATAATGGGCTTAATGTGCCTTTCCTGCTTTTGTGTGTTGAGAGGGCTTTTCCATCGGCTGCTGCAGAGGCCGCAACAGACCCTACACACACACACACACACACACACACACACACACACACCCGCCACAGCCCCCCATCGACAGACACGCTCAGCTGCAGAGGCCCAGGTGTCGGCAGAGACTGCTAGGAATGGGGCGGGGGTGTTTTGATTGCTGCAAGGGGGGTTGGTGCAGCCCCCTACCCGCCTGGAGCTTCCCACCTCTGCCTGCACAAAGCCAGATGCCTGCCCGCCCCACCGTGGGTCGATGCGCCCTGCCAGGGGAGCTGGTGTTTCCAGCGGCTCCAGGCTGGGAGACATCTTCGGGTTGTTTGAAATCTGCTTGTCTTTCTCTCATGATGATCAGGAAGCAGGAAGGTAGGGAGGCCCATTCATTTGTCCATCCATCCTTCCTCTCATCCATCCGTTCACTAACCCACTCATGAGAATGTCACCTGGTCACTAGGTACCTACTACATGTTAGGCTGGGTGCTGGGGCCACAGCCACCAGCAAGTAGCCTTTTACCCCTGCCCTTTGGGAATTCAGTCTGGTGGAAGAGAAGGGTACTAACTCAAAAATTCCAGGAAAAAAAGATATCACTAGAAATTGTGACAAGACCGCTGTGACAGACACAGGAGTATGAGCCTGTAAAGAAGGGAGGGGGCTTCCTTAGCACCATGACACCAGCTGAATCCTGATGGACTAGGGAGGTCGACCTCTGGGAAGAAGGGCAACAGGGTGCTAAGCCCTCCTCAGAGCCTGTGCAGGGCCCTGAGGAAGCAGAACCTGCTCTCAGTGGTTCTGAAACGCAAGTATGTATCATGGTCCCAAGGAAGGCTCAGTGATGCCAACCCAGGCTTCCCCCACCTCTGGGGCACTAAAAGCCACTGCACCGGGGGGGAGCCAGTGGCTGGTGAGACCCAGACAAGGGCTGAACCTACTGATGGGGGGCCCTGGGGCTAGACATCCTCAGGCCCGGCTTATCCTCTGTGTGCTCTGGGGTGAGGGTGAGTTCACTTCAGCCTCCAAGCCTCAGTTTCCCTATAGGGAAAACGAACATGGAGAGCATCTCTGTTTCTTACAGCTAAAGAGGGGATAACCCTACATGACCTGGGTTAAACGCTTAGTGCAGAACCTGGTACACAGAAGGTACCCGATAAATGTGAGCACCAGTGATAATTGCATGTGTGATCCATGAAGGAGCAGGAGGCCTTCCCTGAGCTGGTGCCCAGTCAAAACACAGAAAGCAAGAGCAGCTCACACCATGTATCAGTTAGCTACTGCTGCGTAACAAATCTTCACAAACTTACCAGCTTCAGACAGCATACACCTGTGATCTCAAGGTCTGCAGATCAGGAGTCTGGGCACAGCTTCACTGGGTCATCTGCTCTGGTCCTACTGGCCACAGTCAAAGTGTTGGCCAGGCTAAGTTCCTTTTCCAAGCTCACATGAGTGTTGGCAGAATTCAATCCTTATGGTTGTAGGACTGAAATCTGGGTTGTTCGCCCCTCCCACTCTGGCTTTCAGTAATAAGCATGCTAACTGTTTCCCAATATGTGCTCCCCTCCAGGGACCCCTCACAACCTGGCAGCTCAGGGAGTTCCTGGTGGTCCAGTGGTTAAGACTTTGCACTTCCACTGCAGAGAGGCACAAGTTCAAACCCTGGTTGGGGAACTAAGATCCCACCTGGTATGCAGTGTGGCCAAAATTTAAAAAGTCAAAAAACAAAGAAACCCCAACACACCTGGGCAGCTCACTCCTTCAAGGCCAACAGGAGAATCTGCTGGGACAGGGGCTTACATAATCACAGGCAGATGTCCATCACATTTGTATTCTACTGGCTGTATGTCAGCCATACTCAAGGGAAGAGATTATAAGGGACTTAACACGTGTGGGTGGAAACCCTCAGACCATTAGATCTCTGCTAAGCACATATTCACATGCACACAGGCCCAGGCCCAGGCCCATGCTTTGCAATGGCCACAAAAGTGGCTGTGGCCATAGATAATGTTCATACCAGCAACTGTTTCCTTTTTTGCATTGTCTGCTGGGGAGCTCAGCTCCAGTACTATGGCCCACCTGTGCCAAGGGTTTAGAGCCACCTGCTGTGGGTTTTGTGGACTAACTTCTCTTCCAGCCATTGCTTCTCTTGAGCTCATTTCTAACTTATTTTCTCCAGCTGCCTTGCCTCTCTGCAACCCCCTCCAACTCAACTTTCTGGATCCCAAACAGGCTGAGAAGCACCACAGTTCCACTCTGCTCAGCCTCAAAGCACCATTCTAAGGACTGCACATGAATTCTCTCCTTCTATCATCCCTAAAACTCCCTCTTGCAGATGAGGGGATGATTTCACAGAGAGGGTGTGAGAACCAGCCCAAGGATACCAGTTAAGAAGAGGAATAGAGAATCCAGATTAGAAGCCAGACTCAATTCTAGGGGGCTGACTGGGTTTGAGATCTTGGGCTGTACGCAGGAACCAGGCACCTTTGATGAAGACACCCACAGAGACTGATCTGTGAAGCAACCTTGGAGTGAGGTGAACCAGAAGCAAGGCTGCCCTCGGTCACCCTCTCCCTGATCCTGAACCCAGAGCTGGACTGTGGGGTTGCCCCAGCATAAATAACCTTCCGCAAATGTACTCCACCCACACATCGATCTGCGTGTTGGACAGAAATGCTCCTTCAGGGAAACAGTCGCTCAGGGCACCAGCCTGCTGGGGACCATCCTCCAGCCTCTGGACAAGGGCGAGAAATCATGTTCCTCCCAGAGCCCCCCAAAGGGAAGATGAAGAGCCTGGGGCCAAGGCAGGCCTCTTGCTCGCACCACATCCTCCTGAACTGCCTAGGTCCCGGCCACCACTGAAATGGCATTAAGCAGACCTCCCAGGCAGGTGTTCCTCCCTCCTGTGCACCCCTGGCCTGAGCAGAGCAATGGGGACACCAGGGCTCTCCAAATCTTCTGTTTGTGACTTCCGGAGATGCCCAGGCTGGGGAGAGAGACAGTAGACAAGAGAGAAGGCAGCACATGCATTGGGCAGAGAGGAGATGAGGCAGGACAAGACGGGATTCAAGGGGGACCTCTTGAGGTGCAGTCCTCAGACACCCTGGCCCCCTTTCCAGACCTGCTTCTCTGCAGGTTTGTGCAGCCCTGGGTTCCAAACTCAGACCTGAATATGCCTCCAGCCACCCTCATTAGAACAAAGGCCCTGCACTCCTCTTGCATCAATTCACAGAAATTCCCCATCAGATGAGGAAACTGAGGCATAGTGAAATGGATGTGTTTCCTAGAGTCCATCAGCAGGGGTTGAAGCTCACATCCCCAGTAGTTGTCAAGGTAGCTGGGGTGCTGCTCACCTGTCAAAGGGGAGAGGTCACCCCAGCTTTGTCCCCCAGCCAGGACTGGGGCAACGTGAGCTGAGGCCCACACTCTGATGATGCCCAGTGATGTTGGATCCTGGCCCTGACCCCTGCCCCTGCCTGCTGTCATTTCTGCCCCATTGAAAGGAGCCGGAAAAAAAACACTCTGCCCGGGGAAGGTCCAAGGAACAGAAAATCAGGGGCTTGGAACACAGAACCCACACAGAAAACCAGGGCTGGCTAACTGGAGGCACCTAAATCTACCATGTGGGCCAGGCGCTGCCTCCCCAGAGCCTCCTGTGAAGTGGGGCTGGGTTCTAGCCAGGCCTGCAGGGGTTGGGGGTGGGGAGGAGGATCCTCGCTGGCCTCTGCCAGCCCCTCACCCTTCTCTCCTGCCTCCTCCCAGGATCAATGTGGGGTCAATACCTGGCTCAGTCCTCCTGGCCGTGCTTCAGGGCTCTCTGCCCCAACACCCAGTTTGATTTCGCTCAGACGCCTCTGACTGGTCGCATCAGTCACAAGCACCTCCTGGATGACCCTGAGCTCATACCACGTATGCTTTGTGTCCATTCCACAGACAAGCAAACTGAGGCTCTGACAGGATCCATGATGTGGGGAAGAGGACCCTGGAGTTCAAATCCAAAGCTCACCCTTGACCTTGTGGGGGTGACCCCTGATACCAAGGACCCTGAGCAATAAGCACTCACAGGGGGTTGGCGAGGGCTGGGGTCAGTGGCCTCAGTGAACAGTCAGTGTGATGCTCAGCCTTCCTACCTGTGAAATGGCCAGTCCTTGGCAGGGCCGAATCAGCCCTGGAGGGCCTTAGCTGGCTTGACGCACATGGTCCACTTGCTGCCTGTCTCCCATGCTGCTTCTGGGACCTCCAGAGGGCTTTTCCCAGGCAGCTGAGAGGCTGGGTTCCGCCTCAGACTCCTCACCTGGAAGACAAGCAAGGAGTCGACCAGACAACCCTCAGCCCTCCCAACCCTTCCCCCTCCCATCATTGCTGTGGTTTCTGGGGAGCTCTTGCCTGGGATGCTCCTGACAGGAGTATCTCCCCCTCCCCTCTAGGTGGAGGGTAAGCAGGTGAGGAGGGGGCTGGAGGGGCATTCTCCCCCAAATTTCCCAGGAACACATGCCACTGGTAGCCTGGCTTCCTACCTCCCCGATGCACAGGGAGTTCAATAATAATGGAAATGTTGTGTTGCATGTGTGTGTGTGTGTGTGTGTGTGTGTGTGTGTGTGTGTGTGTGTGTTAGGTAAGGAGGAGTTAGCCATGGGTTCCTACGCAGCCAAAGTCAGGGATTTATTATGGAGACAATTACATGGGAGCCGGTGGGGACTGCTGAGGGCCAGGGTGCTTGTTAGGGAGGTAGGTTAACCAGCAGTTACAGCTCTTAGCGCCAGAGGGGAGAAAAGGGGGGGAAGGATGGGGAAGCAGGGAGGGAAGTGGAGGAGGGAAGAATGGGAAAGGCAGGAGGGAGGTGAAGAAGGAAAGGATGGGGAGGAATAGGAGGAAGCTGGAAAGGAGGAGAAAGTGGGGGAGGGGAGGGGAGGGGAGGGGCATCAAGACCCCCTCTTTCCTTCCTGGCATAAGAAACTGAGCCCCTTCATGGGGGGTGTCTGGGTCAGGCTCTGCTCTCCCCACCCTACCCCTGGGCTCCCCAAAAATCAAGCTGGAGAGAGTCTGGAGGAGGGACAGCAGCGGCCTTTTCTGGAAGAGCCCAGTTGACCCCTCCTTTCTTGGTTCCTTGACCAACTGATCAGATGGGGGCCACCAAGAAGGATGCAGGAGCCCTACAAACTTGATCCCAGAGGCCAGGCTGGGCTGCCTGTTTGCGGGTCCCAGACCAGGGGGCGCCCCCAAAGTACAGGCTGGACTGTCCCTCCCAGTCTCCTCACCATCGCCCCCCGAGTGCCAGGGTGTGAGGGGGTCCTGGATCCCCTGGGATTGTCCGAAGGACTGGGATTGTCTGATGGACTCCCCACACCCTACAAATTCCGCCAGGACTTCAGCACTGCAGCCAAGACCCACTCTATCCCCAGCTGGACACACTGATGTGTCCACAACAGAGCACATTGGGCGCACACTGGGACTCCGGCCCAGGGTTGGCTCATGGGCTGGGGGCCTTGGGCAAGCCTCAGACCAGCCTTCTGCCTCAGTTTCCTCATCTGAAAAATGGGGATGTTAGCCTTGCTCTCTCAGTCTCACCTCCCCAGTGGGCAGCAGGCATTGTGGAGGATGTTCAGGCAGGTAGAACCAGGTTCTGCTGGGCACATGACTTCCCCAGAGTTGGGGCCCCCCACCCTCACATCTAGGGAGGGAGGAAGGAGGCAGCAGATGACTGAAGGGAGGAGAAAACAGTTTCCTTCCGGCCTAGTGGCCCCATGTGACTCACCTGCTGGGCTCAGGAGCAAACAGCTCTTCCCCCCAACCTCTCTGCCCTGGGGAGAGGGGAGCCATTCAACCCCCAATAGATCCAGGAGGATGTGTCTTTGTGTAGACTGGGGCTGGAGGGATTGTTCTAAAGGCCACTGAGACCCCTGCCTGCCTGCCCTTCCAAGCCAGGACAGAAAGCCCAACCCCACTTAGCCTGGCCTTCAAGGCCCAGTTTTGACATCCACCCCTCCTGTCAGATCCCAGCTTATCTCCTTGACTTACATAACAAATATTTCCTTGATGAAGGCCTCCTTGATGAAGGCCTGTGAGCTAACGCCACCCTCCTGCCACTGCTCCATCCCCTTCTGCCCCAAATTATTATAAGGGGTCTTTTCATCCCTAGATTAACCTTATCTGACTCAAACTCCTGCACATCCTATTAAACCCAGCCTCGAGGTCCTCTCCTCCAGGAAGTCTGCTCCTAGTCTTTATCTCCCCTTCCCAAGTACTGAAGCTAACCTGGAGGGTGGGGCTGCACAGAGGGATTTGTTAAATCAGGTGAATGTCAGTTCCCTTCCTCCATCCCTGACTTGTAGATTCTGCTCCGTGGGGCGTGCACACTTCTCAGCATCTAAGTGTCCCTCTGAAGTCTCTCGAGTTCCTTCAGCCCAAAGGGGTGCAGGCAAAGGACACAAACCTAGAGGGCAGAAAGGAGGAAGGGGGTGGACAGCCGAGGGGAATGGGGCGGAGCCCCCCTGCCTCCCTTCTCCCTTCCTGGCAGGGCGGAAAGGGCATGGGTGTGTTCAGATAAATGGCACATTAATGGGGCGCCAGGCCGGGGTGAGGCTCCCAGCCGGATGCCGAGGGTTACCCACGGGGCGGGGACTCGCACCTTTCCAGGGTGGGAAGGCCGGAGTCCTCCCTACCGGCTGGGGCCTCCTCCGAGTCTGGAAAGTGGGCGCTCTCAGGCGGGTGCTCCCCACCCCAGCATCTGTTGTCCTGTCCTGAGCTCCGGGGACCCAGGGCAGGACCCTCCCAGGGGTTGAAGCTGGCATGCTGGGGCTCAGCAGAGCCAGAGCCATGACTGGACTCCGGCTGAGGTGGCTCCCGAAGATCCCCCCAGGAGCAACCCCGCCGCAGTCCGGCCCAGATACGCGAGCCTGGAGCTTCCCGGAACCCACCCACTGCGCCCCGCGCCACCCGCCGCTCTGAAATCCACCGGCCGGCTTTCTGCAAGGAAGAAAGCGTTGTGGGTTAAATATATACACATTTATATCTTTAGTCATCAAAGGAGAGACCCTTCTGGGAGGGGCCAGAGGGCGTCTAGGGCCGCCCAGGGGCGTGGGGGCGAGGGGACCGCTCCCTCCCCTGTCAGGACCCGAGCCTGGCCGCGGGGGTGGCCCGGCCCCTCCGGAGCGGGCGCCGAATGCGGGTTTCGTTGCTGCGGGGAAATCCGCGGCCTGAGGTGCCCGGGCCCACGCGGTCAGCGGAGGCGGGTAGCGGGGCGCCCTCTCCACCATCCTCTGGAGGCAGCCGCCCGCGCCCTGCCTGGTTTGGCCTCAGTTTCCCTGACTGCAAACCGCAGAACAGGCTCCCAGTTTCCTCACTACCAGGGTTTCGGGGGGATGTGATCGCGATGGAGAGGAGCGACCGGGGGTTCGGGCCTGACGGGCGTATTCGTGCGCTCAGTCCCTTCCGGCTGCGTCTCCAACTGGGTCTCTCCGTGTTTATGAGGCGGACGTCCGAAGCTCCGGCCAGCAGCCCAGCTCCCGGACCTGCTCGCGATCCCCGGCGCTCAGAGGGAGCGAAGACAGGCGGAGGAAGCGGCAAGAGCGCGGGCCGACCTCGGGCGCCCTGGGAATCCCGAGCCCCCGAGGATCACTTTCCAGACCGGGCAGGCTGAGCGGCCCCAAGCTACACAATCCAGGCGCCCGCGCGCCAGTCGGGGCCTGGCTGCTACCACCCACCCAGGGTCGTAGAGGTGGGAGTGGATCACTCTCCGTTCTCTGAGCCTGGAACTCCTGGGCCCGCGGAGGCCGAGCTGCTGGGGCAGGCGGAGGAGGACGCGGGGACTCAGGGAAGCCCCCGCCGGCCGCGGACTCCCAGCCCGGGTGCCCCGGTGCCCCGGTGCAAATAAGCGCGGTGTTTGTAGAGAGCGCGGCGGGCGACGTGGCCCGAGAGCGATGAGGATTCGATGGAGCCGCGCGGTGCGGCAGGGGCAACCGAGCCGGGGCGGGCTCGGGGATCGATCGGGCGCAGCTGTCGCCGACACGCCCGCGGGAGCATCCACTCGGCGGGCCAGCGCGACCGGGCATCCCGCGACCGTGGGCAGGAACCTTGGACCTTCTGTCCGTCAGCGGCGAAACCCCAACGTCGTGGCGCCGCAGATTCGGCGCTGAAAAGTCCCCACACCCAACCTCGGTTCGAGAGTGGGATCTTCGGGGCGCCGTGAGCCCAGCGTGGCCGGGGGTCCAGTCTAGCACCCGCCCCGCACCCCACTATGTAAATAAAATCCTCCGACCCGGCCCGAACGAAGGCGCAGAGTCCGGCGGAGGACGCGGGCCCAGTCAGCTGTGCACGGCCAGAATTTGGGGGGCGTCTGCGGGTTTGGGGGTCCGTACCGGGGGCTGATAAGGGTCTCTGGCTTGGGCAAGACTGGAGGGAGATGTAGATCGCCACTATTTATTTAAACCTCGCTCTAATAAAATGGAAGAACGCACAGCGGTTGGTGAGTTTCATTTCCATGGGGGACAAATCCAATCACAGAATCAGCCACCAAAAGCGGAGGTGCCTAGGGGAAGCCCAGAAAGGGAAAACTTTTGCGTGTAATACCCACCCACCCACATATTTTTAGCTGCCATTGGGAGCTAAAACAACAAGGAATTCAGCCTGTCCAAGAAGACAGGAGATGGACGGTTTTGATTCCAGCTGTGGTAGAGGTGGGCAGGAACCCTGGCATTGGAACCCCGGAAGAACGCTGGGTTCCCCCGGAGTGGGGAGGAGATCTGAGCCCCAGCTAACCCTCCCAGCCGCTGGATGGACCCTGCAAGCAAGCCCTCAGGTTAGCCAGTTGTGAGGTTTGCTTCTCAGATTCTCCCAGGCTGTGAACAGAGAGGGTGGGCATTGATCAAGGCAGCCCAGCCTGGGTTGAGACACCTCTAGGTGCAGACCTGGGTTCCAAGGGTCAAACTCCAATTTTCTTTGAGGGGATACTGAGGCCGGAGAGCCTCTGCCACTTGGCCAAAGTCTGGGCAGGGTCTAGGATCAGGGGTCGCCCTGCCTCCATCCGGCCCACCCTCCCCCAACCCGCAATTTGCCTAATGACTGAAGATCGATCAGGGCCCCAGCCACTGGCCGGTCCTCGGCCAGTTCAATTCTATTTTACTAATTACTAAAAGGCTGCTGGTGGGGGAAGCCCATTCTGGGGTTCCAGGGGGCTCCCCACTCTCTCTTTCTGGAGGGTGGCAAATTTTTGCTCAGTCTCCCAGGGGGAACATAGTCTCTGCAGGTGCAGAATCCCCGCCTCTGGGGGTGTTGGAGTGTCCAGGCTGATTGGGGGACTCCATGTACCTGGGGGAGGAGGCTGGTCTCCCCACCAGGAAGCCCTGGCCCAGAGGAGACGTTTAGGGTATCCCGAGGCAGTGGAGGGGGCACCTTCATCTTAAAGCAGCTGGTCTGCCTCTTTCAAAATGGATACTTTCCCTGTTAGAACAGCCACACAAGCTTGTTATGAAATTGAAAATGATAATCAAGCTGGAAGAAATATACAAAGATGGAGATAAAAGGCTGCATGCTCCCGACCCCCACGGAGCACCCCTTAGTTGACTTTAGGGGTAATTCCTCCATCTCTGCTTTCCCACCCATAGAGACTCCACCCCCACAGTGGGTCCCTCCACCCCAGCCTGATTTGAGCTTGCTGGGCCTGGGATGCAATCATTTTATGAAGGCTGATTGATTTTTAGATCCTACGATTATTTTTAATTATCTGTGATTGTTGGCAAGTGAGACAGTGGGGGTGGGGTGACTGGAGCAGGGCAGAGCCAGAACCCACCTCCTAGACTTGGAATCTGCATGGGGAGGGGTTAGTCAGTTGCTCAGACCTGTCAGCAAGCCCTCAGGTTAGCCAGTTGTGAGGTTTGCTTCTCAGATTCTCCCAGGCTGTGAACAGAGAGGGTGGGCATTGATCAAGGCAGCCCAGCCTGGGTTGAGACACCTCTAGGTGCAGACCTGGGTTCCAAGGGTCAAACTCCAATTTTCTTTGAGGGGATACTGAGGCCGGAGAGCCTCTGCCACTTGGCCAAAGTCTGGGCAGGGTCTAGGATCAGGGGTCGCCCTGCCTCCATCCGGCCCACCCTCCCCCAACCCGCAATTTGCCTAATGACTGAAGATCGATCAGGGCCCCAGCCACCGGCCGGTCCTCGGCCAGTTCAATTCTATTTTACTAATTACTAAAAGGCTGCTGGTGGGGGAAGCCCATTCTGGGGTTCCAGGGGGCTCCCCACTCTCTCTTTCTGGAGGGTGGCAAATTTTTGCTCAGTCTCCCAGGGGGAACATAGTCTCTGCAGGTGCAGAATCCCCGCCTCTGGGGGTGTTGGAGTGTCCAGGCTGATTGGGGGACTCCATGTACCTGGGGGAGGAGGCTGGTCTCCCCACCAGGAAGCCCTGGCCCAGAGGAGACGTTTAGGGTATCCCGAGGCAGTGGAGGGGGCACCTTCATCTTAAAGCAGCTGGTCTGCCTCTTTCAAAATGGATACTTTCCCTGTTAGAACAGCCACACAAGCTTGTTATGAAATTGAAAATGATAATCAAGCTGGAAGAAATATACAAAGATGGAGATAAAAGGCTGCATGCTCCCGACCCCCACGGAGCACCCCTTAGTTGACTTTAGGGGTAATTCCTCCATCTCTGCTTTCCCACCCATAGAGACTCCACCCCCACAGTGGGTCCCTCCACCCCAGCCTGATTTGAGCTTGCTGGGCCTGGGATGCAATCATTTTATGAAGGCTGATTGATTTTTAGATCCTACGATTATTTTTAATTATCTGTGATTGTTGGCAAGTGAGACAGTGGGGGTGGGGTGACTGGAGCAGGGCAGAGCCAGAACCCACCTCCTAGACTTGGAATCTGCATGGGGAGGGGTTAGTCAGTTGCTCAGACCTGTCCCTTTCTGCCGCCTCTGTTTTCCTACCTGGAAGATGGGTGTCCCTGAAATTCTATGTAAATCCTGAATTGAAAATTCAGTGGACCAGGACCTGGGGGTAGTGTTGGCACTTGGACAAAACCCCGAACAGCCACAACTGCCACTCTCTACCTTGGACCTGTGGTGGACAATGAACAGAGGCACAACTTCCCCTCAGGGCTCGGTGAAGCAAGAGTGTGTGCCTGGTAAACAGTAAGTGACTACTAAATGCTGAGTCCTAAGCACAAGGCACTGGGAGGCAGTGTTTTTTTTAGTGCCTTGTTCCACCCCAGGACATGGCTCAGGCCATTCTACTGTCTGATCCCCAACCCCCCACCCCCCGACCATGCAAGCTGGGGGTCGGATCATCTTGGTCCCTCAATCTCCTTGCACTGGTGCACTGGGAGACAGCCTACCTCCTCCCTAGGGTGGACAGCAAAAACATGCCCAGGCTCTCAGCGGGGGCAGGCAGAAAGGCACCCTCCCCTCTCCTCCCCCAACCCCAGTCAGGGAAAGGGAAACTGAGACACAGGAGCCACCGCATAGGCACCAAGTCCAGTGGCAGTTCCCAGAATCAAACCTCCAATCCTGCTGACGGTGGTGAGACAGCGACATGCCCAATGGTTTGCATGGAGGGGGAGCTCCCTGACGGCCTTCGCAGCGCTCCACCCCTGGTTTAGAGCCCTGGCCCTCCCTGCTGCGGTGGAGGTTCCTGGGGGACTCCATCACAGACCTTACTAGCCCTACCCTTCTCCTCCCTTGGGCAGGAAGAAGGGGTAGGGCTGGTTTTGGGAATCCCTCCTCACCTTACACCCTGCTCTTCAGTTGGGGGCACCTTTTGGGGTCTGACTTGGCCACTCTGGACTCCCCTTCCTGGCCTGCATCTCATTCCCATAAAGGGATCAGAGGGCAGGCGGTGGGGGGTGGGGAGGTCTCTGAGTAAAGAAACCTCCCTCATTTATCCCAGTTCGAGGGGTCCCTGGGCCTCACCTGTCTCCAGGTGGTGAGGAAAAGGAGCACCTTCCCTCCTCTCACCCCAAAAAGAAACCCCAGCGAGAGGGTGGAGTCTGACCAGGGGCTTCCTGGGAAGCAAAGAGGATGTGTATCAGGCCTGCCTGATCTGGAGGGGGACAGAGGTTCTTTCAGAGTCACCCCCAAGCTGCTCTCACGCTGGAGATGGAGGCAATTAGAAGGAATTGGAAATAGGAGGAGCCTTTGGCATCCCTGAGGCCAGGTGCTCCATTGTACAGCTGGGGAAACTGAGGGCCCAGTGCTTACACATGGGAGCAGATCCAGACACTTGGGAGACACAGGCTGGGAATCAGCCTGAGGACCTTCCTTTCAGCACCTTCCCCCCAGAGAGAACTTTGGGGGCGCGATGTGACTCCCGACCTGTGCTAGGAGAGGGAGGTTTGGGAACAGAGGGCCCACCTCCTAGGGATCTGCGTGAGTAGGGGGCAACACCTGGAACACAGGCCCCCACTGAGTCACACTCCGGTGCACTCCCTAAATATGGACTCACAGGTGCCAGGGAGGAAAGTAACCTTCATGACCCTTGGGAGAGACGGAGAATCTGAGCCCCAGAGACGAAGTCCCCAGCCCCGCCTCGGTGAAGTCTGTCCTCGACCTCCGTCCATTGTCCCCGAGTACCACTGATCCCCAGGGAGCACGGTGGAGGCAGTGGCAGGGTGTCTGGCAGAAGCCCGGAGTCTAGCCCACTCCGGCCAGCCTGGCCCTCCAGGGGACCAGGGCGGGCGGAGAGCTAGTCGGCGGGAGGCGGCGGAGTGGGGAGCCGGTGGGCGGGGGCGCTGACGTCAGACCCGGGCCCGGGCGCCGGCGGCCGCTCCCCCGCCACATTCTGGTGGCCGCGCTCGCAGCCGGGCCGGGCCGTACGCCGCGCAGCCGGGCAGCCTCGCGCGCAGCCACCGGGGAGCGGGCGGGGGCCATGCGGCGG
>SJYX01006300.1:279526-301158 GCA_006410675.1 Oreotragus oreotragus | reverse complement strand
CCACCGTGGCGGGAGCACCGCGGGGCTGCTGGCGCCGCTGGGCGGGCTGGCGGCGGCTGGAGCGCACGGGTCTCACGCGGGCGGCGGCGGCCCGGCCGCGGGCGGCGGTGGCCCCGGGGCGGGCGCGGCGGCGGAGGAGATCAACACCAAGGAGGTGGCGCAGCGCATCACGGCGGAGCTGAAGCGCTACAGCATCCCGCAGGCCATCTTCGCGCAGCGCATCCTGTGCCGCTCCCAGGGCACGCTCTCCGACCTGCTGCGCAACCCCAAGCCCTGGAGCAAGCTCAAATCGGGCCGTGAGACCTTCCGCAGGATGTGGAAGTGGCTGCAGGAGCCCGAGTTCCAGCGCATGTCGGCGCTGCGCCTGGCAGGTAGGAGCTCAGCGCGCACCGCCCGACCCTAGGGGTCCTGCTCGGGGGAGCTCCCTAGCACCAGGCAGTGCGTCGGCGGAGAGCCCCAGCCCCCTCCCCATTTGGTGGCCTGGCACTCCGCCTCCCGCTAGGAGGTGAGAGGGCGATCTTCGCCGCTGCCCGTCTATACCGTCACCAAAAGGGGGGGAAAGGACTGTGCCGCCTTCCCTCCCCTACCGGAGTCTACACTCGGGCTCAGTCCCTCCAGGAACTGGGAGTGAGGTCCCTCGGTCCCTTCAGACTGCTGGAGGATCCGCAAGTTGCCAACAGAGTCGCTCATTGTGTGTGATGTGTGTGTGTATATGTATGTTGGGGTGGGGGGTGTGATCCAGACGTGCCGCCGCTCTCAGCTCGGAGTGCCACCCCCCTCCCCGCGAACGGCCCCTCGCTGCGCCTCCCGCTCCGGGGGCAGAGTGTAGGAACCGTGCACCGAACACCGGCGCCTCCGCAGCCAGAGCCGGGCCCGCGCTCAGCCCTCGGCCCCAGCGCGCGCTTCTTTGTAGCTGGGCCTCCGCGATCGATAGCCCCCTCCCCCCTCCGGCCGCTGGCAAAGGTCACTCGAGAACGGGCGGGGGAGGGGCGGCCCGGGGGACCCGCGGCCCGGAGGCCTTCACACCCCAGCCGGCCGGCCGCCCTCCCCGCGCGGTTGCTCCTGGCTCGAGTGCGCGCACCGAACCCGCCTCTTTTTTCCATTTTATGTTTCTCTCATTTCTACACTCTCTGTCAGGGCAAACTGGTATCTATTTCTTTGCTCGATCCACATTTTCCTCCCTGTCTCATTCTTCCTCATCCTCTCTGTCTTGCTCCCTCTCTACTTCTCTCTGCCTCCTCATCTTACTCCCACTGATGCTCATTGACCCTCTTCTCTCTCCCAGCTGACAACAGCGGTGTCCACACCTGCCCCCAGCCAGCCACAGCCCAGGACCCCTTCTGCTGAGTGGGGGGAGTGCAGGAGAGCCCCCACTCTCACCGTGGTGGCCTGGCTTGAGTGGGGGGGGTCTTTTCCTGGCCATTCCGGGGAGGGGCTGCAGCCACCCCAGCCATGGGGACAATAGCAGCCCCAGGCACCTGATCGATCGCTTCTGTGCACAGGGGCGAGAGGGGGCTGGATGAAGCGGGCTAGGGCTCAACCAGCCGCCCCTGGAGCAGGGAGGATGGGAGGGATTTGGCTGTGTCTGTAGCCTTCTGCTGTGAAGACTGGGGTGCCAGTGGGGGATGGAGAGGGGTCCATGTTATTTGCTCCCCTCCCCCAGGCAACCTGGACAACCTGGGGGCCCTGCACCTACATGCTTGCCTCAGTTTCCCCTCTGCAGAACAAGGTGATTGAGCCTCCGATAGGCTTCCTTCATCCACCACGTTGGGGATTAAATCCTCTTTTCATGTGGCAGGTGACCAAGTGTGTGCGGAGGTTGCCATGAAATATTAGAAATGGCGTCAGGAACCTGGACGGCCTTGTTTGAGGACAGGATCCACTCTGTCCTGCCCCATCCACCTCGTGACACATGCAGTGACACAGGTGTGTTCACAGGAGACACTCAAGCACACCAATGTACAGTCATGGCCTGCCGTGTGTACGTGATGCAGGTGACGTTAGGGAGCAGGCCAAAGGCAGAGTTCCGACACCACAGCTACTAACAGGCCCTTGTCGAATGGGGTCACTGGTGAGGTCTGACTTACCGCCACTCTGGCCCCCTTTGGCCTTCTCCCCAGCTCATGTATTTTGGGGACATTGTGTCTGACACATGTGTACCCAAAGGACACACACCGGTTTCCTTTTTTAAAATTCCACTGTCACACCATGTAAGAAACAGAACCCATTTGTGGCATTCGAATGGCACATTTGGGGGCCATCCAAGAGATTGATCAGGGCGTCTTAGAATGGCAAACCGCAGGGGAGAAGTCCCCATGGGAGCGCTGCTGTGGGAGAGCAGCGCCAACCGGCCGGGGAAGTGAGCCCGCGCTTGCGGCCCGCCAGGCCTCCCTGACTTCTGTGGCGGTAGAGAGCCTCCTCGCCTCTCAGAGCCTCGGTTTCCCCATTTGGACTGGGACTCAGAACAGCGACCGTCTGGGGGCCCCTAGGGGAAATGCAGGGGATGAGGGCAGGGCCTGGCACGTGCTCAGGCCCAGGGGACACTGAACCGCGACACCTGGCCTGTTTCCGTTGTTTCCCCAGGCCCCTGCCCACTCTGTGACCCTGCCGCCCGCCTGGTCCGCGCACCGGGCCCTGGGCACCTGCTGCACCTTGGGTGCTCTCAGGGCCGCGTCCAGAGCGCCGGGCTGGGCTTAGAATGTTAGAGGTGGCTGGGCCCTGGGGTAATTAGGAGCCGACTGGCCGAGAGGCTTTTAGTTCCGGTCGCTGCGCAAATGAAAAGCGGTTAAGTGGCGGCAAATCGCAGCGGTTAGGGGGAGGCGGCCTGGCTCATCCGTCCCCCACGCACCGCCCCGCACGCGACAGCCTGAGGCGCCTCCAGGCCGCCGACCCGCACAGTCCGACCCCGGCAGCCCGCACTCACTGCCCTTCCTCCTCCCCAGTCCCCATCTTGAGCCCAGCGAAAGCCGCCTGCCATCCCCGGACCGACCGGCAGCTCCGCGCCCCAGGCCCGCCCCCGCGCGCTTGCGGGCCTCGCTTCTTGGCCCAGCTGCTGTGGGCGCCCCGTCGGGGTGTCCTCCCCACCGCCCTGGACCACGAGGCGGTAAGGACAGAGAAAGACACACGCAGAGACAGGCAGAAAGACACAGAGGTAGGTAGGGAGAGACAGAGTGGCAAAAACAAAGTGAGAACAGAGACAAAGAGGCAGAAAAGGGGACTAGAAACGCGAGGTGAGGGCTCCCAACGGCCGCTCCTCAGCTGGGGTCACTCGTCTGGAACCTGACGGCTCCCAGCTCTTCCACCTCTCTCCTTCCCCAGGAATGAGGGACTAAGTTTACGCCACTAGATAATGAACCCACTTTACAGACCACCGAGCCAGGGCTGAAAGGGACGCACTTGCCAAAGCTGCACAAGCAGGGGGACGTGGAGCCGGCAGTCCTCTGGGGTTGAGGACTGAAGGGGGCTTGCTTTCTTTTGAAGCACCCAAGAAATCTGGCCAGGTAGACCTCAGGGTTCCCCACTCCATTTCTCCCAGACCTGTCTGTTCTTTCTGACTCAGTTTACCCATCTGTAAAATGTGTGCACTCGGGGAGACAGGCTCTGGGTCTGAATTTTGAGATTCTGGGGACGGCCCATCCTGCAAGGCCCCAACCCTACTGCCCTGGTGGGGTCTCACCCTGCTCCACCCCCAGGGTTCTTAGAGCCCCGCAGCTTCCCAGCCGCCACCTCTTCGAAGCCCTCCCTTGGAAGACTCCGTCTCAAACGGTAATTACGGGAGAGGGGCTGGGGGAGGGGCTGACGGACTTCTCTGCGGGGGCGGGGTGGTCGATGAATTCGAATTACCGGCTCTAATTCATCACCGCCGCCTGGTCGATAACTTCGGCCATCTTCAAATATTGTTTAAATTGCAACTCTAGAGGAAAAGTATTTTTTGTAACTGATCAGAAAATATATATAAAATATCAAAAGGTGGCGATTGAAGGAAGGGTCCCCTCTTCCTGGCTCATTAGTGAGCCCTGAACCCAGAATCCCTGAAGGATGAGGGAGTCCGCTGGTGGGGGAAACTGAGGCAGGGAGGGAGCTACTTCTGGAGCTGAAGCTGGTGGGCACAGTGAGGGCAGTGACCAGCGGCTGGGAGTCTGAGGGGGACGGTGATGGAAGGGGAAACTGCCCCAACTACCCCTCCCCCCAGACTAGGACAGGCCTGTCCCCCACCCATTCTGTATCCACCATTAGGTGTTGAAAATCTGGCTGGCAGGTAGGGTGGAGGCTTTCCTAGGCTGAAGAGACTCAACTCAGAGGTCTACTCTGGGAGGACTACTACTCATACCCCATAAATGCTCTGCTCACCCCACCCTGCAAAGGCCAATGTGAAAGTGAAAGTGAAGTCGTTCACTCTGCGACCCTGTGGACTGTGACCCACCAGGCTCCTCTGTCCATGGGATTCTCCAGGCAAGAATACCTTCTGTAAAACTTGACCTTGAAGCAACCACAAGGGCCCATACCTCTTACAGACCCTTTAGGAAAGACATCCTAGCTGAGAACTTGGAGAACTGGCCTCACCTGCATTCTATCACTAACTCATCCTGCGCAAAGGTCTGAGTCTCAGTTTCCTCATCAGAGAAATGGACAGAATCAAGTGCCACCTCCGAGGTGCTTGTTGAGGTTTTTCTTATCAATCCGTTCCCCACCACCACCACCAGAACCCCTGGGGACACATTCACAGAACCTGCACCCTGAGGCCACATTGCTTACTCACCCTCACCTGCTCACACCCACATCTCCTAGTCTGTAGGGAAGACCCGGGTCGCCACCGGCAATCTGTGCTTCGTGGAACCCACAGAGAGTGGGCAGGGGTGTTGGAAGGGGGTCTGGGACCCAGAGGGGACACTGCAGACCCCACCCCGAGAAACAGGGAGTAGGGGGAGACTGGGGCTGTGGATACCAGAGCCTTGTGGGTCTGGTATGATGCCAGGGGCCCCCACACTAGCCCCCCTTCTAGAACACAAGCCCCAAGTGGAGTGGTGCCAGCTCCCTCCCCAGGTTCTGTGATTTTGGCTGTCAGATGGGGAGGGGGCTGTCTGGGGTGCTCAGAGCCCTCCCCCTCCCCTAGGAATGAGGGACTGTTTAAGCCAGTTCAGATAATGAGCCCACTTTACAGACCACCGAGCCAGGGCTGAAAGGGACGCACTTGCCACTTGCCGAAGCTGCACAAGCAGGGTGATGTGGAGCTGGCAGTAAGTGGGGCTTGAGTGGCTCAGGCTCTTATCCCACTCAGGGTCCAGCAGAGACAAAGGCTGGGAGGGGAGCTCAGTGGACTGAGGCCAGGACTAGGAGGAAGACTCTCCAGGTTACATCCAGGTCCAAACACTTGGGTGACGCTTGGGCCAGGAGGGAAGGCCTGCACTTTCCTCCTGACACAGAGTTGGACAGACTCCTGTTCCCATGGGAGCTCCCTTAGGGACCACCAGAGACCCTCGAGGGGGTAGAAGGTGGGGTGAGGGGGGTGTGGAGGTTGAGTCCCAGTGTCCCCTGCTGAACACAGAGCCACCTGCTTCTGCTTCTCCTGGTTGCCGGCCCTCAGGGGGAATTTGGGTCACTGGATGTCCAGCCTCCCTGGACCCCAGGTAGGAGAACTCCTTCCTGCCTGAGAGACTGGACAGTCACCCCCACGTCACAGAGAAACACACAGAGTCCTGGAGCTAGGCTTTGGCTTCTCTATTCTGAAGTCTCCTTAGCTGAAAATCCTAGGGCTCACCAAGACATGGCTATTTTCCCTAGCCTCCCCCCACCCCCGACGCCCGGCCCCTATCAATCATCACCACTCTAGTCTGAGTAAGCCACCTCTGGCTGCAGCCTCCTCCACTCTGGTCTCCAGGCTCCACCCCCTCCCCTGGAGTCCTCTCGGCAGCTGGAGGGGGGTCACCATTCCTCTTCTTAATACCATGCATGGTCGCTCTCCAGATCCCAGAAGTGGAGGCAACTTTCTGTTCTGCCTCAGTGCGGGTGGAAACACCAAGGACAAAGGCTGGGAGGCAGGAAGCCAGAGCTGCTGTAAGGATGGAGGCCAGCTCCTACGGCTGGAGTCTTTTGTGTAGCAGCGAGCTCGGCTTAACCAGGGCAGCTTAGGCTGGTTTGAATCAAGTTTTTAATTAAGTATGGCCCTTAATCAATAAGGAAGGCTGTGCTCCTAGGGGAGGAGAAAAGCTGGTCTGGAGCCAGGACCAGCCTGGGAGACCCATCTGACCTTGGGGTGTCCTGGGCCACCTGTGGCCTCAGTTTCCCCACGGCCAAATAGGTGTGGATGTGAGTGGGGCCGGTATGCGGATGGGGCCAGGATGTGGGTGGGGTCAGGATGAGGTTGGGGCAGGGTCCCTCCTGCCGCTGTTGTCTTGCCCTATGGACTGATGTGGGAGTGGGCGAAGGGCTTAGACCTGAAGAGTCACACGCACCAGGCCACAGACTGGCAGAAGGAAAAGGGCCAGTAGGGCGTCCATGATTGGCGCTGGTCGCCGGAGAGAAAGGACCGAAGTGTAGACGTCCCCAGAACGCAATGTAGAGGCGCATGGGGAACTCAAGAGGAGATGCAAAGGAACGGGGATGTGCGGGTAGGTCCTTACGGGACACAAGTAGGCGCCCACGTCCACGCTAGGACAAGAGAGCGCAGTCTCCGGCTCAAGTCGGGTCTGGCAATCGGAGGCAACACCGGGCCCTGGGGGTGTGGGGAAGAACCCGCTTCTCTCTCCGGAAACCGCTGCGAGCGGCCAGGAATTATTCATGGACCCCCAGCTGGGGCGCCTGACCACTTCTCCTCCACACCTGCTTCCAGGCAGTTGCTGTCCGACCCTACTCCCTAGTGCTGGGGGGTTGGGAGAAGGTCGCGTCCGCGAGCGGTGACGGGTTGGGCAATTGGGGGCCTGGTACGGATACGGCAGGGTTCATGCTTCCCTACGAAGCCGAGCGCATCCGAGCGCGCCCTGGGGAGGATGTCAGTGCCTTGGTTCCCACTGCCTCAGGCCGCCGCCGCCGCCCCGCAGTGCCAGCCAAGCCGCCGAGTGCAAAATCCGGGCCGCCGCGTTCCGCCGTTCTGTCCGCGGGGGACGTGGGATCTCCCAAACCCGAAAGGATCTAGCGTGCACCTCCCTTCTACAGCTCGGCGGGAGGTGGACTCGCGCGGCCCAGTGTAGGGAGACCGGAACACTGGCACTGCACACCCGCGGCGTCCCAGCAGGGTCACCGGCGGCGCTCGCATCCCACTACTAGGGGGGAAATCACATCTCACCCAGGGGTAGCCGTGTCTGGGTTCGCCTCCCTCCCGGCCCAACCCAGGGCGTCGTCGGACTTGGCGCGCTAGACTGTGCGCTCGCTCGGGTCGCTGCGCCTGGAACGCAGATGGTTCAGCGCGGGGGGACACGGGGCGCTCCCAGAGAGGGAGGCCGGGGCCGACGGCAGCTCGAGCCCGTGACCGTGGACAAGGCGTGTCCCCTGAGCACTTCCGTTTCCCCAAATGGAGACTAGAATCCGCAGCCGGCTGAAGCACAAAGCGGATAAAGAAAAAAGCTCCTGATGCGTTGGGGAACCTCGACAAAGACCCTGCTCGCTCCCCCTGCCTGCCTTCTGCCTCCCCAGCCTGCTTTTTTAAAAAAATGCTGTATTTTTTTTTCCCCCAAACAACGGACACATTCGCCAAGTCCTCCTTTCTATAAATCCCAGTTTCTATTTCTCCTTCTAAAGAGAGGTGACACTTAATCCAGCACCCCTAATGCACGTTCTTTTCTTTTTCCTCTTTTAAAAAAATCACCGAAAGACCACCCACCCCCACGATCCCGCAGTTCTCCTGTGCTTTTGCTTCCTGACGTGGAACATCCACATTAGGAGAGAGCGCCTCGGAGGCCCTTTTGCCAGCTGCGTAATATTCTCTTTGGCCGTTCCCTCCATTTTTCAACCACCTCCCCGCCGGGTGGACACCTGGGCGGTTTCAGATGGTTTGCGGTCTGCCCCAGGCCGCAGCGCGCACGTACACTGCCACCATTTCGCTAGTGAGTTTATCTGTGGCTGAGTTTCCCAGTCACTGAGATGCTGGCTTCCCCTACCCCTCCCTTTTGTGCGCTTCCCCCCACCCCTCCCTTTNTCTGGGATATACAGCCCCGCTTTTCCTCTTTCACAGGGCCTAGCACATGGGTGGCCACCAGAAGGTGTCCAGTGTGTCAATGGGGAGATGGACAAGTCTGAGGAAATGTGAAGCTGAGGTGGTGCTGAGAAAAACAAAATCTTCTACGACTCTGGGCAAGGTCAACATTCCACATTTTGAAATGCGCTGGTGGTTGCTGTCTCTTATACACATCTGAGGCTGGGCAGCAGCCAAGGTGGTTCAGATGGTGGGAGATGGGAGGTGTGGGACCTGGTGGGCAGGGCAGAAGAGGAAGGAAGGAGTCGGTGTGGACATCCGGGAGGCAGCAGAGGCAGAGGGGGCTGCTGAGGCTTCCAGAGGGTCCTCGGTTTCCCTGGAGATGACTCGGCCCCCCATCCATGAGAACCTCTAACTGGGGCCCGCAGGGATGCAGGGTGTGGATAAAGAGGATGGAGGTATGAATGTGCTCAGCTCCCCTCCTAGTGGCTCACTGTGTGACCTTGGGCAAGTCACTCACTGTCTCTGGCCAGGGGAGGCCAGCAGGGAATGCTCAAGGCAGACAGCCCAGTGGGGACAAGCCACTAGGTGGGTGTATCAATGTGCCTCACATCTGGAGCTGGGCAGCTGGTGCCCGGGGTGGGATGTGTCGCCAAGGAAACCAGTCATCATCCCAGCCGGGGACCTGGCTCCGTATTGAACTGTCTGCTCCAAGAAGCTGAGCTGAGCTCAGAAGGTGGCCGGAAGGAGGGGACAGCGAATCCAGCTCCTGCTCTCACACCCCAACCTGTACCCAGGTGGATGGACCCTGTGGGGGAACAGACTTAGGAGGCCAGTGTTGTCAGATGTCAAGCTCAGCCTCCTATTTTACTCTCCATGCCCAGATCTGTTCCCACCCAGCCAGCCTCAGGTCTTCCCCTACAAATAGCCCACCCACATCCGCCTCCACCCCCACTGCACATTGGGACCGCCATGGTCTCCCTGTATCTCTGATTGTTTGTCTAGCATGTCATCGCATCAGATCGCGTCAGGTGGGGGCTGCATCCATCTTGCTCATTGCTTTCCGCAGCAAAGCTATCCAAACAGCACACACAGTAGGCGCTTAAGTGTGTGGAGAAAGAGCTAGTGAAGGGAGGAGTGGAGGCTGCAGGCCCACGCTGGCCTGCGTTTGGACCACTGTGCAGTGGGACCCCCACTTCCATGGACGGATGGGGACATCAGGACCAGGTCATAAACCACGGAGTGTATGTGAAAGGTCACTTGGCTCCTGGAGCCTGCTGACCGGGAAGGACAGGGTGGCGGTGGCGGGGGGCAGCTAGCAGTCCCAGGACAAGAGCAGACAAGAACTGCCCTAGGGTCTCGGTGGCCCATCCTGCATTCTGTACACTCAGACCCCATGGGCTCAGGGCCACCCATACTGGCTGTCACACCCAGAAGTCACATTACGCCCTTGACTCTTCACACAGCACCCTCCATCTGACGTCCACGCTGTGTCCCCTACACCCTCCAGGCCACCTGCAAGGCAAGGTCACACTGAGGTCTGCTGGCCCCTGCATCTTCCCGTACTGCCTATTGACCGGCCTCATCCTCTGAGCCTTCCCGCACTGTCCCTCCCATCCACCTGTCACACCCGTAGCTCTGCCTACCATCATAGGCCACTTGCTCCCTTCTCCAGCCAGTCTCCCCCTCCCCTTCAGGTTCCTCAGCATCTTCCTCCCTCCTCCTTCCATTTCCTCCTCCAGAGGCCCGCTGTGGTCCACCAGGGTGACCTGGAGAATGAGTGGTCCCGCTATGCCTGTAACTCACACTGGTGGTCTGCTCTGCATGGACACCCTCCCAGTGCACCAAAGTGCCCTGCACACACCGCCTCCCTCTCACACCCCTGTCCACCTGGCCGGGCCCTGTGCATCCTCACATAGGCCCACCCAACAGACAGGGACAGACAGCCCATGTGGTCAGCTGGCTGGGTTAGAGATGGCCCCAGACAGGCATAGTGGGGCCACTCATTCTCCAGGTCACCCTGATGGACCACAGTGGGCCTCTGGAGGAGGAAATGGAAGGAGGAGGGAGGAAGATGCTGAGGAACCTGAAGGGGAAGGGGAGACTGGCTGGAGAAGGGGAAGGAAGGGAGGAGAGAAGGAGAGGGGGTGTCTGGGGAGAAGGAGGGGGAAGGCGGCAGGTGTGGGTCAGACGGGAGCTAACAGTTGCAACCCCAGCCCCCCCCCCAGTGGGGGCCTGGTTCTCGCCACCCACTGAGGGGGTGACTGAATCCAGGGCCCCAGCTTCTCCCAGGCTGATTGCGGACAGGGCGCTCCTGGGGTCCTGCTGCCTTACCTGGCCCTCCAGGGCAGTGGGCACCAGGACTCCCTGTGCGGGGTCCTCTAGTCTGGGCTAGTCCCCAACCACCCACAGTGGGGAGGGGCGTCAGTCAGTGGACAGACACAGCCAGCCCACAGCCTCCTGTGGATCCGCTCTGTGCTGGACATCAGAGGGCTCCCAGGGGAGGGAATTGGAGCTCTGCTGAGGGTGAGGGAAGAGTTTACTGGGGCAAGGGCCACTGAATCTGGGCCTTGAGGGATGTGTAGGAGTTCTTTGGCTGAGGCAGTCCTGCTCCGAACCTTGGCCTCTCCATCCCTCCCCTCTCCAGGAAGATTCCTGGGAAGGTGCTGAGGCTTGAGGCATGTCCTGAGGTGAGGAGGCACCTCACAGCTGCACTGCAAGTGGGGGCTGGAACCTAGCCCCTCCCCCGCACCCCCAGATGGGAGCTGAGAGCCTCAGCTCAGTGTCATCACCCTATTCAGGACTTTCCTGGCTAAACCCGTTCGCAGAGCCTGGCAAGGCAGGGCTCATGACTAAGACCATTTTCCATGTGAGGAAACAGGCCCAGAGGCAGGCACCAGGCAGTAACCCGCGGGGTGGCGGGCCTGACTGCCCCCTTGGCTCCTGGAGGTAAGCAACTTTCTAGAACCGCAGGAGGCAGGAGGGACAGAGGTGCTGTGGGAGCAAGCCTCAGAGGGTCTGAAATGAAAGGGAACTTGAGGGTGACCCCCACTTACCTCCCTTTGCCATCGCCTCCCGGATGCGACCCAGCCTGGCTGACCCTGCTTCCCAGAGCCCCGCCCTGTGCTGAGGCGGAGACCACTGCCTCCTGCCGGTCACAGCAAGAAACTCGGGCCGGACCGATAGAAAAGCCCACCCGTAGCCCTTGAGGGTTGGAGAAGGAAATGGCAACCCACTCCAGTGTTCTTGCCTGGAGAATCCCAGGAACAGGGGAGCCTCGTGGGCTGCCGTCTATGGGAGTCACACAGAGTCGGACACGACTGAAGTGACTTAGCAGCAGCAGCAGCCCTTGAGGGGCGCCCTAGGAGCAGGCTAATTTGGAAAGGGGCCTCTTTTGTATCCCCTTGGATCTCCTCCGGGACTCCCAGGAGCCAGCCCCAGATCCTCCTCATCCCTGGATTCCAAAATAACTGACAGCAACGAGATGGGGACCCTGGATGCGCTAAGATCATGAAACCTGGCTCCGAGTATCAGATTCTCCGTCCCTGAGGTCATGGAGGGCGGACAGGAGAGAAAGTTGGAGCCAGAACCCTCACTCCCTGAGAGAATGGTAAATACTGTCAGGGGAAAAGAAAGAAAAGAGCGGAGCAGGGAGAGAGTTTGCAGAATTAAATTGGAGAGAGGGGTCAGGATGGCCCTCGCAGATGAGATGAGAGATTTGAGTGAAGACTAGGAGACGAGGGAGCCATGAAGAAACGTGGAGAAGAGCAATGTAGGCAGAGGTGGTGGCCAGTTGCAAAGGCCTGAGATTGGACTGTGCCTGGGCTGAAACCAGTGTGGCTGTGAAGCTGTGAGCTGAGCTGGGGCAGCAGGAGGACATAACAGAGAGACAGTGGGGGTAAGGGGCCAAAGGAGATGAGGAGGGGGCGGATAGCTGATGGCACACTGAAAAATGTTTGAAGGAGGCAGAGGGTGCCAGTTTTGCACTTGAGACTGAAGCAGGGCTTGTAAAGGAACTGACTCCCAGGGTCCCAGAGAGACAACCCCCCCGCCAAATCCCACAAGCCAGCCCAGCTGGCTCCATGTTAGTGGTGTGGGCCTGAGTCTGGAGCCCCCCACCACAAGCTGGGAAGCCCTGGTAAGGGGACTGGGCTATGTACTCCCTGTGCTAGTCACATACAAGGTGAGCCCTATGATGGAGTTTGATGGTACAAGTGAGGATATTGGAGGAGACAGTTTTGGAGGTGGTAAAATGGATGGTGTTAGGAGTGCAGGTGGAGGAAGTGATAAGGGCAGAGGTGGTGTTGATGGGGTGATGGAGGTAGACTGTGGACGAGGGTGGTGGTGGCATAGTGGAGGAGGAGGCGATGCTGGTAGAACTGGTGAAGGTGGGAGTCATGGAGGCGATGGCGCGGTAGGTGGGCACCATGGTGGTGGAGAGGAGGTGAGGGCAGAAGAGGCAGCAGAGGTGGAAGAGATGCAGGTGGAGGAGATGGTGATGGTGGAGGTGCCAGAAGCAGAGGTGACGGAGGGCAAGATGAGGTGTGAGCGACTCTGACGGGGGAGGAAGAAATGGAGGTGGAGGAGCTGCAGGGGGAGCAGGGGATGGTGGAGGAGGCTTCTAGGCACACCCAGTGGGGGGCCCCAGGAGAGATCGGCCCTAGAAGTGGCCAGGCAGTGTCTGGGGCCATGGGTGGGGAGGCCCCAGGCTGCTCCATCCAGCGGTCCCTCTTCCCCAGGGCTACTTCCTGGTCAGTCCTCTCAGCCTCTGTTTTCACTTCTGTGAAAGGGGCCCCTTCCCTGTCCTCTCCTCCTGGGGCTGCCTCCAGGGACTGTAGCGGTTTGGGGGCTGGACTGGGGTGATCCTGAGTGCTGGAAGGGATACTGGTGGGCGGAGGAGGCCGCTCTGGGCCGCGTCCCCTACCCACACTGACTGACACCCCCTGGGGCCAGGGGCCTCCAGGCCGGCGCCGCTGTGGGGTGTGGGGGATGAAGTGGTGACAAAAGCTGCTCGCGGTAAACAGCTCCTACTGGAGCCCGGATCGATCCAGGCTGTGAGGAGCTGTAATTAGATTGAACGCCCGGGAAGGGTCGGGAGAGCTGAGCCTCTTTTTGCTGTGATCGACAAAACGCGAAGTTTTTTCACGACTCTGCTGTGGCTGCCCCCTCCCCCAGCCTCCGCCTCTGAGGCCCCCACGAGGCTCTGGATTGGAGAAGAGGGAGGTGGGTGAGGAAGAGGCGATCCACATCTTACCTCCCTCCGATCTCCCAGTCAACCCTGGCTCCTGTCTTGTCCCTGCCAGGACTTGCTGGGTGACTTTGGGCAAGTGGCTTACCTTCTCTGAGTAAGAAAGGATAGCCTTGCGTTATGGAATTATCTTAAGGATGAAAAAAAAAACAGCACATGGAAGGCCCTGGACGTGTAAAGCTCTTGCAGCCTTTCTGAAAAGTGTTTGTATCTCTGCCCTTCCTATAAATGCATGTTGAATTTGTGAGAACAATTCTAAGTGAGTGAAAGAAAGCATGAGTGAATGAATGAATTGAAGGTCACAACAGGTGGCAAGAATGTAAAGGCCTGGGATGAGTTTTGACTCTTCCCTGATGTTGCTGCCTGAGATCCAGCTTTTTCTGAAAAGAATGGGAATGTGGCCTCCTCTTGGGAGCTTCACAAGCTGGCCAGTTCCAAGGAGAGGTCAAGGTGGTTCCTAGTGCTTCCTTTCTGCGTTTCTTTCTTTTAAAATTAATACTTATTTTTAATTGAAGGATAATTGCTTTACAATGTTGCATTGGTTTCTGCCATACAGCAACATGAATCAGCCATAGATGTGCATATGTCCCCTCCCTCCTGAACCTCTCTCCGATCAAAGTTTCTTTATGCAGATAAAACATGAACAAATGTTCCCTCTCCCCACTTTGTATACAAAATGCTGCCTGGTACATGGTTCATCTCCTAGGTTTTACCTCATACAGTACTAGGATTTCTGTCTCCTTTCTTGTACAGCTGTTTGTTCTTCCAGGAATTTGTGGTTGCCTATCACGAACTCTCCCGCATTCTCCAACAAAATGCAAAACTAACACTTGTTAGGACATCTCCCCTTTCTACTTCTGTTGGTGCACTGGCTCTGATCTTGGGCTGACCTCTTGTCCTTGGTGCCTTTATCCTGCTGTCTTTTAGGGTCTCCCTTCTTCATATGGGATATCTCTTTTCCTTTCTTCTAGGTTGAATCACATTTCCTGAATCCCACATCTTCCTTTTTTGATTTACTTCCTCATGTTGATGAAACGCCCTCTAATAGCTTTCTGAGAAAAGGGTGCACAAAAAACTTTTGGAGACCTTGAATGTCTGACTATATCTTTAGTCTACCTTCATGCTTGAGTTTGGCTGGGCACACAATTCTAGCTGAATATAGATTTTGCTCAGAATTTTGAAGGCATTGTTCCACTGGCTCCTAGCTTTTGAGAAGCCTAAAGCCACTCTGATTCTTGGTTCTCCAAATGGCATGTGGCTTTCCTCTCTGGGAGCATTTATCTTCTTTTCATCCTGGGTCCCTGACATTTCACAAGGGTGAGCCTCAGGGAGTCTTTTTTAATTTATTGAACTGAGCACTTCATGAGCTCTTTTAAACTGAGTTCTCACGTCCTCCAACTGCTTCTCAGGTGGTACAGTGGTAAAGAATCTGCCTGCCAATACAGGAGACACAAGAGATGTGGAGAATCCCGTGGACAGAGGATCCTGGTGGGCTACAGTCCATGGGGTCATAACAGGTTGGACATGACTGAGCACACACACACACACACATATTATTCTAATCATATTGATATAATTTGTTTGGGCTTCCCTTTCTCTAGTTTTGGATGGCCTCTTGCTCAGATGACAAACCTGCACATTCATCCTCAAACTTTGATATCATCTTTCCCTCATTTTCCATCTCTGCATCCACTTATATTTCCAGGGATATTTGCTTTATGTTCCAATTCTTCTTCTTCTTCTTCTTTTTTTTTTTTTTTTTTAACTTTTTGGCCATGTGGAATCTTAGTTCCCCAACCAGGGAATGAACCTGGGCCCTTGGCAGTGAAAGCAGAGTCCTAACCACTGGACTGCCAGGGAAGTTCCTATGTCCCAATTCTTACATTGACTTTATTCCTGCTATAATATACTTAAATTCTAAGAGCATTGTCTGCCCCTCTCATGGTCCTTTCTATTGAACAGCATCCAGTTCTTGTTTCATGGATACAGTATTCTTCTCTTACCCCTCCCAGAATCTGACTTCTAATTGCACCTGTCTCATCTGTTTCTTCTGAGAGCATCAGCCCCCAGTCCTCCTCCCGTTTTCTCACTTTCTCTCTCTCCTTCATTAGAGGCTTTTTTTCTGAAAGTCCAGTAACCTCTGCCTGCCACTCTTATTTAATTATGAAACCTGAAACAGCCAATTAGAAGCACTGTGTGTTCCAGGTCAGAAGAAGCCAGAGAAGGAAGTGGTGCATCAGTTCAAACTGAGCTGGGGCGGGGGGGACTTGGGGGTGAGAGGGGGAGCTGTCATCACTGAGAAATGAGCCACAGCACAGGGGACATTCATTTATTTTTTACGGATGTGTGTGGACATTGATCTGGCATGTCATCTGGTTCCGACTGTTCCAGAACCAAAAAAAAAAAAAAAAACAGCTTGGTATGTGGTCCCAGCAGGCTACCAGGGCTGGTAGCGGAGATCTGCTAGTACAGCCCGTGCCACCAGCCACTCTGGGGGTGACAGAGTCGCTGGGGCAAGCGGTTTGTGGGAAGGCAGGATGGGGTGGGTGTCCACCACCCACTGTCCCTGACTGGTGTGTGGACAAGGAATTGAGACCCTGATGGAGTTTTCGCTGATGCCAGTCCCCAGGTGGAGGTAGCGAGCTTTGGCTGGTGAAGATCATGTTTTCCATCCACTGGCCCCACAGCATTGAGAGGAGGGGCCTGCTTTGGAGCTGGTGCAGTGGGGAGCACGACCATAGGCTCCACTCTAGCTCCACCACTCTGAGATGCTGCCACTTCTCCTTTGCAAGCTTCTACCCACCACAGGGGGCTTCCCAAGTGGCTGAGTGGTAAAGAATCTGCCTGCAATGCAGGAGATACAGGCAAACATGAGTTCGATCCCTGGGTCGGGAAGATTCCCCTGGAGAAGGAAATGGGAACCCACTGCAATATTCTTGTCTGGAGAATCCCATGGACAGAGGAACCTGGAGGGCTACAGTCCATAGTATTGAGAAGAGTTAGACATGACTGAAGTGACTTAGCACAGAAGCACTGACCATAGGGAGGCCTCCTATGCCTTCCCCGTCATCTGGGCCAGGTGGTTCTGGCAGAGGGAGGGTTGGTCTTGCAATTCCCCTCCTCCAGAAGTTCCCTGGGGGACCTGAGGGATGCCAAGCCTTGGTCCCAGCCTGCTGGTGGAGGGAGGCTCAGAGATCAGAATCAGACCGAGTGGATGACCATATTAGCTGGATTCTGGATCCCTAAGCTGATCAGGCCTCAGGTCACCAGGGAAGGAGACATGGATTGTCACCTGTCTTCTGAGAACTTAGTTGCCCCATCATTCCAGGGGGATGTTCCTGGGGTTTGTGACCCCACCCCCGGCAAAGAGGTATTAATTAACCAGTTCTTTCACTCAGGTCTGCTGCTGCTGCTAAGTCACTCAGGTCTACGCTGAGCCAAATAACTCACATGTAGGGTTTCTGGGTTATTTCCCCCAACATCTCCCAGGTGTGGGCTGCAGGAGGGACGGCAGAAAGCTACCAACATTAGTTGTACTCTTGACGTCAGGATTCTTGGGGGGTGAGGGGCAGTTTGGGGACATGAGGCTGGGAGAGGGTCAGAATGCAGAAAGGGTGTGGAAGGGCGTGATGACCCGTGCCTGTGGAAGTGTGCTCACACTATGTCCCCTTCTTTGTCTCCCCTACCCACCATCTGCCTCTTTGTCTCTGTTCCCCGCCCACGACTGTCTGCCCGCCTCTCCTTCCATTACTGGTGGTCTCTATCGACCTACCGCCTTCTTGCTGCCTCCTGCTCTCTGTGTCTCCTTGTCTTTTTGGCCCTGTCCCCGTGTCGTCTCTCCATCTCTCGCGTTTCCCGCATTTCTGTGTTTCCTGATGTCTCGGTGCTCCGGGACACGTGGCCTGTCTTCTCCCGTCCGGCCGCACGGTGGCGCCGCGTCCCTCCCGCTGGCCCGCCCGCCCGCGCTCGCCCGCAGCCTGCAAGCGGAAGGAGCAGGAGCAGCAGAAAGAGCGCGCGCTGCAGCCCAAAAAGCAGCGCCTGGTGTTCACCGACCTGCAGCGGCGCACGCTCATCGCCATCTTCAAGGAGAACAAGCGGCCGTCTAAGGAGATGCAGGTCACCATCTCGCAGCAGCTCGGCCTGGAGCTCAACACCGTCAGCAATTTCTTCATGAACGCGCGGCGCCGCTGCATGAACCGCTGGGCCGAGGAGCCCGGAGCTGCCCCCGGGGGCCCCGCTGGCGCTGCCGCCACCTTCTCCAAGGCCTGAGGCGCCCCGGCTGCGCGCCCTCCCAGCCTTCACGGCCCGGGCGCTGCCCCCCGAACCCACATTCCCCCCACCAACTCCCACCCTGCCGGCCCGGAGACCCGCCCCAGGGCGCACCTGGAGGGGCTGCTGACCGGGCCCCCACACCCAGGGAAGGGACGCAGCACACCCCCAGCCCAAGTGCACAAAAAGGGTCCCCCCCCCCCCCAGAGCCCATCTTTGCATGAAATGTTCCCTTGGTATCTCCAATTCTCTTGAAGAGATCTCTAGTCTTTCCCATTCTGTTGTTTTCCTCTATCTCTTTGCATTGATTGCTGAAGAAGGCTTTCTTATCTCTTCTTGCTATTCTTTGGAACTCTGCATTCAGATGCTTATATCTTTTCTTTTCTCCTTTGCTTTTCGCCTCTCTTCTTTTCAGTGCTATTTGTAAGGCTTCTCCAGACAGCCATTTTGCTTTTTTGCATTTCTTTTCCATGGAGATGGTCTGGATCCCTGTCTCCTGTACAATGTCACGAACCTCATTCCATAGTTCATCAGGAACTCTGTCTATCAGATAGATAGGTTATGTGTATACATGGACTTCCCTGGTGGCTCAGATGGTTAAGTGTCTGCCTACAGTGCAGGAGACCTGGGTTCAATCCCTGGGTTGGGAAGATCCTCTGGAGAAGGCAATGGCACCCCACTCCAGTACTCTTGCCTGGAAAATCCCATGGATGGAGGAGCCTGGTGGGCTGCAGTCCGTGGGGTCACCAAGAATCGGACACGACTGAGCGCCTTCACTTTCACTTAATGTATAGATAAGATAGAAAACAGGTTTAAAATAGATAGATAGATGAAATAGATAAGAGCCTACTGTCTAACACAAGGAACTCTACTCAGTATTCTGTGATGACCTATATGGAAAAAGAGTATTAAAAAGAATGGCTATCCCCAGGGACCCTTCACTCTGAATATGGGCGATTTATCAGGACACACAACCATATAGGCCGCTGCTTGGCACCTTGAGAAATGTCATTCACGCTTCATAACCAGAGGGCAGCTGGCTTCCGGGTGCCCTCTGGGCTCTTCACGTCAGCCCCTCCCATGGCATCATGTACTGTGCACCATCTGTCTCCCCCGCCCAGTCTGTGGGACTGGAGACAGAGGCAGGCTCTCACCTCTCCAACCCAAGTCCCCACAGTGTGCCTGGTGCATGGTAAGCCCATGGTAAATGTCAGGCGAGTAGAGGGCTGAGTTAATGAGCAAAAATGGAATAAATCCTATATGCAGAATAAGTTTCTGGGGGGTAAAACAAATCCCAATTAACACAGTAAGTGGCATTTTGTTTTCTCTATTTCAGGACACACAAAATAATTAGTGCATAGTGCAGAGAGAGCTCTGAGTGTGAAGCTGGATGTAATCAGGTGTCAAAACACAGAAACCCGAGGAGATGAGCACAAATGCAAGGTGAGCTCAGTTAGGAAGGACCAACTGCTCAGGGTGAGTTTTCTCCTCGAAAGGGGCACTTTCTTGCAGGATTTTAAGGCTGTGTTACCGTACAAGAGCGACTCCTCAGGAGGGGTGCTGGAAAATGCAATGGTCCTGGTTCAGGTGAACGGAGCAGCCCTGTCCACCCCTAGTGATGAGGTGTCCACAATGGACACCGCCTAGATTCACAAAACTCTCCTGAAACAACCCACTCACTGTCTCCATCCAATCAGCATGGAAATCCCAGAGAGGTTAAGCAGTTATGTAATTTGCTCAAGAATTCACTTGGTCTGTCTCAGTCTAAGATGTGTACACTCACACATTCTCTGACAGGGAGACTTGGGCTCCCCGCTCCCAGCCAAAGCCCGTGGCACCCCTTCACCCTCAGGCCACATGGCCCCCTCCAGGACACCTTCTCAGACGCTCTTGGCCCCCGTCCTCCTGATCCTCCACCTCCGTCTCCTTCAGACTAGGCTCACACACAACCAGCCTGCAACTCCACAGGTTGCAGCCTGCCCGCACACTCCTGGAGGCCCTGGTTCCTCCCACCTCATCCAGGCTTAGAGATGAGATGTTTCCATAGACCAGGAATTGCAGCCTCACGTGGGGGCTACCTCCGCCCAGGCTCCATCCGTTCCTCCCATCCATCCTCCCTAATAAAGCACTGGTACTCAGTCCTTCCTGGGGAACTCGGACTCACACACTGTTCTGATTTTTGTCTTTATTTTTCCCTCTTTATCCCCAACCCCACGCTCCCTCCTTCTTCCCGTGGAGGATAACTTCTCCCATATGTGGACAGACTTCCTAGAACGTGGAGGCATCCTGCAGTCTGCACTTTGTCCGCATTCTGCTTTACATACATTTCACTCCTGTGCTTATTTTGCTCTCAACCCCTGGTTCTCAGACTACTCTACTACAGGTCACTGACCCACTTCCCTGGGGCGAAGTTCCCTGGGGACTCATGTGGGAGAGATCAGGTGTGGGCACCTCCCTCCGTCCCCATCCCCTTCAGGCCAAAGGAAGCCCTCCACCCCCCGAGAGGGAAAGGGGTGACAGAAAGGAGCGCCCCGGCTCCCTTCAATTCAGGACGCCCGGGGGGCCTCGAGGAAAACCAGGGCTCACGTGTCGTCCCGAAAGCGGGTCAAGAAGCACATACTAGAAACAGAAACCGGGTAATTTCAAAAAGGAATTTAAAGAATAGCCACTCCTTCGCCAGCTCCCGCCCGCAGGAGGGAGGCAGGAAGGCTTCGTCTCCAGCGGTGCCCCACGGAACCTCCCCCAGAACTCAGCTCTTCCGAAGTCGCCAAAGCCCACGTGGAGCTGGATGCTCACGCTGCTCCCTCCCCCCACCAAGACCACCCCCGGTCCGCCGGCAGAACTGCCCCCACAGCCAAGAACCCAGCCGCTCCTCCCGACGGCCAGGGTTCCTTGTGCCAAGAATTGCCTGCCTTAACGTCTGGGGAGGGGCCTGCCTGCAGCGGCTACCGGTGAGCTCCCATCCCCACCCAGTCCCGGACCGGAAGGGTCGGCAGCTCAAACAAGCGGGTAATTCCAGAGGCCTCTGTCCCAGCATCCCTCTGTCCGGGATGCACTTTACCGCTACGCACCTTGATGAATGATGCGGGGAGAGACAGACCCCAGGCAGCGGAAGAAAACTCCCAGATTCCACAGAGAAGCGGCCCCGGGAGGGCAGGGGCTCACTTGAGCTCCTGAGCGCTGGGGTCGCGGCGCCACCCTTGGCTCGGAATCCTCTGGAACTCGCCCCACCTGCCAGCGCTCCGGGCTGCGGCGCTGGGCCTGCAAGGGCGCACCTGTGCTCCTGCCTTTTCTCCAAAGAGAGAAAGAAGAGGATGAACAAGGTGGAATCTGCTTGCTCTGATTTTTGCCAAAAGAAAAAAAAAAAAAAAGACAAAGGGGAAGGAAGGGTCAGAAATTAAGATAAGCACGCCCCCTCCCCACTCCCCCCTCCTCCAGGTGACCTCCAGGATTGGCCGGCAGCTGGATCCCAAGAGCCTGCTTCCCCCTAGCCGAGGGTTCAAGAGCTGGAGGCTAGAAGGAGCCTCTTCCAAAAAAAAAAAAAAAGACAAAGGGGAAGGAAGGGTCAGAAATTAAGATAAGCACGCCCCCTCCCCACTCCCCCCTCCTCCAGGTGACCTCCAGGATTGGCCGGCAGCTGGATCCCAAGAGCCTGCTTCCCCCTAGCCGAGGGTTCAAGAGCTGGAGGCTAGAAGGAGCCTCTTCCCCTACCCAAGCCCGGCTGACCCCGCCGCCTCCCAGGGAGGTGGCCAGCCCCTTCCACCTTTGAGAATGCAAGAGACACTTCTAGTGAAATGCCCCTTCCCCTCCCCAGGTAAATGCTACCTCACTCAAATGCTCATGTCTGTGATTGGAAAAATCACGCCTGATACCAAAGATTCCCCCCCGCCCCCGAGGACTTGTGCTGGATGCTAAGATTCCCTCACCCAGGTAGCAGGTGTGAGCGAGGGTCTGCTTTGGGGCCCCCGCTCTCCAGGTGCACCCCTG
>SJYX01006300.1:254956-279354 GCA_006410675.1 Oreotragus oreotragus | reverse complement strand
TCTCCAGGTGCACCCCCCACCCCCATCCCCCACCAGAGAGAGCAGAGAGAGAGAGAGAGAGAGAGGAGAATGAGAGAGAGAGAGGGAGGGAGAGAGGGAGAGGGTGGCGAGGTCGATGAGTGCCTTTTTCTTGAACCAAAGACGTGTGTGATGTTCTCTCGTCCTTATCGACTCGCTGTTCTCCCCGCTTTTTAGGCAAGCAACCGGATCTGAGTGATGCTTCTAGAACCTTTGGGTGTTGGGGCAGAGTCCTGAGAGTCCCCGTTTCCCATTCGGCAACTAACTCCTCCCCCAGACACACACATACACACTCCTGTGCACACGCCACTCTCCGAGCTGGGCACTGGGGTCTGAGTGGGCTCGGCTCCTCCCTCCACCCACTATGGGCACCTGGACCCCACTGGCCAGAGCAGCTGCTAGCAGGGTTCAGGGCTTCTCTGCAGGTTAAGTCACTCGCTGGTCCTGCATTCAAGGCCCAAAGGTCAGAGGCCAGGGCCTGGGTCTGTCCCCTGCTGGACACTTAGGAATTGACCTGGGACCCTTCTGGGGATCGGTCGCTTAAGCTTCACTGACGCTGGTCACAGATACGTCCCTCTCAAACACCCTATGACATGTGCACACTTGCGCTTCGGCACACGCACCATTTCCCTCCAGACAACCCCCCACAACCTGGCCAGGTCCCCTCCCCCAGTCCCCCCCTCCGCTCGACCCAATTACCCAGCCGGTTGTCACACACCAAAGACCATTCTCCACCCAGGGAATGACACTTCCAGCACAGCTCCTTCGAGCCTTTGACAATTTTCTCTGAAATACCTCAAGATATTTAATGTATAGTTTATGTGATTAAAAAAAAATCCTTAGCTAGTTTTTGGAATACGTGACTTGAAGCTTTATACCGTTAAATTATAATTTTGCAGACGATGGTATGTCGTTTCTTTGGTGAGTTCCGTGGGAGACGCGGTGAATGTCAGGGGCGGTCAGAGGCGAAGGGCCGAGGGAGCGTGAGCGAGAGAGTCCAGGAGAGCGCGAGGAAGGACCGGCGGCGTTTACAGATTTCTTATTTCAATGAGTCCTTTAGGAAAGAGAGAGAGAGAGCGAGAGCGGGGTACCTTTCTGTTCTCTGGCGTGTTCTGTTTCTTGTTTTTTGGAGTCATGTCTTATTAGACTATTTATTATTCTATGTGTTCTGTGTTCAAATGTAATTCAAGGGAAAAAAGGAAGAAAAGTGAAAAAAAGACGCAATGGAATTTGATTTGATGCATGACTAATGTACTTTTTCTTGAAGATGATGTACTGGGCGGAAGGGTGGGGGGAGGGGCGGGGCCACGCGGGGGCGGAGCCCCAGGATTCCGCGTCGCAACTTGTGTTTCATGCCCCAAGGGGCGCTGTTCGGTGCTCCATGGCGCTGCTCTATGTTACTTTCTCCCTTTCCAAGGATCTGTGTCCAGCCGGCGGCGCATGGACGTGCCTCAGGTGGAGAAGGCAGGCGACAGGCACTCAACCTGCACGCCCACGTCTCCACCTCCTGGCGCCGAGTCCCTCCGGATTCTGGTCCTGGGGCGCCAGTGGGCGTCACTGCCACCTTGGGTCCCCCACCTCCCCGTCCCTGGGGCTGGTCGGGTTTCACATTAGCATGAATTCCCAAGTGTCTTGTTCAGAGGAGTCAGACAATCAGCCAATTTGAGTCATGTCGCCCAGGGTGGTGGGGGGCGGGGGTGTCCCCCAACTTCCCCAGATCCAAAGGACCCTCCTGAAACAACCCCTATCTCCCAGGTAGGCACCTGCCCTGCACGGACTCCAACCAGACACCCCAGCCTCCTAGGGCCTGTCCAGGCATGACTTCACCTTTCTGTCTGGCCTGGGAGGTGGATGGTGCACACCTGTGGAGCTCCCCTTCCAGCCCACAGTAGGAGCCTAGAGAATGGAAAGGGGCTCTGTGGGCAGTCTCCTGGCCTGGGACTCCACTTCTGCCTCCAGGCCCCATGCTCCCACCAGGGGAGAGCCTAGTTTCTAGGACAGGCCCCAGATAAGGGGGGTGGGGTAGCCAAAGGGGATCCCTCACACCCTGAAAGTCAGAAGGTCTGAGTTTGGAGGGCCTGGGGGTGCAGATTCAACCCACCTGAAATGAGGATGGGGATGGATGGAGTGTGTTCCAGGGCCCCTGCACAGGCTGGAATTGGGGCCACTCATATTCTTTGCCCAAAGCAGTTACAGTCACACCAATCTATCAGTTCCTGGGCTCTCCCTGCAGCCCCAGCAGACCCCTCTCACAAATGGCTGGTCTTTGGCGGGGGGAGGGGGGGTGGGATTCTCTTTGCCAAGGGTGAGGGAGAGTCAAGAGGCCACGGGGCCCTGGATGTGTAATCACGACTGGACACTAGGGCAGCTTTCGGGGGACACACAATTTGGGTCATCCAAATAAAGACCCCTCCACCTCACCCTCAGGTGACCTGTCTCTTATACACATCTCTCGCCCGCAGCCTGCAAGCGGAAGGAGCAGGAGCAGCAGAAAGAGCGCGCGCTGCAGCCCAAAAAGCAGCGCCTGGTGTTCACCGACCTGCAGCGGCGCACGCTCATCGCCATCTTCAAGGAGAACAAGCGGCCGTCTAAGGAGATGCAGGTCACCATCTCGCAGCAGCTCGGCCTGGAGCTCAACACCGTCAGCAATTTCTTCATGAACGCGCGGCGCCGCTGCATGAACCGCTGGGCCGAGGAGCCCGGAGCTGCCCCCGGGGGCCCCGCTGGCGCTGCCGCCACCTTCTCCAAGGCCTGAGGCGCCCCGGCTGCGCGCCCTCCCAGCCTNATAGATGGGGAAACAGTGGAAACAGTGTCAGACTTTATTTTTTGGGGCTCCAAAATCACTGCAGATGGTGACTGCAGCCATGAAATTAGAAGATGCTTACTCCTTGGAAGAAAAGTTATGACCAACCTGGATAGTATATTCAAAAGCAGAGACATTACTTTGCTGACTAAGGTCCATCTAATCAACGCTATGGTTTTTCGTGTGGTCATGTATGGATGTGAAAGTTGGACTGTGAAGACAGCTGAGCGCTGAAGAATTGATGGGTTTGAACTGTGGTGTTGGAGAAGACTCTTGAGAGTTCCTTGGACTGCAAGGAGATCCAACCAGTCCTTTGTGAAGGAGATCAACCCTGGGATTTCTTTGGAAGGAATGATGCTAAAGCTGAAACTCCAGTACTTTGGCCACCTCATGAGAAGAGTTGACTCATTGGAAAAGACTCTGATGCTGGGAGGGACTGGGGGCAGGAGGAGAAGGGGATGACCGAGGATGAGATGGCTGGATGGCATTACGGACTTGATGGACTTGAGTCTGAGTGAACTCCGAGAGATGGTGATGAACAGGGAGGCCTGGCGTGCTGCGATTCATGGGGTCGCAAAGAGTCAGACACGACTGAGCGACTGAACTGAACTGAACTGAAAAATCAAAAGATGATTTTGAGGTGAAAGTTATGAGTTAATTATGGAAGTACACTTCTAAGCAGAAAATTTTAAATAAAATATTAAACACTTCTAAGCAGAAAATATTAAATAAAATATTAAACAAATATAAGGAAGATTTATTATTGGACCATTTTTGGCAGAGTCCTTTATAAAAGACCTTGAAGTATCTTTATGATGATACAAGTTTTTAGGAAGCAATGAATCAAATTGGTATCTTCTTCTCATTCATTTGTTTTTATTGTTGTTATTCAATTGCTAAGTCATGTCCAATTCTTTGCAACCCCATGGACTGAATTATACCATGCTTCCCTGTCCTTTACTGTCTCCTATAGTTTGCTCAAACTCATGTCCATTGAGTCAGTGATGCCATCTAACCACCCCGTCCTCTATTGTCCCATTTTCTTTTTGCCTTCAATCTTTCCCAACACTAGGGTCTTTTCCAGTGAGTTGGCTCTTCCCATCAGGTGGCCAAAGATTGGACCTTCAGCTTCAGCATCAATCCTTCCAATGACTATTCAGGGTTGATTTCTTTTAGGACTGACTGGTTTGATCTCCTTGCTGTCCAGGTGACTCTCAAGATTTTGTAGCTAATCAAATAGCAATTAAATGACCTCAGTTTAGTTCAGTCTCTCAGTTGTGTCCAATTCTTTGCGACCCATTGACTGCAGCAGGCCCAGCTTCCCTGTCTGTCCATCACCATCTCCTGGAGCTTGCTCAGTTAAGTCATTTTAAAATAATTAAATATAAATTCTAGAGATAAAATAAGCCACAGAAAAATTTAAGAAGAGGTAGTTTCTTATTTTGTTTTTGTTTTGTGGTTTTGTTTTCCTAATAGGTTTTGAATTCTTGGTCATTCATGCCATGTTGTATGGATTTTCTTTTTTTTATTATCTCTAATTTTATGGGGAAAATTATGTTTTTTATTGAATTATCATAAATATAGTCCTTTTATTGAAACTTTGTTTGTATACCTTTCATATTAAAGAGTAACAAAATTTTATGCAATCTCCAGTCCACTTACAGACATACTCTGTTATCTTTTCTGCTTTAAATGAGTGAAAGATGTTCTTCTAGAATTTTTTCCTTTGCTTGCTTGGCACACAATTAACCATGTGAAGAGTCTTTTAATAATAGCAGAATATGTCAATGTCAAAATTCATTTTAAATAATAAAATAAAAAGAACAAATGAAATCAAATTATGACCTAATTAGACCTGGCATCAGTGGAAAGCAAAACATATTGTTCTCAATTTAAAGAAATTCATTAAAATATATGAATAATAAGGTTGGATAAACTAATCATTAGTTAAGAGAGAAATCATTATTATACATCAGTAGTTATCCTCTAAGTTCTCATATAACTCTATGTAGTCTCTGTAGGTTTTGTAGCTGTCTCTGCCTTTTCCATAGTTCTCTGCATGTTGGTATGGCTCAGGCTCAGAGAAAATTGTTTCTCTACCCAACACATACCATTATTTTTCTCATCCAGCTCTGTGGCATTAAATGGCATCAATATGCTGATTTCATTGATGCCTTTCATTAAAAGGCATCAATATGCTGATTTCAATGTGTACATGTGTGAAGTGGGTGCCTGTGTAGATAATTTTTTCAGTGGAAACCTTCCCTTTGAGCTAGCAACTTGGCCATTCCCTTTGGATGTTCCCACAAAAATATTAATAAGTTCAAAATGGCACTCTTGATTCCACAACCCTTTTCATTCTTAATGGCACCAGCAAATATTCTTTCTTAAAATAAAATGCACACCTGTGACTGATTCATGTTTATGTATGGCAAAACCCACCACAATATTGTAAAGTAATTATCCTCCAATTAAAATAAATAAATTAATTAAAAAATAAAATGCTTAGCTGTACTGGTTTTCTATACCCACCTTCCAATTTTTTGTGCATGTCTGAAATCTTTTGCTCATCTTCTCTTGGGAATAATGTGTGATTCTTAACTTTTGATCAAGTGAAGCGCTGCTGCTGCTAAGTCACTTCAGTCGTGTCCAACTCTGTGCGACCCCATAGAGGGCAGCCTACCAGGCTCCCCGGTCCCTGGGATTCCCAAACACCCATAAACTTACTTGCCTGGTGTCAATCACAACTTCCTGCATAGAATTCACACAGAATGAAGACATGTTATTGAAAACTAATTCTGAAAGATTGAAAATATTGGCTTATTCTCAGTAAAAAAAATTTCAGCAGGTAGAGTATCAACCACTGTAGTCATTCACACTTGAATCAGCAGCCTGTTGATAAATATCTGGGGCTGCCTTTCAATGCCCAATGTATTGAAATATTGCAATATAGGTATAACTATAGCAAACTGTTATTGGATTCCTAGGTCCTCCCAAACATAACTCAGGCAGAGGTTTTCTTCTCCTTTGGAATATTGATAACGTTGAGACCAGGAAAATATGACATTTCATTTTTTGGGGTATAATGGTTGTCAATTGGTGGTTCTTTATTATATTTCATTATGAAACAGCAAAGTAAAGCATAGGAAATATGCTTTCTCTTTCAAAAGCTTATAATAAGAAAACAAATAAGGATTAGAGCAAAAACTTTTTTGTCCAAATGTACTGAAAACAGTGGGATGCCCTTTTATGCTATGTCTAGGAAAGAATTGAAAGGCTTACTGAGCCAGAAACATAAATGGCCTTGATAGCTCTAGAGTTGAAAACCTTTATTTACATTCACTCAGTGTGAATGTGAGCTTCCATATGGTGAAACCTATGGCTTATGAGTCTGTGGGGAGGGTTAATATGTTATCTGGCTTTTCTCACACAAATTATATTCTGATGGTAACCATTAGCTCTCTCACAGTTTTCTTTCTTTTATGAGCCTTCCCAAACTTTTCTCCCTCTTGGCCTACAAGCAGATTTCTTCCTCTACTAGGCTGGTTCACCATGATCAACTTTGAATACAAGGTCCTTTCTTTTCTAATACAGAAAAGTAGTACTTTGCTAAGGCATTTCTTCAGAAGGATTTAGCTATTTGAAATTTAGATATAGGAAAGAAAGAATCAAAGCACAGGTTTGGCTTAAGTTAGAGGATTTTATTGCTTAGTTATGTTGGTGATGATGAATGATAATAGTTCTAGTCATTTTTCTTATATAACATGAAAATATATTTTTCAATGTCTGCTTTCACATTTATTTCAATAGTCCAAATTCTCACTTACTAATATGGCTCTTGTATTCTAAGCAATGGGGCTGAATAAAAGTAAAACTGATGAGATATTACAAAGCACTTAATCATTTTTGGCATTAATGCAGTTATTTATTCAATCAATGCATATTTCCAGATACCATATCTATAAGGTATACTACCTACTTTCAGCAGAAAGGGAAATTTAAACATGTCTGTTGAACTGATAAACAGATCTTCCTGTAGTTGGTTTGCATGAAAACATTTATTTTGAAGATGGTGAAAGAGGAGATTTTATGGATACTGGCATCTGATGACTGGGCCTACGAAGGAGTTGGTGCAGAATAGCGTACTATCCTCCCTTACCTTGTGGCATGGACTTTGAGGTCTGAGGAAACAGAGATGAAGAAGAAACTGCAGGACCTATTTTCATGTAGCCTCATACTTGACACTGAGAGACAGCCTAAACTCATGTTTTCAGATAATATAAAATGACACAGAGTGGGAGAGAAGGATTTTGCTCTCTGTTCCACATATGTAATACAGTATTAAGATTATCATGACATGTGTGATTTCATGGTGATTTCCAGTGATTAGAACAGAGTCATGTTTGGGAGTTCATGTACACTTGTGGCGGATTCATGTCAATGTATGCCAAAACCAGTAGAGTACTGTAAAGTAAAATAAAATAAAATTTAAAAAAAAAAAAAAAAGAACAGAGTCAGAGACCAGAATGTTCAATGGTCAATGAAGATTCCTGACCTCCACCAAGTACTCAGCAGTTGCTCACTTTAGTAATAGCAGTTTCCACTATTATCAGGTATACAATATCAGACATTCCTTGGAGACTCCCAGAAAAGCCTGGATATACTTTCATGTCACTGAAATACTACATGAGCAGAGGTAGGAAAGAACAAATGGAAAACCTGATAATTTAACCTCACTTCAACCTGCAGATTGCTGAAGCCTATAAAAGAGAGGTCTCACTTTCTAGAGGTAATTTAGATTTTAGGTATTGAGCAAAGAAAAGTCATACCTATACGACATGAGGCCAAGGTACTCATTTAGTAGGGGCAGGGGGCAGGACAAATATAGAAAGGGTTACAACCTATTAGGGGATGCTATAAAAATTCAGAAAGAGAGAGTGAAATGTGAGCACAGAGGATAAATATATATTCTATACTTAGGAAAGATATAGGCAAAAAAATTAGAGAAAGCATAAAAAGCACTGCAGCAAAAGGATTAACAAGGCATTCTAAGGTATAGTCATGGGTGTGCAAAAGCTTGGTAGTGTATGAAGCAGATTTTTAATTAGGGCATAATTGATAGATAGGTAGATAGATAGATCAATAAATAGGGCAGAGAGATCGTAAGATAGAGAGATCAATAGATGTGAGTTTAGAAGACAAATAAGGCTCATGTCATAAAATATCTTGTATCGTTACTGGTGTCAGGTCCTACAAGGCTAGTGACCACATCTCTCCTAGTCACTGCTATACTTCAAACAGCATCCCTGTTAACTGAGTAAGCAGCAGAAATCTAACAAATAGCTGTTGACTAAATAGATAACTATATAGTAGAGTGATTGAAGTTTATCTTATACCCAATGTAAACCACTGAATAATAGCAGGCAGGGGAGAAGGCTTGTGATGGGAAGAAAATACACAGAGTAACAGTTAAAAGTTTCTTTTATAGGTGATAGAATTGAGCATATTTATGTACTAGAAAGAAAAATATAATAAGGAGAGAGAAGATGAATATTTAAGACAAGAGACGATTGTTAGAGTCAGTATCTAAGAGGAGTGAAGAAACATATCTAAAATAATGGATGGAGGAGTTTGCCATGGACAGAGAGAAGGATACCTCCTCCACTTGAGAGGGAAAAGAAAAAAGGTGGCAGTGAGCATGGAGGTCGATTTTATGACTGGAAGAGATGAGATTGGGGCAAGACAAGAAGTTGAGAATGAACCCTCTTATGTATTCTATTTTCTCTATGAAAACGATGAAATAGTCTTCTCAGAAGTTCAAGAAGAGGCAAAATAAAAAAAAGAAAAAAAAAAAGAAAAAAAAAAGTCAGAAGATTAACCTGATCAGAATCAGTTTGATGGATGGGGAGAAGTTACTGAATATCTTGGCTAAAGCTAGAAATAAGATCAGTGCTGGACATTGTCTGAGTGTATTATTTATCTTCTCTAAGTTTTATTTATAAAGAAGTAAATGAAAAGGAAGTGGATCATTGTGTAGAGAGCACACACAGGATGCAGAACAAGCTTGTTATTTGGAGCTTATTTTGTGTAGATTAGTATGTATAAGAAAATGGGAGTTCAAATAGTATAAAGAAATATCTCCCTTGACATCTTACATGAGTATGACTCACACCTCCTCAAGTTAGCTTTGAGCTCTTTGAAAAAAGGGGTTTGTAATTTATCTAAACATCACTGCACCTAGCCTGCAACTTCACTGCTTTGGACATATACTCATCTTTGTTTCTAATTCCTTAATAAAGGAAGAAGAGTGATGTAGTAATTAATGGTGGTGGTGGTGGTTTAGTAGCAAAGTCATGTCTGACTCTTGCGACCCCATGGACTGGAGCCTGCCAGACTCCTCTGTCCATGGGATTCTCCAGGCAAGATACTGAAGTGGGTTGCCATTTCCTTCTCGATGTAGTAATAAATACTGTCGAAGACCTCTTTCAGGTCTAGCAATATTCTTAGTCAGGGTGCTTTTCTTCTTTTCTTATTCTCGTTTCTTTTTCTTATTTTTTCCCTTTTTTAGAAGAATAAATGAATACAATTAATGATAATGATATTGTCAGGCATTGAGACATGTCTAACTGTGCCTCTATGGAAAAGACTAAGTCAAGGTCACAATGTTTTGTACCACATGATACCATCTTAGCCATTAAATGAGAAGCAGGCACTGAACTCAAGAGTAACCATCCAAAAGCCACTCAGCAACCCTTAACTTATTATTTGGCCTCAAATGACGAGCATGTTCTAAATCTAAATATTCTAACTATCATCTCTTACAAGCCAGAACTACTGATAGAAAGGAAAAATAGGTTTGGGAATTAAGTCTCAAAATATTTCTTAAAAGAGTTGTAAAGAATCACTGGTTCTGTGATGGAACAAACACAAAATTGAATATGTAAGAGAGAAAAAGGTATAAATAAGCAGAAAAATCCATACGGAAGATAAAATAGGATGAAATGCCAGTGTGAACTAGAGAATGTGAAGAAGACTCTGTGCAGTCTATATGAAACAAATTTCTAGACTATGTTCCTCTGTTAATAGCATCTCATTTCCTCTGTATTTGTGAATGGCATGACATTTAAAGGCATAGTCTACAGAAACAAATTTCTTGGGTTTGAATAAAAGCTCTATTATTCACTAAACATGTGCTCATTGGAAAGTTAAACTTTCTGGTATCAATATCATCATTCATAAGAGAGAAATAATAATTGTTATGATGGTTAAATTAATTAATAGAAAACATAACTGAATCCCTGGGTAGAGGTTTTGCTAAAATCTGGGCATCTCTATCCTCAGTTTCCACAAGTATCTCTGGAATATTTTAAGTACTATGGTCTGAATGTTTGCATCACCCTCCCACCCCATCACATGTTGTAATCCTAATGCCCACTGTAATGGAGTTAGGAGGTGGGACTTTTGGGAAATGAAAATGGAGCTATAATGAATGGGATTAATGCTCTTATAAAAGAGATCCCACAGAACATCCACGTCCCTTCTGGCATGAGAAGTCTAAAATTCAGAAAAGGCCCTCACCAAACCGTACTGGCACCCTGAATTCTACTCCTAGCCCCCATACCTATGAGAAATTCTGTTGTTTGAGCCTACACAGTCTGTGGTTTTTTGTTATAGCAAACATATTATATATTTGCTCAAACTAGCTTGTGCTTAGCTTTATGTATTTGCCAAAGGTGGACTTCCTTGGTGGCTCAGACGGTCAAGAACCCGCCTGCCAGTCCAGAAGACATAGGTGACATGGGTTCATTACCTGGGTCGGGAAGATCCCCTGGAGAAGGAAATGGCAACCCACTCTCGTATGCTTGCCTGGAGAATTCCATGGACAAAGGAGCCTGGCAGGCTACACCCATGGGGTCACAAAGAGTTGAACATGACTGAGCGACGAGTACAACACAACATTTGCCAAAAGCAGAGATGGGGGTATGGCTGACTCTGAGTAATAAATCTAGGTAGTTAAAAATTTTTCAATTATGTAATTTAAAAAAATGTAAAGTGGCAGGATAAGCAGATGGGATATCTCTTCTACTCTATCTGTCTTGCAGAAAGATGCAAGAAAAGAGAAGACAGCTGTGGAAAGAAGTCATTCTCCCAAAAGACATGTTTCAGGAACCAGATTATTAAGACAGATAAACTCTAGCCTGGTGTGCCAGCAAGCTAGTGAAAACCTAGAGGTGCTTTTGAAGCCAGCAAATAACTGGGGTGTGGCAAGTAAGGGCGTTGACCCCAGTGCTTCATGTTTCAGAGCAGTGCCTCCTTAAATGAGCACAGTCAACATCTAATGACCATGAGTAAGTATCCTAAGTGCTTCAACTTAGATCTCAACAAATGCCAGAGTAATGATTAGGTTGAAAGTACTATTAAAGAATTAAAGGAGTGGAGGAACTATTACTTTATATTTTTGTATTAAATTTTATTTCTTAAGTTTAAAAAGTTGTTATGGAAATCAGAGAAGTGTCCCCTGTGGTTACATACTGATATTTAAGTGTTCTTATCCAGTTAACACAGTAGGCTTGTCCTTTGCTGGACTTCAATTTCTTTGGGGTACAATCATAAGGAAATAATTAATGTAGTTATCAGATGCTGTTTCACTCAATTACAAATAGTTGCCATGTAGTAAATGTTATAAAATGTTCATATTCAGTGAATAAATATAATCATTTATCTTGTTACATTTGAAAATGTAATAGTGTTCATTAATTCCCTACTCAACAAGTATTAACCTTGTTTTAGACATCGTATACTGGATATATGTGGGAAAATAGAGAGATGTGACCATGAAAATCATAGTCTCTGCCCTAAAAGAGAAACTCAGATGGTCGTAAAACAAAAAAGACTCTTTCTCAACTATGCCTCACTCAAAAATTCACAGCTGAGAATAGCAACTAGGCAACATCAATAGAAATCTCCATTCACCTAAGGGCATTTACTCCTACTGCATAAATTCTGCCAAGGTGGAGACAGTTGGGCTTTGCGAATTAAAACCTTTTTGAAATATAATAATTTCATATTAGCATGATTTAGAAATACATAAGTAACATAAAAACAATTAAAGAAGCCCAAGGTTCTCTGTATAGTAATGGAATGCATAATATGGGTTTTGATAGAGGTAATACTAAAAATTAGGTACTTTAAGGAGTTTTGATTTCCTTAACATGATAAATCTTTGGAAAACTGAAATTAAATTGCCTTGGAGGAGGCATACTGACCTTTTGGTAGAAGATCACGGTTTTAAAAAAGCTTAGAAGCATATCTGCTAACAAAAGAATTGTACACAGTGGATTTATATTTTCTTACATCATCAGTCCTAAGTCTGACTGTATTATACGTTCACAAATATTATTATGAAATGACATCTGCCATATTTCTTTTACTTACCTAGTTATCTGACTCTTAAAGTCTGCTATCAGCCTCCAGTGATTCACTCAAAGTCTTGTTGCATTTAAGTACAAAAAAGTAAGGAGCCCCAGTGAGAAGGAAAATCATCAAAATAATATGAATTCTTAGAATATTTCTAACATTTATATTATTTCACTCTGAAAATCCCAGTAATGCAAAATGGAAAATATTTTTAACCATATAAAGATTTTATTTTAAAGCCATCAGTCTCTTTCAAGGGATTTAAATTAAATAGAAAGAAGAGAGGAATTTGAAATCTATTGCACTCATGTCAAGGTTGATTAAAAAAAAAGCAAATTTGCAAATTCTTGACCTTTTATGGGTGAGATGTGACCAACTAGGGGAAATGAGTTGAGTGATGAAATGTGACCTATTCCAGATGCTGCTGCATGTGTATGTAGATCAAACACAGATCCAGTGAGACCGAAGGAGCATGCGTGAAATCCAGAGTTGAACAGAAGGGTTTAAAGGTTTAATTTGAAAGAGATTCAGGAGTAAATAAAAAACAGGGTAAATTATGAAAGTCAATATTTAAATTAACTTGCAAAAATAGAATGCACTTTTAACCCCTTACTTCAAAGCAAATGAAATGAGGTATTAAAAATTGTAAGTTTTATTTTCAGTCTTATGCCTACTACTGTGGCCCTTCTATGACAGGACGAAAAGCATTTCTCAAACAATTTTTCTTAGGCTCCAAATGCAGATAAGTAAATTGAGGCTCTGGCAATTAAATAATTTACTTAAAGTCACACATCAAATTAAATAAAAGTTCATACTTAAGTCCTTTGACTATAAATATTATCTTTTCTGTAGGATAGTACCATTACACTCAAAAGATTTTAAGTAGTCCATTTAATTCCAGCAAACCATTAAAATGAAAAAGACCATTTATTTCTGCCTGCATAGGAAGATTGCTATACAATTCAGAAATGCTTTAATAAACCCAAATATACAAGAAAATGATCAATATAGAATGGAGCAGAAAAATCCAAATTGGCTGTCAGTTCTCACCTCATTTTCTAGACTCAGAAAAACATCACTGAACAGTCATGTTTCTTAGTTTATACTTGTATTTTATTTATATTGTATTCTTGTGTTTATAACGTATTCTTCAAAATCATCCTTGAGAAAGAAAGTGACTTGGGGATTGTTTCAATCATCTTCATGTAATCCAACTCTGCATGTCATTTCTGTGAGATGAAACAAAATGACACCATGCAAAATTTTAATTTGTTTGTCTTCATCATGACCTAGTTTGTAGATAAAAGTCCAATAAAAATAGTGATATTGGGTCCACATGGAAGTTTCACTCTTAATTATGCATGCACCTATTATTTTTGTATATGTTTTAAGATGGGAAGCAACAAAAATTGTATAACAACCATTTGAAAACAGTAGGATGATTCCCAGAGCAACTACCCTACACCTGCTGCTTGTGATCATTATCTGAATTAAGATTCAACACATGGATGGTTACCTAGACAATTAGGAGTTATTTACAATTTTAAAGAAATTTACCATGTTAAAATGTTACTAATTTCATTTTAGAAAAGTAGAAACATACAATGCAAAAGGACCCTCTAACTAAGAATTAACCTACTGTGGTTCCTTTGTGACATGTTGTCTCAGCTCCCAGATGCATTATTAATTTAATAACAATTGCTTTTGAGTGTGAAATATATTTACTGTTAGCACCCATTGACTGAAATTTGTTTCTCAGATTCAGAAATTCTTCATTTAAAAAATATGTAGATTTTATTCTTTATAGAATTAAGGGACAATGTAGTACATATCTATGAAAATAAGCAACAGAGATTTATAGCAGATATTGTTACATAGATTTCACTGTTCTACACCCCCATTACCTTTTTCTGTGATGACTTATATGCACTGTGGCCATGTGATAACATTTTGACTTATGAGACTTTTGACTTAGAAGTATGTCTGGATTTGACATACTCAGCCAGAAGCCTTTCTGCACCACCTTCTTCTTCCTAGGAGCTTCCCTGGTTCAGATGGTAAAGCATCTGCCTGCAATATGGGAGGCCTGGGTTCGATCCCTGGATTGGGAAGATCCCCTGGAGAAGGAAATGGCAACCCACTCCAGTACTCTTGCTGGGAAAATCCCATAGACAGAAAAGCCTGGTAGGCTACAGTCCACAGGGTTGTAAAAAGATTTTATTAGAAAAATGTAAAAGTTGTATATATCTAAAAAGTTCCCAGCTGTGAATTAATCAGTGAGATAGCGTTTCCTTAAGAGTAAATTGAGAAACTGCCTCCTCTGCTTTAGAAAATATTCCCAGAGATATTTACTTTCTACTTAGAGTCCCAGTGGGATAGCATTTCCTTTCTTTCTTCTACCAATACCACAGAAAAGGAAGAGAAGAATGAGAAGGAATAGGATGCCCCTTCCAGAAACCTTGAGTGACAGTAAGGCAAACAAGGGTCATCACTTTAATTAGCTTTAATAATCCAAAGCAGAGTGTGAGATACCCTCCTGAAACAAAAGTTGTCAGCTGCTGAAAAGATGTTAGTGAAAATTCTGCTGTATCAAAAGTCTTGCTGCATGATTGAAGTTTTTGTTAAGGAGTTCAGGAAGTTAGAGGCTGCTGAGTAATGTATGAGAGGCAATCAAAACAGGAGATGAAATCAGATGCTTTGTTTTTTGTTTTCAGCTAAAAGCTAGCTTTTTAAATGGCATAGTCTTAGTATATTATGGTAGCTTTATTAGCACACCATATGCTCAACACTTTTAATGATAAAAGATAATATGAATCATTAATAAATGCCCAGTAAAGAATGAATTTGTCCCACTTCACCCAACTCACATACTTGTTCAGAGGTTTCGAAGAGTTGAAAACCAATAATTCAACCACTGAAACTCTAAGGTCTCAATTCATAATCTTCCACTTTGCTGGATCAGTTAAGTCATGAAATCCTTTGACCCTTTATTCACATTGTAAGTTTAAATTTTATCAACTGCTTTATCATCCAGAAATATGACTGATTAGTTATTTTAAATAATGTTAGCTTTATATTTTCACTGGACTCTATCCTTTGTACTTCAGCAATACCACATGTTCTAAATTGTTCCTTCGGCATATTGATTTGAATTTTCATTGTTTGACTTGAACTCTTAAAGAGTGTACATTTAAAAATCTATTCTTTGGAAGGCTAAGCATGAGTATTTTCTCTTCTGGTATCAATTAATAAATGGACTGGGCTACAGGAAATTTAACAACAAAGGAGACTTTAACTGGAAATTTAGTAGTTATATTCCTTTTGGAGGTCTGATGTGCATAAAGACTGCAAAACCTAGATCAGAGGTTTTCCCTACATAAGGCAAATTCTACCCATTTCTGGGTTACTCTTGTATTTTCCTTTTGGAAGTTCCCCCTCTTCTACAAAAACAAAGACAAAATTACTTGTTTTTGCTTCTAGTTCTCGAGAGTAGGCATATAGTCCACTGTGGTCAATCTGAGTACTTTTGGTAGGTAGTCATATGTAAGCTGTCTCTTGCTACTAAAATCTCAGATGTTGAAGACCTTGGAAGCCCAGAGTGATCTGACACAGCACCCTGGCGCACATAGTAAGTTTGCTTGAGAATGAAGTCAATAGACAAAATCTGAGCCAAGGGATGAAGTAAAAAAAGATAAATTATATTTTTTGTTCTCCTGGATTGAGCCATGTCTGGAGCAAGTTTTAATCCTTGGACTTTGTAGTTAATTGGGCCATTACATTCCTTTTGTTTTGGCTAATTTGATTTTGGTTTCTATGATTTGCAACCATAATAAACTTGAAAAATACACTGCCTCATCCTTTATTTGTAAGGTAATCACAGAGGACATTTTAAAAACTAGATCATAGGGACTATTTTGATCTCACATTTATCTGAAAGTCAACAGCCAGTGGTAGAAAGAGACTGCTCCAAAAAAGTGTTCCTCTGTTGTCTCTGCACAAAGCAAAGGAAAAAGATCAAATCCAAATTTGGGAAGAGTGATATGGGTTAGTAGGAATTAATCTGATTTTACTTATGTGGCCATCCCTACTTTATAAATTCCATCTAAGAATTGTCCTTAAATAAATTATTCATTATCAATTGTTACATTTTCCTGCTATTAAGAAGTGATGTTTATAACCAAGGGATGTGTAATATTTGGTCGAAGTCAGAATGCTAGAGCTTATTACATGTGGAGCAGTATGGGGAGAGAACAAATTAGCCAAGATGGCATGTTCAGGCTCTCTGACCCCACATTTTGTAAATAATGACTATAATAGCTGAGATCTTTTAGAGCACTGCGCATGCACATCACCAGGTACTTGCTTGCTCGTGAGCTACTTTGTGCTATATGCGTATATAAGCTCCACCTAAAAAGTGGCGGCATTACTGCTGCCTCATGGCTGTATCCCTTGGGTCAGCCACGAGAGGAGAGATTATAGTGTGTCTACTGCTACTGCTGCTGTGTCAGCCAGGGAAGATGTTGTGTTGTGTTAGGTTATGCTATAGCTGCTGCTACAGCTGCTATATCAGCCAGGAGAGAATAAGCATGCCTGCATTTCCTGTGGCTCCTAGCATCTTCTTCCAGCTTCTTAGCTCTAGCCTTCCCTACCCTGGGTTCAGCGAACGGTGCCAACAATGTGAACAGCAAGGCAACTGGCATCACGAGTAGGATCAGCAACATTTCAGGTACCCACACGTCACCTGGTAACAGCATATGAACTCTTCAGTACTAAGTAATGTGTTACACATTTATGCTTTAACAATTAGAACTCTAAAGAAGTTCTACAATTGGCCTGTAGTCAATTTAGTCTCTCACTTTCACCAGGTGATTTCTAAAGCAGTGGTTTTCAAAGGAGAGCCAATACATCTCAGGGAATGTTTAGAATTATGCAATGGGATCCAGAAAGAAAATGCATTGAGTTTCTATTGATTATTTTTCCATTCATAACTCTTAAGTTTTCTAAGTCATGATGGGATAACAACTCCAAAATCTTAGTAGTTTAACATAAAACCTCTCTCTCTCACCATGTTCAGAATATGCTTGTTAAAGTTTTTGATCCACAGTATGAGAGACCCAGGATAACAGTCTCTATTTTGTGTGTGTGTGTGTGTGATCCTTTAGCTTTCTGTTTTTTTAATTAAATTTTATTGAATTATAGTTTATTTCTAATGTTGTGTCAGTTTCTGCTATACAGAAAAATGAATCAGTTTTACGTATATATGTATATACACTCTTTTTAGATTCTTTCCCCAAATAGGTCATTACAGAGTATTGAGTAGGGTTCCTTGTGCTATACAGTGGGTTCTTATTAGTTATCTATTTTATATACAGTAGTGTGTATGTGTCAATCCCGATCTCTCAATTTACCCCTTACCTCTTTCACTCTCAGTATCCATAATTTTTTTTATATATGTGACTGTTTCTGTTTTGTAAATAAATACAATTGTACCATTTTAAGACTAGAGATCTCTTTAAGAAAATTAGAGATACCAAGGGAACATTTCATGCAAAGGTGGGTACAATAAAGGACAGAAACGGTATGGACCAAACAGAAGCAGAAGCGAAGAGGTGGCAAGAATACACAGAAGAACTATACAAAAAAGAACTTAATGACCCAAATAATCACAATGGTATGATCACTCACCTAGAGCCCAACATCCTGGAGTGCAAAGTCAAGTGAGTCTTAGGAAGCATCACTATGAAAAAAGCTAGTGGAGGTGATATAATTCTACCTGAGCTATTTCAAATCATAAAAGGTGATGTTGTTAAAGTGCTGCACTCAATATGTCAGCAATTTGGAAAACTCAGCAGTGCCAAAGGGCTGGAAAAGGTCAGTTTTCATTTCAATCCTAAAGAAAGGCAATGCCAAACAATGTTCTAACGACCGCACAATTGCACTTATCTCACATGCTAGCAAAATAGTGCTCAAAATTCGCTAAGCTAGGCTTCAACAGTACATGAACCAAGAAGTTCCAGATGTACAAGCTGGATTTAGAAAAGGCAGAGGAACCAGAGATCAGATTGCCAACATTCACTGGATCAGAGAAAAAGTAAGAGAATTCCAGAAAAACTTCTGCTTCTGCTTCATTGACTACCTAAAGCCTTTGACTGTATGGATCACAACAAACTGGAAAAGTTTTCAAGATATTGGGAATACCAGACTACTTTACCTGCCTCCTGAGAAATCAAGGTCAAGAAGCAACAGCTATAACTGGACATGGAACAATGGACTGGTTCCAAATTGGGAAAAGAGTACATCAAGTCTGTACATTGTCACCCTGCTTATTTATATGCAGAGTACATCATGTGAAATGCCAGGCAGGATGAATCACAGCTGGAATCTAGATTTCTGGGAGAAATATCAATAACCTCAGATATGCAGATGACACCATGCTATGGCAAAAAGAGAAGAGGAACTAAAGAGCTTTTTGATGAAGATGAAAGAGCAGAGTGAAAAGCTGGCTTAAAACTCAATATTTAAAAAACTAAGATCATGGCATCCAGTCCCATTTCTTCATGGCAAATAGATGGGGAAACAATGGAAATAGTGGGAGACTTTATTTTCTTTGGCCCCAAAATCACTGGAATGGTGACTGCAACCGTGAAATTATGAAGTTAAAAGACGCTTGTTCCTTCAAGAAAAGCTATGACCAACCCAGACAGCATTATTAAAAAGCAGAGACATTACTTTGCCAACAAAAGTCTATCTAGTCAAAGCTATGGTTTTTCCAGTAGTCATGTATGGATATGAGAGTTGGACCATAAAGAAAGCTGAGCACCGAAGAAGTGATGCTTTTGAACTGTGGTGTTGGAGAAGGCTCTTGAGAGTCCCTTGGACTACAAGGATATCAAACCATCCTAAAAGAAATCCTAAAAGAAATCAGTCTTAATTATTCACTGGAAGGACTGATGCTAAAGCTGAAACTCCAATACTTTGGCCACCTGATGTGAAGAACTGACTCATTAGAGAAGACCTTGATGCTGGGAAAGATTGAAGGCAGGAGGAGAAGGGGATGACAGAGGATGAGATGATTGGATGGCATCACCTATTCGATGGACATGAGTTTGAGCAACCTCTGGGAGTTGGTGATGGACAGGGAATCTTGTTGTGCTGCAGTCCATGGAGTTGTAATGAGTCTGGCAGGGATGTGTGACTGAACTGAACTGAAGTCTTTTCAGACACCATACCACTGAGGAGAGCCTGCTGAGGTGTAGTCATGGCCCTCATGGCTTGAGGGAATGAGTTGGTGGATACTTTTTGGGAACTTGTTCTTCTCCCATTTCTACTCTGTCTGTGACAGTGGGCAAGGGCCATGCTGAAATTAAAAAACATTCACAAAAGTAAATGTAGAAAGGCTACAGTCTACTATCTGGGCCTTCTCTAGGAAAGTGGAAGGAAACAGAGATGTCTACCTAACTAGCAGCAGGGTTAATCCATTTTGATTTATGAGTTAGAACTCTGATATCCCTGCTGGGTAAGAACTCTGAAACTCCAACTTAAGAATTGATTTTAAATGTAAGATCTCATTTTTCAGGGTAGAAACCACTGATCATAAATATATGAGTATAGGAATAAAAAAAATAAATGTTGTACACATATTTACACAAATACTTATTCAAGATGAGGTGGTATACCAAGGTCTAAAACACAAAGAAAAACTAAAAAAATTGTTGTCAGATAACTCAACAAATGGGAGATTAACTTCTGAAAGCATGCAGATAAGGTAGCAATCTTTGGAAAACAGGACTCTAAAATGAATTTCCTTAAAGAGGCAAAGGAAAGAATAGCATTCATGTGTTATCATAGAAAATTATGAAAAAATTGGTAGATATACATCAGAAATAAATTGAGATATAGAAGTATCAGATAGAAATCCCAGAAATGTTAAATGTTATTAGAAAAAAAAATGTAATATTTTGAATGGGCCACTGAAGTAGAGAAAATTGTCAAACTGTAACATAATAATGAGGAAATGACCAAAATGGAATATAGAAAAAATAAAGGAAAACAATATATAGTTTAGATTTATTGACATAGCAATAAAAGAATTTTCAAAAAGTGAAAAAAGAGAAAATGGTAAGGTAATATTTAAAGAAATAATGATAGAGTTATTTTCTGAATCAATGAAGTAATTGAATCATCAGATATAAAGCCAAAGAATATTGATGAGATAAATAAAAGTAATCATACATGTACACACAATGCATTGTGAAACTACCAAAAAACAAAGATTAAAAATAATTGTAAAAGCTATTAGAAAGAAGAATCAGAATGTCTATACAGGAATCAAAATTATTGATATAATTCTTTCAGTAGTAATCAAAACTGCCAAAACCATGGAGTATTATTTTCAGAGATCTGAGAGGAAATCTTAGCCAATCTTGAATTCTATACTCCACTAAAATACCATTTAAAAGTGTGGTTTAAACAAAACATCATATTTTAAATACAAAGTATTTTTCATAAACAAATGCTCATGTGAATCCAGAGGGAGGACTATTATATTAGACGTGAAACAGACTTACAATGTTGAAAATATAATTCATATATATATATATAACAGTAACATAAAATATGGATGGGGAACCTAGAGAGTAAAGTCTAAAGAGGAGTAAGATAGTTATTGTAAATAACTTTAGATTTTTGTACTCCAGTGTGTATAAAAAGGAATTGATAGAATGACCATCCTTGTAAAAGCAACAGACAGATTCGATACAATTCCTATCAAAGTATCAAGGGAATTTTCACAGAACTAAAACAAATAATTTAAACATTTTTGTGTCAGAAACACAAAAAAACCCCAATAGACAAAACAATCTCAACAAGGACAAACAGAGCGGGAGAAATCATGCTTCCTGACTTCAGACTATCCTTCAAAGATACGGTAATAAAAACAGTATGGTAATGGCATCAAAACAGACAGAACAGCGGAACATGATAGAGAGCCCAGAAATAACCTAGGCACTTATGGTTAATTAATCTTTGATAAAGGAGGCAAGAATAGACAATGGAGAAAAGACAGTCTCTTCAATAAGTTATACTGGGACAACTGGGCAACTACATATAAAACAATGGAATTAGAATCTTCTCTAATATTACATACACTGATAAACTGAAAATGGATTAAAGATCTAACTGTAAGACTGGAAACTATAAAACTCTAGGAGAAAACATAGAGCATTCTATGACCTAAATATTAACAATAGGTTTTTGAATATGTCTCCTAAAGCAAAGGAAATAAATGCAAAAATAAACAAATGGGACCTAATTAAATTGAAAAGCTTTTGCACAGTAAAGGAAATCTTTGACAAAACCAAAAAGGACAGTCTACTGAATGTGAGAAAGTATTTTCAAATAATATGACTGATAAGGGGTTAATATACAAAATATATAAACAGCTCATACAACTGAACTTCAAAAAAGAAAAAAAAAACACACACAAATAAGTCAATTAAAAGTCGACATTTTCCAAAGAAGACATACAGGTGGCCAACATACACATTAAAAAATGCTCACCATCATTAAGCTCTGAGAAATACCAATTAAAGCCACAATGAGGTATCGCCTCACTCCTGTCAGAATAGCTATCATCAAATGACCACAGACAACAAATGTGGGAGAGGATGTGGAGTAAAGGGAACTCTTGTTCACTGTTGGTGGAAATATAAATTGGTATAGTCACTGTGGAAAACTGTACATAGGCTCCTAAAGATAATAAAACAAAAATAGAACTGCCATACGATCCAGCGATTCTACTCTTGTGTATATATACAAAAAAAAGAAAACAATAATTCAAATAGTTATATGCATTCCAGTGTTCATAGCAACATCATTTACAATTGCTGAGATATGGAAGCAACCATGTTGACTAAAGTGTCCATCAACAGATAAAGGGACAAAGAAGATGTGATAGATAAATAGATTGACAGATAGATATCAATGGAATACCACTCAGTCTCAAAAAGGAAAAAAAAATTGCCATTTGCAAGAATATGAATTCACTTTGAGGGTATTATGAATAAGGAAATAATTCAGACAAAGACACGTACTATACGATATCACTTAATGTAGAATCTGAAAAATAAAACAAATTAGTGAATACAACAAAAAAGAAACAGACTAACAGATATAGAGAATAAACTAGCTGTTACCAGCTATGAGGTAGCAAGAAAAGGATAAAGGATTAAGAGGTACAAACTACTATGTATAAAATAAATAAACTATAGATATTTTCACAACATAGGAAAAATAGCCCAAAATCGATAGTAACTATAAATGAAATATGGGCTTTGCAGGTGGCCCTGCAATAAAGAATTCACCTGCCAATGCAGGAAACAAAAGAGACATGGGTTCAGTCCCTGGGTCAGGAATATCCTTTGGAGAAATAAATGGCAACTCACCTCAGTATTCTTGCCTGGATAATTCCATGGACAGAGGAGCCTATTGGGCTACAGTCCATAGGGTTGCAAAGAATTGACACTACTGAGCAACTGAGAACACACACATATAAAGTGAAATATAACCTTTAAAATTGTGAAACACCATGCTGAACACCTGAATCTTATAAATATTGTACATTAACTATACTGCAATAAAAGCAAAGACATTGAGTGGGATTCATTCACTTATTCAGTACATAGCTATTTAGTGCTTTATATGTGCTGGGTAATGTCATAAGTGCAGAGGAATTTCAGCCTGTACTTGGCTGAGGAAAAATTATGAAGTGTCAAATATTCTTAGTCACTAGCTGGAAAAGAACAACACCAGCTTAAACCTGTGAGGATAATTGTGAGAGAATTATGATTCCTATAAGGAAAAAAATAAGGACATGCTTAATACAGTCTAAGATTTGTGCTATATTTGATCATGGAGACTGGTAACTGGTTCTGGTGTAAAAATTTCCATAAATATATGGGAGAACTAAAAGAACTTGGAGTAAGAAGGCAGTGGCACCCCACTCCAGGACTCTTGCCTGGAAAATCCCATGGGCGGAGGAGCCTGGTGGGCTGCCGTCCATGAGGTCGCGAAGAGTCGGATACGACTGAGTGACTTCACTTTCACTTTTCACTTTCATGCATTGGAGAAGGAAATGGCAACCCACTCCAGTGTTCTTGCCTGGAGAATCCCAGGGACGGGGCAGCCTGGTGGGCTGCCGTCGCACAGAGTCGGACACGACTGAAGTGACTTAGCAGCAGCAGCAGCATACCTAGAAAGAATATGGGACATTTATTGGCAGAACCCAGTGGTTTCTTTCTCTTTTCTTATCAAAGGGAAAAAAAAATGCTATAGGACTGACAGGAAGGCACTAGAAATAATCTTACTTATCTTCTAGGCTATGCTGCTGCTGCTCATTTATAAGATTATTGTTCTTTATTTTCATTTCCAATAAGAGCTCTGCTGGGCTGCACTCCACAGGCATACAAACCCTGCGCTGGCCCAGCTTCAAGACTGAAGAACAGAGAAATTAGTAACAGAGAATGGATGGGGGAATTAAAAATCTGAAGCAAGATCCTGGAGAGACTGTGCAACAGATGATGGGCAGGACATACTATCAGTCTTCACTTCTGAGGGGATGGGTGGGGTGAGTATTTACCAGTTATCTGGAAAGTGAGGTCAGGTGGGCTCATTAGTTACCAGGGAAAACATTAGAGGGGCACGCCCCTCACCACCCCTTTGTTAAGAACAACCAGTAACGACCCAGATAATCATGAGGATGTAATCACTAATCTAGAGCCAGACATCTTGGAATGTGAAGTCAAGTGGGCCTTAGAAAGCATCACTACGAACAAAGCTAGTGGAGGTGATGGAATTCCACTTGAGCTGTTTCAAATCCTGAAAGATAATGCTGTGAAAGTGCTGCACTCAATATGCCACCAAATTTGGAAAACTCAGCAGTGGCCACAGGACTGGAAAAGGTCAGTTTTCATTCCAATTCCAAAGAAAGGCAATGCCAAAGAATGCTCAAACTACCGCACAATTGCACTCATCTCACATGCTAGTAAAGTAATGCTCAAAATTCTCCAAGCCAGGCTTCAGCAATATGTGAACCGTGAACTCCCTGATGTTCAAGCTGGTTTTAGAAAAGGCAGAGGAACCAGAGATCAAATTGCCAACATCC
>SJYX01006300.1:230035-254915 GCA_006410675.1 Oreotragus oreotragus | reverse complement strand
TTTGCATTTATCTAATAATAAGTGATGTTGAGCATCTTTTTATGTGTATGTTAGCCATCTGTATATCTCCTTTGGATAAATGTCTGTTTAGGTCTTTTTCCCACTTTTTGATTGGATTGTTTGTTTTTCTGATATTGAGATGTATAAGCTGCTTGTATATTTTGGAAATAAACCTACCTAAGGAGACAAAAGAACTTTAAATGGAAATGAAGGAGATATGATTTCACTCCCAGGGTTGGGACAATCCCCTGCAGAAGGAAATGGAAACCCACTCCATTATTCTTGCCTGGGAAATCCCATGCATAGAAAAGCCTGGTGGGCTACAGTCCATGGGGTCACAGAGTCAGACACAATGTAGCAACTAATCAACAACAAAAAAGATGCCCAGCATCACTAATTATCATAGAATTGCAAATCAAAACCACAATGAGATAGCACCTTACATCTGACAGAATGGCTATCATCATAAAAAAGTACAAAAAACAAATGTCATTGAGGGTATGGAGAAAAGGGAACTCTTATACATTGTTGATGGGGATGTAAATTGGTGCAGCCATTATGGAAAACATTATGGAAATTCCTCAAATCATTAAAAATAGAACTACCATATGATTTAGATTTCTACTTCTGAATGTATAGCCAAAGGAAATATCTCAAACAAATATCTGCACTACAAATTCACTGCAGCTAAGATATATTCATTAGGAGCCAATAATGAATATATTCATTATTCATAGGAGCCAAGATATAGAAACAACCGAAGCATCCATCAAAAAATGAATGAAGAATCACATATATAAAGTGGCATATTAGTAAACTATAAGAAAGAAAAAATTCATGCCATTTGCAATAACATGGATGGAACTTGGGGGGTGTTCTGTTAAACAAAATAAGACAAAGATGAATATTGTATGGTCTCAATTCTGTGTGAAATCTAAAAAAGAAGAAAAGAAAAAAAGAAAAGAAGACAAATGCATAGAAACAGGGAATAGTAAAGTGGTTGACAGGGGCTGTAGTGTGGGAAATAGCAGCTTTAGGATGAATAATACTTGAGGGTCTCATGTATAGCATGGTTACTATCATTGATAACACTACTGCATAATGAAATTCGCTGTCAGTAGCTCTTAAATGTTCTCATTGAAAAAAAGAAGATAAATATGGCAGATGATGAGTGTGTTAATTAACTAAATAGTGGGAATCCTTTTACAAAGTATGCATATATGAAATCACTACTTTATGTTATAATTTTATTTGTCAATTATACCTCAATAAAGCAGATTTTAAAACTAATAAAACTAAAATTAAAAAAGAGGTAACAGTAAGTATGAGATTCCTGGTGTCTTACTAATGAAAGTTGTATCAGTTTTTATAATTTTGCTTACTGTCCCATAAAATGTTATTTTTGTAGCTTACCAAAGCAGAAAAAGAATCTTTCAGAGTGAAAAAAACATATGAAGTGTATTTACTTCTTTGAAGAATTGTGGGAGAAGCCAAGTCAATGATTGTAAAGGTAAAATAAAATTTTGCTTAATACCAAATATTACTAAAAATTAACAGAGAAAAAATGAAGATGACTATAAAGCTGTGTTAATTTCTAAGCACAATCCTAATACAACTGATCTCTTGGCTGAAAAATGTGAAAATTGTATAAGTACAAATGAGTAGGATAAACCTCTGGAAATATTCTTTAGGAGAAACGTACAATAATGTTAATGATTGGTGAAGTTACCTGAAAATCTGCTGGGATGAAATTTAAAAATAAAACTATGTATTTATAGAAAAAAAATGTTTTCCTGCATAATTGAGTTATTGTCCTAAGAGCCACACCTAAAGCAATTTTTTGTTTTAGAGACTTACTCTTGCAGGTGCTTTGCAGGAACTTATCAATATTTTAATATATCTAGAAAGCAATCAGAGCACATATTAAGCCAGGTCAATGTGTGGTCCAAACAGTAATTGTTGGTTCTGGTCAAAGAAGAAGAATCCAGAGCCATAGGGATAAAGTATTGTTGGATTATTTTCTGTATTTATGCAGATCCAGATATTTCTGATGGATTTCTCAAAATGTCTTATTACAAAACTGCTTGAACTTTTAAATCACCTAATTTCACTCATTCTGATCTCATGCTCTCTAAGCAACCGTCAACTTACACAACTAAATCAAAAGGACTTCAGATATTTATGATCTGTCTGATTATGATTTCTAGAAGTGAATTAGTACTCTCAGTCCCCAGTCGTGACTTTTTTTTCTCCTTTTGGTCCCCATGCAGTTTGAATATAGTGATAGTTTTTTTTTTTTTTTTGTAAATATATAAATATATTGGTGTACCTGTTGGTATAAATGTTTTTTCACTGTAAATTTGATGATTTAGCAAAAGTAAGCCTCTCCACAGGTCATTTTTGTACATGGTGAAGTCTGACATCTATTGCTCTAATTGGCCATCCCTTTGGAGAAAGACTCAATGTGAAACAAGAGTCATTGGTGATACCCTCAGTTATACTTTCCTTAGTTTTTTCTTCTTTTTTTTTTTCTCCATTCTTCCTAAGTTAAAGTTTCTTTTAGTCAGTCTTGAATTATAGTCCCTTTGTGGTAATGACTCATTCCAAACACTTTCAAACAGAACTGTAACAGAATCAATAAATCAATATAATTAAACCACAATCATGAAGAATATTATTCAACATTATAAGAACTGTAACTACTTGCCCTAATGTATGTTCCTCTTGGTTTCCTATCCTGTGAGTAGACACAATTCTCAAGTGAACAGTTTTAGAAAATATCTCAAGATGTACTTGAGCAACTGGTACACAGTGATGATGACTGTGACTTAAGTCTCTCTGGGGGTCAATCTTAGGGCCATAAAAAATGCTTAACTCTAAGAAAGAAAACATAAAAGAAAACAAAATAGCTTGTGAGGAGTCTGCAATAATAATGTGAGATACTAAAATTTTCTCTCAGTTTTATAAAATAACATGTTTTTAGCCTACTCAGGATAAAACAGAACTACCTTGTTTTAGATCATGAGAGCAATAGAGGGCATTTGAAGTTTCCCTATTTTTCTCAACTTTCAGACTTTATAACTTGAATTATTTAAGCTATTATACAGCTGTCTCTTATACACATCTAGATGTGTATAAGAGACAGCTCTTATACATTGTTGATGGGGATGTAAATTGGTGCAGCCATTATGGAAAACATTATGGAAATTCCTCAAATCATTAAAAATAGAACTACCATATGATTTAGATTTCTACTTCTGAATGTATAGCCAAAGGAAATATCTCAAACAAATATCTGCACTACAAATTCACTGCAGCTAAGATATATTCATTAGGAGCCAATAATGAATATATTCATTATTCATAGGAGCCAAGATATAGAAACAACCGAAGCATCCATCAAAAAATGAATGAAGAATCACATATATAAAGTGGCATATTAGTAAACTATAAGAAAGAAAAAATTCATGCCATTTGCAATAACATGGATGGAACTTGGGGGGTGTTCTGTTAAACAAAATAAGACAAAGATGAATATTGTATGGTCTCAATTCTGTGTGAAATCTAAAAAAGAAGAAAAGAAAAAAAGAAAAGAAGACAAATGCATAGAAACAGGGAATAGTAAAGTGGTTGACAGGGGCTATAGTGTGGGAAATAGCAGCTTTAGGATGAATAATATTTGAGGGTCTCATGTATAGCATGGTTACTATCATTGATAACACTACTGCATAATGAAATTTGCTAAGTCAGGCTCTTAAATGTTCTCATTGAAAAAAAGAAGATAAATATGGCAGATGATGAGTGTGTTAATTAACTAAATAGTGGGAATCCTTTTACAAAGTATGCATATATGAAATCACTACTTTATGTTATAATTTTATTTGTCAATTATACCTCAATAAAGCAGATTTTAAAACTAATAAAACTAAAATTAAAAAAGAGGTAACAGTAAGTATGAGATTCCTGGTGTCTTATAAATGAAAGTTGTATCAGTTTTTATAATTTTGCCTACTGTCCCATAAAATGTCATTTTTGTAGCTTACCAAAGCAGAAAAAGAATCTTTCAGAGTGAAAAAAACATATGAAGTGTATTTACTTCTTTGAAGAATTGTGGGGAGAAGCCAAGTCAATGATTGTAAAGGTAAAATAAAATTTTGCTTAATATCAAATATTACTAAAAATTAACAGAGAAAAAATAAGGATGACTATAAAGCTGTGTTAATTTCTAAGCACAATCCTAATACAACTGATCTCTTGCCTGAAAAATGTGAAAATTGTATAAGTACAAATGAGTAGGGTTGAAGTTTGAGAAGAATAAACCTCTGGAANTTCTTTGAAGAATTGTGGGAGAAGCCAAGTCAATGATTGTAAAGGTAAAATAAAATTTTGCTTAATACCAAATATTACTAAAAATTAACAGAGAAAAAATGAAGATGACTATAAAGCTGTGTTAATTTCTAAGCACAATCCTAATACAACTGATCTCTTGGCTGAAAAATGTGAAAATTGTATAAGTACAAATGAGTAGGATAAACCTCTGGAAATATTCTTTAGGAGAAACGTACAATAATGTTAATGATTGGTGAAGTTACCTGAAAATCTGCTGGGATGAAATTTAAAAATAAAACTATGTATTTATAGAAAAAAAATGTTTTCCTGCATAATTGAGTTATTGTCCTAAGAGCCACACCTAAAGCAATTTTTTGTTTTAGAGACTTACTCTTGCAGGTGCTTTGCAGGAACTTATCAATATTTTAATATATCTAGAAAGCAATCAGAGCACATATTAAGCCAGGTCAATGTGTGGTCCAAACAGTAATTGTTGGTTCTGGTCAAAGAAGAAGAATCCAGAGACATAGGGATACAGTATTGTTGGATTATTTTCTGTATTTATGCAGATCCAGATATTTCTGATGGATTTCTCAAAATGTCTTATTACAAAACTGCTTGAACTTTTAAATCACCTAATTTCACTCATTCTGATCTCATGCTCTCTAAGCAACCGTCAACTTACACAACTAAATCAAAAGGACTTCAGATATTTATGATCTGTCTGATTATGATTTCTAGAAGTGAATTAGTACTCTCAGTCCCCAGTCGTGACTTTTTTTTCTCCTTTTGGTCCCCATGCAGTTTGAATATAGTGATAGTTTTTTTTTTTTTTTTGTAAATATATAAATATATTGGTGTACCTGTTGGTATAAATGTTTTTTCACTGTAAATTTGATGATTTAGCAAAAGTAAGCCTCTCCACAGGTCATTTTTGTACATGGTGAAGTCTGACATCTATTGCTCTAATTGGCCATCCCTTTGGAGAAAGACTCAATGTGAAACAAGAGTCATTGGTGATACCCTCAGTTATACTTTCCTTAGTTTTTTCTTCTTTTTTTTTTTCTCCATTCTTCCTAAGTTAAAGTTTCTTTTAGTCAGTCTTGAATTATAGTCCCTTTGTGGTAATGACTCATTCCAAACACTTTCAAACAGAACAGTAACAGAATCAATAAATCAATATAATTAAACCACAATCATAAAGAATATTATTCAACATTATAAGAACTGTAACTACTTGCCCTAATGTATGTTCCTCTTGGTTTCCTATCCTGTGAGTAGATACAATTCTCAAGTGAACAGTTTTAGAAAATATCTCAAGATGTACTTGAGCAACTGGTACACAGTGATGATGACTGTGACTTAAGTCTCTCTGGGGGTCAATCTTAGGGCCATAAAAAATGCTTAACTCTAAGAAAGAAAACATAAAAGAAAACAAAATAGCTTGTGAGGAGTCTGCAAACCTGTGAGTAGACACAATTCTCAAGTGAACAGTTTTAGAAAATATCTCAAGATGTACTTGAGCAACTGGTACACAGTGATGATGACTGTGACTTAAGTCTCTCTGGGGGTCAATCTTAGGGCCATAAAAAATGCTTAACTCTAAGAAAGAAAACATAAAAGAAAACAAAATAGCTTGTGAGGAGTCTGCAATAATAATGTGAGATACTAAAATTTTCTCTCAGTTTTATAAAATAACATGTTTTTAGCCTACTCAGGATAAAACAGAACTACCTTGTTTTAGATCATGAGAGCAATAGAGGGCATTTGAAGTTTCCCTATTTTTCTCAACTTTCAGACTTTATAACTTGAATTATTTAAGCTATTATACAGTACAAATAATCTACATATTTCTGGTACATTGAATTTTCTCCACTGGCTTACATTGAATTTAATTTTATCTTTCACAGCACATCATTTAAAGTTTCTGTAGCTTTAACCATTCCTCATTTGTCTCAGGATCTCAAATAGGAACATTTTGAACAATTATATAATACAGATTCCAAACTTTTACAAAACTGCTTCCAAATGCCATTTTCAGATAGTTTCTATTATATCTCAAAACTAAGTTGTTACAGTTTAAAAGTGTACAAGGGCAGTGTGACAGTTCTATACACTATGGAAAGAACTAAATGGATGATGATAATAGCTTTTTTCAGCCAGAAAACTGTGCAATAGATTGTTCTTCTTAACACATAACTGAACGTAGACTGAGAAATACAGACTGTGTGATTTTTTTTTTCTTTCTTTTTTGGGGAGGGGGGTGGCTGGGGAGGGGGTTTCTGAGCCTCATTTACCTTGATGAATTGACAAAAGTCTCAGACAGTACCTGAGCTGGAGAAAAGACTGGGAAAGTGTGTCCACAAGTGGAAAGCATGACCCTGAAACAAACCGTGAATGAGCCTGTGGGGCAGCTGAGGCACAAGAGAGTCCTTTGGACTGAGCATACAGTCTATCTTCTTCTCAGCTTTAAAGGATTTCTGGGAGGAGTAAAGTGTTGGTAATTGTATGGTCTTTTCTATCATACAGATGCTGACATTTCAAATTTGAAGGGCTATAATAACTGATAGCCTGGGAGACGATGTGACAGGTTTAGTACGCAGACCTGCTAGGAGGAGGATCGAGCATTGTTACGTTCTCTTTGTCTTCGTGGTGGTATCTATGCTATGTGAGAGGTGATGGGATCACTGGGGTGACCTATAACCCAATATTGTTAACTGTCCTGACTTCAAAGGTGCAGCATTGGACTGCCCTAAATGAGAGGAAGTGGGAGGAATCACTTTATTGTCCCATCATTCATGGCACACAGGGCAAAAGAGAGGTACGTATCTTGAGTAGTCCTGGGAAATCGCAGATTTTAAGAGTAATGGAATAACAGATTACTCTGGCCATTCTTTCATCTTGGTTTTTCTCTATAGCCATCGTCTGGGCTCTGTTCCCTGTCTCAGGAAACTTCTATTTTTTCACTTCTCAAGTTAACCCATGCCCTTACATGCTGGTAGTAGAGGGAAGTTTTACATGGGAAACCCCTGGTTCTTCCTCCATAGAATCCCTTTGTCCTTGAGAATGCAGTCACTATCCCCTCTGTTCTAAGAGAGGCCATCTACCGCCTGGTAACCTCAGAGGGGAACAGTTGAAAGACATTGAAGCAACATTAAAAATTAAGCCACACAAACAAAATACTTTTCCTAACCCCAAAGACTAATAAAAATAATAGATGGAAAGTATATTCAACCTAACAAATAAATGCTATCTGCCTTGCTCTCTAAGGCTGAAAGCCCAGCCCAATCAAAGAGTTGACTTACTAGACTGTAGCAGATGTCAAACCTAAGCAGCAACTTCAGAGAAGCTTATAACTTCCCTTCTTGAAATTTACTTTCAAAGGCTTGTGGTCAGAAGGAAAAAACATTTTTTTTTACTAGCCAGTCTTCAGATTAACTTATGAATTTCAATTTTTTTCTGTTTTTTGATCATACTTTTCCCTTGAATAGTTGGCAAGGTATCCAAAATGACTAGTGTAACTAGAGAGCCAGGGTTTCTACTCCCAGGAATGTGTCTGTCTCTTATACACATCTAGATGTGTATAAGAGACAGACTTTAAATGGAAATGAAGGAGATATGATTTCAACAATCAAAGAGTTGACTTACTAGACTGTAGCAGATGTCAAACCTAAGCAGCAACTTCAGAGAAGCTTATAACTTCCCTTCTTGAAATTTACTTTCAAAGGCTTGTGGTCAGAAGGAAAAAACATTTTTTTTTACTAGCCAGTCTTCAGATTAACTTATGAATTTCAATTTTTTTCTGTTTTTCGATCATACTTTTCCCTTGAATAGTTGGCAAGGTATCCAAAATGACTAGTGTAACTAGAGAGCCAGGGTTTCTACTCCCAGGAATGTGTTGCTTCAATAATACAACCTTATTTGAATGTAGTACAACATTTCTAAGCCAAATGCATGTAAGTAATGGTGTGGAGGGGGGAGGGTGTGGGGGGTGGTGTCCTGTCAGTAGATAGGGAGTATCACTGTGGATCAAACATTCTCTTTCTCTGCATGATAGAATTAATTGTTACTAATACTTCTTGGAGGACAAAAGGTAAGATTAGACTCAATGAATAGGCAGAAACATAACATCATCTCTCCTTTACCCTCACACCCACTTCTCTTCATCTCCACTAAAAAATAAGCCCCTCCTGTACAATAGATGCCATTAAAAATTAGGACTCAATGTGAGAGATGCTGAAGGACTGAGAATTTTCCACAGTGCTTCACATGCCTTTGTTTTGGCAACTGTTTCTTCCACCACCTCTTTTATATGATCGTAGCGGCTAACTGCTACCTCCTACCCCTCTTGACAAAATTCATGTTGCATAAACAATGACTGGTGATCTACACAAATAATTCCTTCTCAAGAACCACTCTTGATGAACTATTTCTGAAACTAATCAAACTGCCACTTATCCCGCTTGCTGTGTGTGTGTGGGTTTGTGCTTAGTCATGTCAGACTCTTTGCAACCCTGTGTACTATAGCTGGCCAGGCTCTTCAGTCCATGGGACTTTTCAGGCAAGAACACTGGAGCAGATTGCCATTTTCTACTTCAGGGGATCTTCTTAACCCAAGGATCAAACCCACATCTCCTGCACTGGCAGGCAGATTCTTTAACACTGTGCCACCTGGCAAGTCCACCCGGCCTGCTAATCCTCCTTAAACACTTCTACCCTTCTGCCCCAAGTTAGAATGTTTCTTTGGAGCCTTCTCACGCCTGGCATTTTCAAATAAAGATTTGTTTTTCATGATGATTGATTTTCTTCCACCCAGTATATAAAACCCTCTTTGAATTAATCACCTTTGCAGATCTTCAATATCACACTCTGTTCTTTTGAGATGATATTGTGATTTTCCTCATCTTCAAATGTATATCTGACTTCTTTTCAAATGTATATCTTAGTTTGTTTTTCAAATAAGCTTTTAAAGTTTTTGCTGTGAACCCCAAAGCAACTCTGAGAGACTGAAAGTTGGGGGTCTACTTATGTACAAAAGGAAGTTGTAAAAGTGATGCATTATTGAGAGATGTGTTGTAGATGCCCAGTTCCTGGCTGGCGGGATTATTTTTTTTCCTGTATGCAGATCCTTAGCAAATATTGCAAACCATATATCAAAATTTTTAACATGTGGGCCTTTTTTCCCCCTATAACCATCACTGCTGACTTTGTTCCATCTGAAACCATCATTCACCTGAACTCTAACTGTTGCCTTCTAAGCAGCATTTTTGCTTTTATAATGGCTCCTTTTGCAGTCTATTTATTTAATAGAAATCAGATTATTCGTCTTAAAAATGTACAAAAGAATGTGTCACTCTTCTGCTTAAACTCCCAAGGCTTCACACCACAATACTCTTAGTGTTTCCTGGAAACAAGGAGTTCATTTTTTTCTCTGCCCCTGATGCTCCCTTGTCATCCTTATTCTCATATCCTCTTCAGACTGATTTCTTCTTGCTATTCAGGTCATTATTTAAAAAGTCTCTCATCAGAGGTGTCCCCTGGAAGACTGAATCTAAATTCATACCTCTCCCTTCAGTCACTTTTTACCTTATTAATGTGTCCTATTTAGCTAATTTTTTGAAATATGTATCATTTATTTAATTATTTTCAATTTTTACTTGTATAATCACTGTCTTACACTAAGAAATTTTGCTGTGTAGAGCAAAACCTTGTCTACAGTAGTAACACAGTGCCTAGAACAGAATTGATGCATAGTTGGTGTTCAGTTGAATTTTTATTTAAATTTTTTTATATCTAACCTTTACTTTTGCAAAGAGGACATATTCAATCTTTCTTCTTTCACATCTTTACTTTTGCAAAGAGAACAAATCCAATTTCTCTTCTCTTAAAGCCCTGTAGATTAAAGTTGCAGGTTCTTTATAATGTGCTGTTTGTGCCATTTTCTTCCTGTTGATGGAATTTTCTTCATGTGGTTTTTATAACTAGACTTTAAAATTCATGATAATTATAGGTTTCAGTTTATTTATTGGCTTATTATTATTATTATCAATGACATTGATTGATTAAACATGTACATGGAACTTATACTATTTTAGGAATTATCCTAAGAAATTTACAAATATCAGCTCATTTACTAACATTCTTCTATAATCACATAGATAATATCCAATCTTACATGCAGAGAGTGGGAAGCTCAAAGAGAATAAGTGATGTTCTTGATCACACTGGTAATAAATACAAGAAACAGAATTTAAACACAAATTCAGGTAGTCTATCTGGAGAGTCCAACTTCTCAAATGAATAAATAGGTAAAACCCCCAAATGGCATATATTTAAAATATTTTCTTGTATATTCATTTCTTTTCAATCATGCTTTTCAGAGAATTTCTATTTCTTATAGAATATCCACTCCTTCAAGGGGAGAAAATATGGCTTAGAATACAGGGGTTACTGCTAATGTTTAAATTGTGAATCTAACATTTTTGGAAATGCAGTAATCACAATAATTTAAAATATAGGCCCCATTGAGAAAAATATTATTTTTCTAAATTCTCAAAATCCATTTTTACTAAGGTCAGGTATCAAAGATATGCTCTGCAGACAATGGTAACAAGCAGTTGGGGATTATTGCTTAAGGTTGTCCCGTTCCAAAAGTAAATTCTCAGGAAATACATGAAAATCTTAACATTGGGATCAGAGTCTTTTGCCCTTAGTCAAATCCTATGTCTATACTGCATTCTGAAGAACAGAGAGGTAGGTTAGAGAGGTAAGGGCTACAGAAGGTGTCTAGGTTGTTCAGCTAGAGAGCAACTCTTCATAATCTGTAGGTACCAATAGTTGCAGAAAAATAGACCTAGATATCTCAGAATTTAGGGGCTTCCCAGGTGGCACAGTGGTAAAGAATCCACCTGCCAATGCAAGAAATGCCAGAGGCACAGATTTGATCCCTGAGTCTGGATAATCCCCTGGAGAAGGAAATAGCAACCCACTCCAGTATTCTTACTTGGAAAATCCATGGACAGAGGAGCCTGGCGGGCTGCAGTCCATGGGAATGCAAGGAGATGGACGTGACTAAGTTCGTGCGCGCGCACACACACACACACACACACACACACACACACACACACANATGGGGTCACAAAACGTCAGACACTACTTAGAGATAACTCAACAACACCACAATATGAAGGAAGTGCTTTCAGGGAAAAGATAGGAAGGAAATGGAGGAAGGTCAAAGAAGTGGCGGATAAGCAAGATGCCATATCAGGTAAAGTCCTGCCATCTCAGGCAACATCAGGCTGGTCCCAAGGGAACACTACAAGGTGAGCCACTCCAGAGTCATCCTGAGCAGGGGGGCTTGGCTCTCATACTGTAGCACCACTTTGGTCATTGGCTAAATAAATGCTTCCCCTGGAAGCTAAAACTCCTAGGCACTCACTGTTCTTACAGCTGATCATTTAGTGTAGGCAGGCTCCAGTAGCCCAAGGATTTTCTCCTATCAAGATCTGCAGGCTTTGGCTGTTGGAAGGGAAATTGTACTAGTGGGGAGTAAAGGAGGAAGGAAGGGAGGACAAGGATCAGTAAAAGAGATCCAAGGAAATCTGAGGAGAACATCTACATTTTTCACTGGAGGGGCCATTTCTTAAGGATGGTCACAGAACATAATTAGACCAGTTTGTTAAGAATTCTTAAGAATATGTGGACTCAGACTATAAGAGGGGCACCAAGAGAAAAGCCAAGGAGAAGAGTACCAATATAGGTTGAGCAGAGCTCAGGCAGGAAAAGTCTCATCACAAAAAAGATACTTGAAAAAAGTTGTGAAGGATGAATGTGATTTAAAAAAAATTTTTTTGGGGGGGAGGATGTGGCCCATTTTTAAAGTCTTTATTGAATTTGATACAATATTGCTTCTATTTCATGTTTTGGTTGTTTGACCTTGAGGTATGTGGGATCTTAGCTTCCTGACCAGGGGGTCAAACACATATCCTCTATATTGGAAAGTGGAGTCTTAACCACTGGACCACCACTCCAGTATTCTTGGGCTTCCCTTGTGGCTCAGGTGGTAAAGAATCTGCCTGCAATGCAGCAACCTGGGTTTGATCCTTGGGTTGTGAAGATCTCCTGGAGAAGGGAAAGGCTACCCACTCCAGTATTCTGGCCTGGAGAATTCCATGGACTCTATAGTCTATGGGATCACAAAGAGTCAGACACGACTGAGCGACTTTCACTTTCACTTTTCACTTTCTGCTAATGTACTAAGAACTAAAGAGCAACAATTAAAAATGTGTTAGGTCCTTAGAAAGGACCATCTAGCAACAGTGTGATGGTTGGCTTGAAAGTGCTTCAAGAACCCAGTGATCTTGAATTTGAGTCCCAGGAAAAAAAAAGAAGAAACATTGCAGAAATGGAATCTATAAGATTTGACAGCTTCCCAAACAAAGAATTAAATGTAGGTATGGATTTTTTAATCTGGGTAACTAAAAAAAAAAAAAAATTTGATATATTTAATTTCATATGAAAATCAATAGCTGGTTTGGGAAGGATAACTGTCATTTTGTTTGTTTTTATGCACCCTGATTATTTGCAAAACTTGAGAGAAATTACTACACTAGAAGTAAAATAATTTATAAAAATAAGTCTAGGAGTACTTCAATAGGGGAGTAAAAGGCTTTCACCAAAACACAGAAACAAAGAACAAAGACAGTTTTTAAACATGTGATGCTAACTCCAGCTGGTGCCTATTACAATCATTAGCAAATGTCTGTTTCTTTGCATATTTTTGATGACTAAACATTATATGGATAACACACAGTTAGAAGAAAACAAAACCAGCTCTAGGGTTAACACCAAGGACAGACCATATTGAAATCAAACAGGGTAGATTAGAGGGCTGCTGCTGCTGCTAAGTCACTTCAGTCATGTCAGACTCTGTGTGACCCCATAGACAGCAGCCCACCAGGCTCCGATTAGAGGGCAAACACTCACAAATCATTATCATTTGGCCACTCAAGGAGATGGATGTACATGCCCAGTTTGAATATAGAATTAGGCTGAATTATTCGGTTCCTCAGGAAATAAAGTTACTTCAGGAAGATACCTTGTGAAAGTAAAAACAGAAATGTTATTATGTAAATATATAAATATAAAATATATGTATTGAGAAGCTATGAGAAGTCCTGTACTTACTGTTTATCCCACCATGATCACTCAATGTAATCAGTAAATCCTATGGTCTGGTAACCACATACACGCTTAGAAGAAAACAAGTATGTGGTATATGTGGTCCCTAAATGTGTTCTATCAACTAGCTGATATCTCTGCTTATACAAAACACACCTGAGACAAAGTAGAGATTCACTCTCCTCATGTCTCCTGTGAGCGGACTTGGACTGCAGCAAATCAAGTCTTCTTGTCACTGTCTTTATGACAGAGAGGTGATCACCTGGAAGGTTAAACAGAACAAAGAGATGATATATACCACACATGTGACCTCAAAAGCCTAATAGTCATCAATATTGCATAAAGGACAAATCAGTTAAGCCATAGTGGAGGAGAGAGAGAAAGAGGAAAAAATATTCTTTATTATATATCTATATATATATATATATACACACATATATATATGTATAAGAAGTCCCTGATTTAAGAAAATCTTAATTTTGTACATCCTGGAAAATGGATTACCTAGCTCTCTTTCTCTGTTAAAGAGAAGCACAGACATATATGAAAGAGAAATTTTGAAAGGAAGCTGCTACATAAAGAAACCCTTTATATACTGGGCTTAAGTCACTTAATAACATTCGTAAGTATAAAAGGCTGATGAGATAATCATTCAGCAATCACTCTTTTATTCATTCATTTGTTCATTCTTTAAATGTTTATTCATTACATACATATTATAAGCCCAGTGGAGAAAATGATACTGAAAAGCTAGCCAAAAAAAAGTATTGAATAGAACTCAAAATCACTTTCTATTAAGAAAAAGATTGATAAATTGGACCTTAAAAATAAATTGTTACTCAAAAATTCCCTTGCAAAGGCAAGCCACAGAATGGGATTTTTACAACATGAAATCAACAAAGGGCTAAGATCCAAAACACATAAAGAACTCTAACAAATAATAATAAAAAAAGACATAATCAATTTGAAAAATGAGCTAAAGTAGACACTGAATAAAGGATTTCCAAAAGCCCAGTAAACATTATGAAAATATGCTTCAGTGTTCAACCTCATTAATAATCAAAAGAATACCAACTTAAAATATAACACATCACTGCAGATGGTGACTGCAGCCATGAAATTAAAAGATGCTTACTCCTTGGAAGAAAAGTTGTGACCAACCTGGATAGTATATTCAAAAGCAGAGACATTACTTTGCCGACTAAGGTCCGTCTAGTCAAGGCTATGGTTTTTTCTGTGGTCATGTATGGATGTGAGAGTTGGACTATGAAGAAGGCTGAGCACTGAAGAATTGATGCTTTTGAACTGTGGTGTTGGAGAGACTCTTGAGAGTCCCTTGGACTGCAAGGAGATCCAACCAGTCCATTGTGAAGGAGATCAGCCCTGGGATTTCTTTGGAAGGAATGATGCTAAAGCTGAAACTCCAGTACTTTGGCCACCTCATGCGAAGAGTTGACTCATTGGAAAAGACTCTGATGCTGGGAGGGATTGGGGGCAGGAGGAGAAGGGGACAACCGAGGATGAGATGGCTGGATGGCATCACAGACTCGATGGACGTGAGTCTGAGTGAACTTCGGGATATGGTGATGAACACGGAGGCCTGGCATGCTGCAATTCATGTGGTCACAAAGAGCCTGACACGACTGAGCGACTGAACTGAACTGAATGNAAGTGAGTCTGAGTGAACTCCGGGAGATGGTGATGAACAAGGAGGCCTGGCATGCTGCAATTCATGGGATCGCAAAGAGCCGGACACGACTGAGTGACTGGACTGAACTGAATCACTTATTGTGTTTGAACAGATGCATTGATTGAGGAGACAAAGCAAAAAGAAAATAAATGAAAACCTCAAATTTGGTTTGATCTTAAGGTAAATTAACATCATCCTTGATGACATTCTTTACAAGTGGCATTCTTTATAAAATGACTTTAAAAAAAAGCTATTTGAATTGGTGGTATGCATATTTATTTATGTTAACCCAGCATCTTAAGTGAAAACTGATACATAAAACAGCTAATCTTATTTTATCTTATAGTCAAATGTAATCTTTCTTACATTTTTTTCTTAAACTCTATCATTCCTAAAAGCAGAATCATGGAAGTGTCATAGAATACTGGGTCAGAGTCTTCAATGTGTTCACAATAAAAAAGCTTCACTCAGAAGTTAGAGTAACTCTGAGCAGTTTTATCTCATCATTGATGTAATACCAGTTGATTTTTTTTTTTTAGGGAATTCTTGATTTATTTAGTTTTAATTGGAGGATAATTGCTTTACAATATTGTGTTGGTTTTTGCCATGTTTCCCCTCTCTCTTGAACCTCCCTCACACTTCCCACCCCATCCCACTCCTGTAGGTTGTCACAGAGCCCCAGATTTGAGCTCCCTGTATTGTACAGCAAATTCCAATGGCTACCTAATTTTGCATTTGGTAATATGTGTTCCCATGCTATTCTCTCCTTTATCCCACCGTCTCCTTCCCTCCCTGTGTCCACAAGTCTGTTCTCTATGTCTTATCTCCATTGCTGCTCTGAAGATAGCTTTATCAGTTCACCTCTTTAAATAAGTTTGCCACTGTTGTCACCATAAGACAAACAAGGTAGGGGCTGAGGAGATTAAATTCACTAGGTGTTGACATGCAATGTCTAACAGCTTTGTAAATGAGCAACATCTGAGTATCAGACTAAACTCTTGTCTTTCTTGCAGAGGTGTTTGCCATGTAGCTTATGCTTATATCAGTAGTCAAATCATGTACATTAACTCAGTCAATTTATTGCTTCTGCCTGGGATGCAGTGATTTCCAAATGTACCATTTTTATAATTGTTTTCTAGGCCTGAAGGCATGGCAAGGCATCGGCAATGCCTTTCTGGTAGCTTATTGCTTTCTCTTTGTAGAATTCACTGTTTCTGACTGGGTTAGCACTTTATATATAACACTTTTCTCTGTTATTCAGTTTGCCAGGTCTCAAGCCACATTGAAGCCAAGGAGGGAAAGAAAAAATGATGAAATGCAGCTGAACAGTTTTGCTGACATCTTCTTGTCTCATTTCATTCACAGAGTGTGAACCCCTGGAGTTTTACAACCATTTTGAAATTCAAAGGCAATGCTGAGGGCACACCATCATGAGAACTGGCACCAATAAAAAAGTTTGTCAAAACTTTTTTGGCACTAAGACCAGCGGAAGTTTCCCCGTGTAAGTGGAAAGCTGACACCATTCATGCACAAGGGCCGACCCAAAGGAAAGAATTTCTTTCCTTGCAATTACCATATGACTTCAACATGGAAGTCTATAAAAATACTATTTTTCTCTGACATGTGTTCTGTGGCATTATTTTCTTTATCATAAGAGGTTTGTCCTCTCGGATTTTCCTTACAACTTGAAAATACATTTTGGAAGCCTACTATTGATTTTGAATTTCAAACAAGATAACAAGCATGATTCATGTACTATGACTCATTCTTAAGTGTACTAATTGTATAAACTACATCCTTCAAAGCATACTACAGACACATTAAATATTAATAAACACATTTAAAAGAGCCATGAGGTATGATACCTTCAGGATCACTGATGAAATTGTAACTGATCCTCTATGTCTACAGTGAAAAATAAAGCTAAAAAGCTGGTAAGCCTTTCATTTTTAATCTTAAATTTGAACACACCAGCTCTAATATTCCAGAAGCCCCATGTTAGGAATCAGTGGAAATCAACTCCACTTCCATATTCATGATTTTCTATAATTTCCACCTTGCTTCAAATAACATTTAAATTGTTTATTGTATTTTGTAAAAACTTTTTCAATAAGTTTATTTCTTTTAACACAAAGTACCCTTCTATCTCCTAATAATTTGAGAAAGAAATGATCATTATTCAAAACTTTTAAATAAAACCATGTCCAGTCACTACCTATCATATGATTCTATAATTTTGCTCAGGATACTTCTCAGACTCTCTAATCATTCTTTTGCTTATCGTATCATCTGTCTCCTCTCATTAAACCTTATGTTCCATCAGTACAAGCCCCTTTATCTTTAACATGTTCAAAGCTGTATCCCCTCCCCCTAGGACCTAAAAGAGTAGCTGATACTTAGGTGGTAATAGGGACCATCTATTGAATTAATGAATACAGAAATAAACAAGTAAATGAATAAATCCACTGTTCAGAGTGAGGTTAATCAACTAAAATCCTGTTCACAGGTAATTTTCTAAGCTGAAATTGATTGTTTCAGGGCCCTGGAACAGAATGTTACTTTACCATTCTTACCCCAAAAAACAACATTCAAGCAGAATTATCAGCTAGGCATCAAATATCAATTGTTTTTTTTTTTTTCTTCTAATATTACTCATCCATATAGGGGGCTAAGATACTAAAATTACTGAATTAGTCAATTTTCTGTGACTATCAGAGGTGTATGAGTAATCAAGAATAGTACTATCCAGTAGGATTATAATGTGAGTTGCCTGTGTAATTCAAAATGTTTTTGTAGCCACATTGATAAATGAAAAGAAAAATGTGGGCCTAAGGATAGTTCTCACCCTCAAAATTCATATGTTGAAACCCTACCCCCCAAGTAGTTGACTTTGGAAGTTGAGGATTTTGGGAGGTAATTAGGTTTGGAAAGGATTATGAGGGTGAAGCTCCCAGATGGTAATCATGACCTCATAAAAAGAGGAAAAGACTAGAGCTCTCTTCTTCATGTGAGGACACAACAAAAAGATGGCTTATTTACAAACCAGAAAGAGGGCTTTTACCAGGCAACGAATCTTCAAGCATCTTGATCTTAGATTTCTCAGCCTCCAGAACTGAGAAATGATTGTTGTTCAGGCCATTTAGTCTATGGTATTTTGCTGTAGAAGCCAGAATTTACTGAGACGGTAAAAAAGCAATTAATTTCAATATATTTTGTTCCATGAAAAAATTTCAAAATGTTATATAATCACATAAAAATTACTATTACTGATGACTTTACTTCCATTTATCAACGTTAAGTCTTCAAAGTTCTGTATGCATTTAATCTGCCTAGCTATCTCCATGTAGACTGCGTTTGTGCTCAGTCTCTCAGTTGTGCCTGACTCTCTGTGGTCCCAGGGGCTGCAGCCACCAGGATCCCAAGCCCTTTTAGACTAGTTACATTTAAGTGCTCCACAGTCAAATGTGCTAGTGGCTATCATGTGGGACAGAGTAAAATTAGAATAATGGACTTGTTATTGAGGCTAGACACTCTGCACCTGAGAACTAATAGAGGAGTCTTCAAGGATTAACCTCTGTGTTCAATGTTGAGCCAGGTGTTTCTAAAGGTAAACCTGACTGACACCTGGAAAAGACTTTCTTTGTGGACAAGAATGAAGAAAGAGGGGAACATAGGACAAAATGCAGCACACCTGCTTCTCACCTCCTCCAAGCTAGATGCCACAGATGGACAGGCTTCACCATGGACCTACTTACCCATGTGGTCCAAAGCTCAGAGCTGCTGAAGGAAGAGAACTGGGGGGAGGTGAAGAAACTGCAGGCTCAAATGCTGCCTTACACATACAAGGTGAGATAACAAATCAGTGATAACATGTGCTTGCCAGCTGCCATAGTGTTTGAAGCCCTCGTCAAACTTTAAAGCATAAACATACAGCTACTTCTGCCTTCCAAGTCACATGTAAAATGTCTTTTGTGGCCAATGGCAACCCTGTGCCATACAGTGAATGAATTCTGGGAACTGAAGTTCTAGTTTAACTAAATGGATACAGTGTCAGTGCACCACAGGCGGGGGGTGGGAGGGGGAAGCCTACTCCAATATTTCCAAGTCCTGTTAAAACTGAAATTATTTTTTGAAAACATCATCTCAATGATATTACAACAGAGGTGTTTGAAGCAGATGTTCTAATGAAAATTCCTGTAGGGCACGAAGAGTTTTTACACTGAGAAATTAATATCTATAGACTTTGTATTTCTCCCATCCTCTGCTGCTGCTTTTTTTCCTTAATCTGAAACTATAGATGTAGACAAAAAAATGCATTCACCTGGAGAGATCATGAAGAATATAAAGAATCATCAACAGAAGTGCTCCAGTACTCTGGCCACCTCATGCGAAGAGTTGACTCATTGGAAAAGACTCTGGTGCTGGGAGGGATTGGGGGCAGGAGGAGAAGGGGACAACAGAGGATGAGATGGCTGGATGGCATCACAGACTCAATGGATGTGAGTCTGAGCGAACTCCGGGAGTTGGTGATGGACAGGGAGGCCTAGCGTGCAAAGAGTCGGACACGACTGAGTGACTGAACTGAACTGAACTGAACTGAACTGAACTGAATTGCATCTGAAGTAAAAGTATCATAGGCTTTCAGACTAGAAGTGGTTTTTCAAGTTATCAGATTGACTTTCTAGATGAGGAACTGAGACTCAGAAACATAAAGTGAGTAACATCAAATTTGTTTATGCAGCAATTCAGCAAAAACTAGGAGTCTGTTTTCCAGAGACCTAATATACTATAATTGAAATAAAATGAGATGAGCAAATAAGAGTCAGTCAAATAAGGATTGCTTTCCTGGTTAAATTTAACACACTACACTGATATAATTATTATTTGTAGTTATTGTCCACAACACTGTTAAAAACTTAACCTGTATAATGAGTATAGTACATTGTAAGTGACAAGTAACCTCAAGGAACATCCGGTCAGGGAAAAGATAAACATTCAAGAAATGTACTTTTAATTGCAACAAGCAGATTTAATATGAATGATTAAGGTTATATAACTTTCTCCCCACTTGCCATCATTCTCACTTTCTTTCCTTTTTACTTTCTTTATTCTCTCAGTTTTTCTGCTGAAAGAAATCATTACAGAAAGGTCTTCGCTTACCCAATTTTGGGTTGAATTTCAAGGGAAGAAGAGAAACTATTCAGAACACTTGAGATGGAAACAGGGAGCAGAAGGTGTGTACCTTGATGATTCTAGTTTGTCTTTTGTGCTCCTATGTGTTGGCTGCCTAGAGCAGATGTGCGCTTGAGACATGTCTGGGCAAAGATACAGTCTGAGGAAAGTGCCAGGCCTTCTCCATCTCCCAGGAAGTAGAGATAGGGTCTTCCTTTTGAGCAAGCTTGCCTGTGAGGTCACCATTCTGAGGGAAAAGTGGCCTCAGAAGGAACATTGCAGGCAAACCAGAAGTCAAATGGAAGTCAAATCCAAGCCTAAAATGATCTGCACTATCAGAAACTGAGGTAAGATAATTAACATCAGTGATGATGTGGAATGACCCGTCCAAAACATTTGCCTCAGCAACCAGTGCTGAGAGGACTGAATGAGTCACTGTAGCCTCTGGCATTCTAATCAGTGGTATCAACAAGGGCAGAGGTCAATGCTAACCAAAGCCAGCAGTGATGACAATCTTCTCAATACAATTGCATACTCTCTTGAACAAAGGAAGGGTCAGTAAAACAGTGTGGGATGGGAGGAATAACTTGAGTAAGAAATCTGAGTTTTGAAATAGTTACCTATTTACCCCAATAGATCAAGGTAACTATAAAGAGACCATTGTAAGCTGGAAGGATCCGCTACCTTCAACTGGATGGGTTACTTAACTTCTTAGTGCTTTAGTCTTCTATGAGTAAACCGAGGATCACTGTACCCATATTGAAGGGATTTTGAAGGTAAGATTTGGTTTAGTTAGGTTACTTATATTAGTAAACTTACATATTTTTTCATCCCCCAATGTATGAATCAAAATGAGTAAATTCTCAACCCTGTGTTATGAGTATGATGAGGAAACAAGATGAGCATGATCAGGTATGCAGGGTGATAATAAACTCGAATAGTTTTTTGTTGTTTGCTCCTCCTACATGCAATGGATTCATAGGACTTGATGGAGAGAATGAATAGAGAGAAGTGTGTGAGGGCAAATAACATTGAGAAGGCCAAATTCATAAGAAACAAAAAGAACTAGACAAAAGTCAAAGAATAGGCTGACTATAAGCACAAATATGCTTATAATGCAGGACTATATGAGTATATATATTCTACTTATAAAGGAAATATTAATTTTTTATAAAAAGTTTATGAAACCCAAACAAGGCAATCCTATCTTATAATATAAAGCCCTACCTGCACTTTTTCCATGTAAGAACTTTTATATAGTTAATAAACATTCTTTATATGATTGGCTATCCTTTTTCTCAGTAACATTACAGAACAAGCATCTATTGTTGTTGTTTTTGTTGCTAAGTCATGTCGAACTGAGACCCCAGGGACTGTAGCCACTATTCTCCTCTGTCCATGGGGTTTCCTAGGCAAGGATACTGAGTGTGTTGCCATTTCCTTCTCTGGGGGATCTTCCTGACCCAGGGATGGAACCTGAGTTTCTTAGATTGGCACACAGATTCTTTACCACTGACCACCTGGGAAGCCCTACATGCATTTTATAAGCCATCTAACAAAACTTTTTATAAATATTAATTTAATGACTACATAAGATACCATGATTGACTTTGTTTCTTTCAAAGAACTTTGTTATTTAGGGACTGTGATGGTCTTTTGGTTTGTCAACTTGGCTAGGCTACATCTCCAATTATTCACTACACGTTAACCTAGATGTGGCTGTGAAGGTACTTTGTAGATGTGATTAAAGTCCATAATCAGTTGATGGTCACAGAAAATATCCTGGATAATCAGGATGTATCTGATTTAATCAGTGAAAAGGTCTTAAAAATAGAGCTGATTCATCACCCAGTGGACAGTAGCCTTGCCTGTACCCAGAGCTCCACTCTGCACTTCCTGGAAGTCTGCCCTATTATACAAATTTCAGACATCTAACCAGACCCTTCTATTGCAACTGTGTAAGGCAATACCTTGTGATATCTCTTAATACTCCCACTGGTTCCGATTTTCTGGTTGAGCTGCACTGATACAGGAAGGAAATCTTTCTTTTTAGAAATAATATTGCCATGGAATATAATCTGAAGTTGTAAATAAATGACCAAGAAAAGCTCATCAGACTGGTGAATGTATGAAGTGCATAGAAAAAAAAGAAACTGGAAATCTGAAATCTCTCAAGACTACCTCTAAGTACTAGATTTGAAATGTCAAAGAAAATGGAATGCCATTGGCATGCTAACATAACTTTGTTTTGTGGGTGAGGAGGGAAGAGTGAGAAAGAAGAGGAAAAAGAAATAGCTCCTAACTGATGACCATAGATAAGTTTTTCAAACTTAGAGTTTTGGGATAACCAGGATTTTCCTCCTAGCACCGTAAATCCTGAAAGTATTGTAGCCATGCTGATGTGCTAGCTCAGATGGAAAGGTTTCCACATCTATTTGTAACTGGACCACATAGATTGCCTATCCTCTCATGCTGGGTTCCTAGTTCTGATGAAAGACAGAGCATACAATATCTTGCCCCTGAAAATGCAAATAAACTTACCCTTACTGAGGTTCCAACGCACAAAAGATAAATGGAAGCCTTGAAATGTTTCCTCTAGTGAATTACATATTAGAATTACACTTTCTATTTCTGGGAACTTCACATTCTCATCTATTGCCTTGTTCAACACTTGCAGCCTCAGGCTGCAGAAACTGATTAGGAAGAAAGGCCACACTTGGAGATTTGAAATAATTCTGTATTGACTTTTTCTTTTTTTAAAAATAAGGAAGATATAGCCAGCAGAGAAATATGTAGTATGCACTCTTTATTTAATTGCAGCTAGAGTCATAGCTTGTATTCTCTGTTTCACACTAGCAAACTATGAATAATCCATGCTTCTTTCTCAATTACACTCAGCTAAAATACATTCTGTGTTACTCTTTTTAATGGCAAAAGGGAAGAGTAAAAACATTAGGCAGTAGGCACTTCGCCCTTTGTTGCATGTGTTTTAAGTCCCTTCCGTAGTCTCCATGTCTGACTCTTTGTGACCCTGTGGATTGTAGCCTGCCAGGCTCCTCTGTACACAGGATTCTCCAGGCAAGAATACTGGAGTGGATTTCTATGCCCTCCTCCAGGGGATTTTCCAAACCTAGGAATCAAACCGGCATCTCTTATCTCTCCTGTATTGGCAGGTGGGTTCTTTCCCACTAGTGCCATCTGGGAAGCTAATAATTCTCCAAGACAAGTGTCATAGATGAGAGCACTGGGGCCGAGGATATTGTGTCATATCCAAGGCAGAAACAGGATTTTAACAAAGACCTGCTCTCTTTTTGCTTTGCCATGCTGCTACTAAAAGTTATACATGTGTTCTAAAAAAGTCACAATTGACATAGTCCCATTTTAGTAAATATGCTTGTGAACAATTTAATAAAAATAATCTCCTGTAAACTCCTTTTGTGGAATAAATGCCATCCTTATTAGCCTTGTCCACACCCTTTTCTATGGATATTTTTAAATTTTGAGTAAGATATAAAAGAATCTTTTTTTCTCTTCATTAAATGTACATCCTAGTATTTGATTAGTACAGGTAAAGAGATCATTTACTGAAGCTAAACAAAAGTAGTAGTAGTGCTTAAGAATAAGCAACCATAATGAAATGTTGATATGTAGATATATTTTATATATAATTAATATGTCTAAATATCTGGCTCATTGGCATGTATGTTTAAATCAATATGTACTTGATTTATTTTTAGATATAATGTACAGATTGCTTAGTTTAATAATCTAAAGAATTGAGAACAACTGAAAGAATTATTTTGCATTTTTGTATTTTAAAAATCTAGTTTCTACTCAAAACATTTAATTGCTGTTATTTGATGACAATAACTTCCCTATCACTTCATGGGAAATAGATAGGGAAACAGTGTCAGACTTTATTTTTTGGGGCTCCAAAATCACTGCAGATGGTGATTGCAACCATGAAATTAAAAGACACTTACTCTTTGGAAGGAAAGTTATGACCCACCTAGATAGCATATTAAAAAGCAGAGATATTACTTGCCAACAAAGGTCCATCTAGTCAAGGCTATGGTTTTTCCAGTGGTCATGTCTGGATGTGAGAGTTAGACTATGAAGAAAGCTGAGCACAGAAGAATTGATGCTTTTGTACTGTGGTGTTGGAGAAGACTCTATCTATCTTGAGACTCCCTTGGACTGCAAGGAGATCCAACCAGTCCATCCTAAAGGAAACCAGTCCTGGGTGTTCATTGGAAGGACTGATGCTGAGGCTGAAACTTCAGTACTCTGGCCACCTTGTGAGAAGAGTTGACTCATTGGAAAAGACCCTGATGCTGGGAGGGGTTGGGGGCAGATGAGATGGCTGGATGGCATTACTGACTCAATGCACATGAGTTTGGGTTAACTCTGGGAGTTGATAATGGACAGGGAGGCCTGGCGTGCTGCGATTCATGGGGTCGCAAAGAGTCAGACACGACTCAGCAACTGAACTGAACTGAACTGAAAGAA
>SJYX01006300.1:196218-211878 GCA_006410675.1 Oreotragus oreotragus | reverse complement strand
CTTAACTGTGATTCTGTTCTTGGGTGCAAGGTAGGCAGGATTGGAGCACTGCCACTGGGAAAGAAGCTGCTGAGTTTTCCTCCTTTGGTGTTGTTCACTTGTGAATGTGCTCTGTTGTGTCCCCTTTCGCCTGTTTTGTGGATTCGCAAAGTGTACTGTTGGCATTGCTCTCTGTTTCACCTTAAGTGTTGGTATGCCAGCAATTGGCCCTGGTGCCTCTTAGGTATTGTTTTCACCTTGCCACAGGCACAGGTCCACTATAGTTAGGTCCTACTAGTGCAGGAGTTGTCCATCTGAACCCCCTGTGGGAGCTATGGAAGCAGCTTGAACTCTGGTCTGGCTTGGGCTCCATGTATAAGAGCCCACAGATGCTAAAGCCAGACCCATCCCAGGTGCAAGGGCACTTGCTCTCCTTTCAGATGATCCACAGGAGCTGAATTTAGGAAGCCATCAGGAAAGGTGTAACTCTGCAGTTTGTGCAGCTGTGAGGAGAAATTTTAGCTCTTCTTCCTTAGTCATAAAACCCCTAGGGCTCAACAGGGGTTCATTCCCTTCTCTGGGTGAATTTCCTAGCAAGGGTGGGAGGGAGCTGTCTGGACCCTCCCGGGACTGTGGGTTAGGTACAGGCACCCACTGGTGTATTTCCTAATAGGGAAAGCTATCCATGTGCCCCAGAGTATCAGGGCAGTTTTATGCATCCAACAAAGGACCTCCTAGTCATGGAAGCTATCTGTGCCCTCCTTGGACACAGCATGCCTATCAGCAGGGGCAGAGCCTGTGGCCTGCTGGCAGAATTCCCAGTGGAAGAAGCTATCTGTGCTCTCCTGGCTCAGCAGGTGCAGGTTATGGGGCCCTTGGTGGAACTGCTAGTAGCTGGATTTCTCCGTGCCCTTCTGGGTCAGCAAGTATGGGTCCTGTGATCTGCTGGCAGAGTTTCTAGTTTCAGAAGTTGTCCTAGTCTTTCCAGGTTAGCAGGAGTCAGGCCTGCTGTCTGCCTACAGGCCCAGAAGAGTCAGCTGCTTGAGCCCATGCTGGCAGAGGCAGCCCACGCTCTACCTAGAACTCGCTCAGACTGCGCCCTGTTGTACAGTAGCTCTCACAAGGAAAGACGCTTTTGCGGTGGTCCTGCCTCTTTCCTCATGCACCTCCCAATAATGATGCTTTTCCTCTCTGGCAGGCCCAGGCTTTCTCCCAATACACCTTACTTGCCACAGACTGAACTCTTCAGGCTGTTTGTGCATAACTCTGATCCTTTTCCTGGGACTGAGCTTCAGAATCTGAGCTTCACCATCCAACACTCACCCTCAGTAACAGTTGGAGAGATCTCAGGTTGGAGAGATCAGGGTGGATGTGCCAACTCTCTGTGCAGGCTACTCTCCATTTTGCTCTCTACAAACCAGTTGCTGGTCTCCCCCTTTGGAGGCTCCCAAATTCCTATGTCTAGCCAGTCTAATTTCTGTGATGGTGAGGAGCCTTCCCACATGCAGGTAGCTTTCCACCGTCACAGCTCCCTCCCCAGTGCACAGGCTTTGTCCTGATTTCTTCTTTTTTCCTTTGGTCTTATCCAGTTACATGGCAGTTTTCTTATCTTTTCCGACATCTGAGGTCTTCTGTTTCTGAGTAAATCCTTCCACTTCTAGATATATTTTTAATGTTTCTGTGGAGGGAGGTGAATTCTACTTCTTACTCCTCTGCTATGTTGATCCTGACCTGCCTATGTAATTTCACTTTAATGAAACTCTAGAAATGCAAAATTGTAGAAATAATGAAGAGATTGTCTGATCACACAGAGAAGCTGGGAGTGTGAGAGAGGTGGCTGTAGCTTTAAAAGTGAAATGAGAATCTTTGTGGTGAAGGAAATGTTCTGTATTTTGACTCTATAGATATCAATAGTCTGGAAGAATTATTGCATTATAGTTTTGTAGGATGTTTACTTTGGGGCAAACTGGGTAAAGGGTACATGGTATTTGTCTGTATTATTTCTTAAAACTGCATGTGAATCTACAGTTATCTCAAAATAAAAAGCTTATTTAAAAAAAGGAAAATCCTTGTTAGTCACCTTTCAAGGACAGCACGGAAAGATTTCTCTTCTTTAAAAGAAATAATAGGAAAAAAAGAGCTCATCTTTATCTTACCTCTCTTATATGAACTATAACACTAATAGTCGATGAGTGAAAATTCTCTTCATAGAAGTATTCCAATTCACAAAAAAGAATTATACTATCATCATTCTTCAATCCTCAAAACATCAGTGACTGAATATCAGTGGTTGTTAACAGCATCAAGCAAACACACATAATATGCTTCCTGAGGAAAGAAAACATCATCTGTATCCTTGACAAAGTGACTAAAACTAGTCTATCAAGTCTCTGGATTCAGCTGCCTATTTTCAAGAAAGACGGGAGGCAAAGGAATGTTGAACTGCAGGGTGCTTGTGAAATCAACAAAAAATCCATACTGTAGGAAACCCAAATGCACTGTAATCTTCTAAATATAACTGGGAAGAGAAATATAAAGAATCTGCTGATTGAATGTAAAATGCATTTAAAAAATTTGAACAAGGTTAAACTATAGTGTCTCGGGAAGTACACATTGATGTTAAAATTAAAACAAAACAAAACAAAAAAACTCACACAAAAAAGCAGTTGCTATGAATGTCAGAAAAGCACTTAATTTGATTGAATTGGTGCACTTGGACAAGACCTGCAGGAGGTTGGCACAATTCTGCTCCTTGACTTGGGTTTTCGTTACAAGGATGTTCATTTTTTAATATATAATTAAGTTCTGCACTTCCCAGGTGGAACAGTAGTAAAGAATCAGCCTGCCAATGTAGGAGACATGGGTTGGACCCCAGGGTTGGGAAGATTCCCTGCAGCAGGAAATGGCAACCTACTCTATAGTATTCTTGCCTAGACAATTCCATGGACAGAGGAGCCTGGTGGGGTACAGTCCAATGGGTCACAAAGAGTCAGACACAACTGAGTATACACACAACCCAGTGCAAGTTCTGCACATATTTTTCTTTTAACTAAATATTTAAAGAAGTATTTTATAGTAAACACTTCTCCACATTTTAAAAATGCTTTGAAATCTTGTTTTAAACTAATATAATATACGTTTATAGGATATACAATACTTATATAACAATTTGCCATAATAGAACAATTGTAGCATTTCTAGTTTATATTTATCACTCATAAAGGATTTGTAGGGATTTTTTGGTTTTAAGCCAGTTAAGAAGATGTTGTTACATTCTGAGGGACAAATAAGCCATCTTTATCATATAAAATTAAAATTATAAAATTTTATCATATACAATTAGTTTATCATATAAAATTATTACTATTAGAAGTGAGCTGGACAAATAGTAAAACGGATCTCTGTATTATTTGTTTCAACTGCATGTGACTCTACGATTATCTCAACATACAAAGTTTAATTTTTTAGAAAAAATCATGTTGTTATTTTTCAGAAACAGTCTATGATTTTCAATACCTAATATTCATTAGCATCCTGAAATGCTATAAAAATTAACAAAAAATGCACTTAAACGGTACAAAACTAATATACATATTTAGTACAGGGGTGATATTTTTTATGACATCTGTGCTTGTTATAGTTTAAAAAATTACAATCAACTTGGGTGTTTTTCAACAAGTTTATGTTAATTTGTATTACATCTGTAACATGGAATGCAGACAGAAATAAAAGAGAATGGACTGTCGATAAACACAATAACCTAGATGTCCAGAGAATTATGCTGAATGAAAAAAATTTCCAAAAGATTAATTATGAAAATCTTTTAAAATAAAATTACAGAAATAGTGAAGAGACTAGCTGATCTCACTGATAGGCTAGAAGTATGAGAGAGGTGGCTGTAGATATAAAAGTGAAATAAGGAAACTTGTGGTGAAGGAAATATTCTGTATCTTGACTCTATGAATATCAAATGAGAAGATAAGTCATCCTATCTCCAATATTAATCTTTGCATAGACTAGATTATTATATCCCCTATCTCCTCAAATATGGTTAAGGTATAGTCTATGTTTGGAGAAGGCAATGGCACCCCACTCCAGTACTCTTGCCTGGAAAATCCCATGGACGGAGGAGCCTGGAAGGCTGCAGTCCATGGAGTCGCTGAGGGTTGGACACTACTGAGAGACTTCACTTTCACTTTTCACTTTCATGCATTGGAGAAGGAAATGGCAACCCACTTCAGTGTTCTTGCCTGGAGAATTCCAAGGACAGAAGAGCCTGGTGGGCTGCCATCTATGGGGTCGCACAGAGTCGGACATGACTGAAGCGACTTAGCGACATAGTCTATGCTCAAATCTGCATGGAGAAGAGTTCTTCACAGATTTATGGTGGAAGAATTCTTCAACATTTCTGTGTTTTAGAAATATTTTTTCCATCAATTAAATTGACATTCAGTACACAAGAAGATGGTGATTTAATTTGTCAATGTTATTTACAGCTGCATGGCCAATATTGTATACAATATTAATATATTGAGAGTAAAAAAACTAATTATGCATTTATTGCTTACATAATTATGAGTTAATTATACCACTAATGGAAAATGTCTTTCTTCGCTGTTAGACTTCAATAAAGATATTCTTTGTAATCTTTACTTGGCATTTAGTGTGCATTAAATGTCTTCATAAATATAAATTCAATGCTTTCTTGAGAGAGCCCATTTAAAATAATAAATTCATGTGACAATGATCTTGTTTAGAAAATATGAATTTTAAATACTGAATAGATTACAAACTATGCTGATTCCTTAGAATCACACTATTCTTTCAGTATAGTCAAAATTTAAAGCCCTTCTTCCCAAGAGGGTATCTCTGTTGCAACTTTTCAGTTACCTTCCAACTTAAAAATACCAGGTAACTAGATTGCAATTGTCTCAAAAATTATTTTTTCCTTTTCATCTCTGTGCTGTTTTATCTGAAGTTTTAACATATTCTTCAATATAAAGCTGTTTAACATATTCTTCAATATAAAGCTGTGTTGTTGGTGGACCATTTTTACATCGTACAATTAATAGAAACATATTTTATGGTTTAATAGAGAATTAAAATTGAGAAAGAAAGAAAACTTGTATGTTATAAATTCCTAGTAAACCAATATGATAAAATTGGTAGTAAAAATGATTTCCAAACAAACCGTGTTGAAATATAATTACTCTAAACAGATATTATGTATAAATAAGATAAATTTAAAAATAATTAAACAGGTAAACTTTAATAGGATTTTGATGTAGCTTTCTAATGCCTTATAAGGAATAACACTTGTGTATATCACTATAAACCATATGCTGCTGCTGCTAAGTCACCTCAGTCATGTCCGACTCCATGCGACCTCAGAGATGACAGCTCACCAGGCTTCCTTGTCCCTGGGATTCCCCAGGCAAGAACACTGGAGTGGGTTGCCATTTCCTTCTCCATAAACCATATATTAATAGTTAAATTTCTCCTGTACTGAACACCCTTTAGAAAAGAAAGGGAAGAAATGGGATCGAGCAGATCTTAATGAGTCAGACTTGTTTTCATTTGTTCAAGTGTTCAGTTATTCATTCAACAAATACATTGAACTTCTGGTTTGTGCTGAAATCTGCTGTAGTATATGGTAACAAGAGCAAAACTGAGTCCCTATTGTCATGGAGCTTAGAATATCTTGGAAAGAGAAAGAAATGGAAATTTGATAGCCCAGTGGTGAGTGCCATGAAGGAGCCTACAGAAAATTAACAGAGAAATGGAACAGGGTTTGGGGAGTGGTGAAATATGAAATAATTAGGCCAAACTCCGATATGGTGAAAATTAAGCAGGGATTTGAAATGAATGAGTTAGCTACATGGCTTGAGAGAAAAGCTTCAGAAAGAGGAAATGGTAATTAAGGGCATGCAGCATTGAGGGACAGCAAGAAGGCCAAGTTCAGCTGGAATAATGGTGAACAAGGTAGGGAAGACAGATCATGTAGGATAGGATAGGACATGCTATGAAAGTTGGACTTTATTTATTAAGATGGGAAACTGAGACATTTTAAAAGAGAAGATACAATAGCCATCGGACACGCTACAAAACTAAAACTCTAGCTTCTCCAAGCTCTGGCTTTTCAAAGCTATTCTCTGGTTTCTATAAGGAAAAATACTGCAGAGCTGGGGAGAAAGTATAAGGGTGTAAATAGAGAGTCTGGTTAGGAGCTAAATGCTATATTGCAGGCCCACAATAAAGGGGCTTCCCTGTGACTCAGATGGTAAAGAGTCTGCCTGCAATGTGGGAGACCCGAGTTCAATCCCTGTGTTGGGAAGATCCCTTGGAGAAGGAAATGGTAACCCACTCCAGTATTTTTGCCTGGAAAATCCCATGGATGGAGGAGTCTGGCAGGCTATACAGTCCATAGAATCACTAAGAGTTGGACAAGACTGAGCGACTTCACTTTCTTTTATTCTTTCAAGGTAATGGCAGGGGACACCAGGGCAGTTGCTGTAAGGAAGGTAAAAGAAATCAGGTTCCTGGCATCTTCANGTTTTCTCTTGTCATCTCGTTTGACCTCTTTCAATTTGCCTTGATTCATGGACCTAACATTCCAGGTTCCTATGCAATAGTGCTCTTTACAGCATCAGATCTTGCTTCTATCACCAGTCACATCCACAACTGTCACTATGACTTGGATTTATTTTATTGCACATGAATTACATTGCATTTATTTTAGCCTGTTTGCCCAATTCTTATTATGTGAATTTTAACATATTGCATTTGTAATATCTGAAGTATATGTTCACTAAAGTTCTATTTGAGAAGCACAATACTGCTTAAGAGGCGAGTGTATGTGTGTGTTAATTGCTCAGTCATGTCTGACTCTTTGGACTCCATGGATGGTAGTCTGTCAAAATCTTTCCATGGAATTCTCCAAGCAAGAACACTGGAGTTCGTTGCCATTTCCTTCTTCAGGTTATCTTCCTGACTCAGGGATAGAACCTGAGTCTCCTGCATTGCAGGCAGATTCTTTACTGTTTGAGTACCAGGGAAGCCCTTGAGAGCAGAATAAAAATTACTGGTAGAATTAATGTTGATTACTTTTTAAAATTTATTTTTTATTGAAGGATAATTGCTTTACATAATTTTTCTGCTTCTGCCAAACCTCACCCTGAATCAGCTATAGGTAAACATATATCCCCTCCCTTTTGGAACTCCCTCACATCTCCCTCCCCATCCCACCCCTCTAGGTTGTTACAGAGCCCTTGTTTGAGTTTCCTAGCCATATAGAGAATTCTCAGTTGACTATCTTTTTTACATATGGTAATGTAAGTTTTTATGTTGCTCTTTCCATACATCTCACCCTCTCCTCATCTCTACCCATCTCTACCCAAAGCTTTTTCTCTTTTTAAAATAACTGTTTCCATATGGACTCTGAGGGAGAAGGAGAGGGAGAGGGAGAGGGTGGGATGACTTGGGAGAATAGCATTGAAATATGTATACTATCATGTAAGAAATGAATTGCCAGTCTATGTTCAATGCAGGATGCAGGATGCTTGGGGCTGGTGTATGGCCATGATNCCTGCACTCAAAATGTCAGCAAATTTGGAAAACTCAGCAGTAGCCACAGGACTGGAAAAGGTCAGTTTTCATTCCAATCCCAAAGAAAGGCAATGCCAAAGAATGCTCAAACTACCGCACAATTGCACTCAGCTCACAGGCTAGCAAAGTAATGCTCAAAATTCTCCAAGCCAGGCTTCAGCAATACATGAACTGTGAACTTCCAGATGTTCAAGCTGGTTTTAGAAAAGGCAGAGGAACCAGAAATCAAATTGCCAACATCTTCTGGATCATGGAAAAAGCAAGAGAGTTCCAGAAAAACATCTATTCCTGCCTTATTGACTATGCCTTTGACTATATGGATCACAATAAACTGTGGAAAATTCTGAATGAGGTGGGAATCCCAGACCATCTGACCTGCCTCTTGAGAAATCTGTATGCAGGTCAGGAAGCAACAGTTAGAACTGGACATGGAACAACAGACTGGTTCCAAATAGGAAAAAGAGTAACTTAAAGCTGTATATTGTCACTTTGCTTATTTAACTTATATGCAGAGTACATCATGAGAAACGCTGGGCTGGAAGAAGCACAAGCTGGAATCAAGATTGCTGGGAGAAATATCAGTAACCTCAGATATGCAGATGACACCACCCTTATGGCAGAAAGTGAAGAGGAACTAAAGAGCTTCTTGATTAAAGTGAAAGAGGAGAGTGAAAAAGTTGGCTTAAAGTTCAACATTCAGAAAATTAAGATCATGGCATCCAATCCCATCACTTTATGGCAAATAAATGCAGAAACAGTTGAAACAGTGGCAGACTTCTTTATTTTTGGGGGGCTCCAAAATCACTGCAGATTGTGACTGAAGCCATGAAATTAAAAGACACTTACTCCTTGGAAGGAAAGTTATGACCCACCTAGACAGCATATTAAAAAGCAAAGACATTAGTTTGCCAACAAAGGTCTGTCTAGTCAAGACTATGGTTTTTCTAGTAGTCATGTATGGATGTGAGTGAGAGTAGAACTATATATAAGGAAAGCTGAGCGCCAAAGAATTGATGCTTTTGAGCTGTGGTGTTAGAGAAGACTCTTGGGAGTCCCTTGGACTGCAAGGAGATCCAACCAGTCCATGCTAAAAGACATCAGTCCTAGGTGTTCATTGGAAGGACTGATGTTGAAGCTGAAACTGCAATACTTTGGCCACCTGATGTGAAGAGCTGACTCATTTGAAAAGACTCTGGTGCTGGGAAAGATTGAGGGCAGGAGGAGAAGGGGACAACAGAGGATGAGATGGTCGGATGGCATCACTGACTCAATGGACATGAGTTTGAGCAAGCTCCAGGAGTTGGTGATGGATAGGGTTGCCTGGCATGCTGCAGTCCACGGGGCACAAAGAGTTGAACACAACTGAGCTAATGAACTGAAAGAACTGAGATGTAACACTTCCCGCGATGTCTGCACCTCACAGGCCCACTCGAATTCTATCTCCACTGGGCATAACAAGCCCATGGGAATGGGCACCCAGGAGGAGCAGGAAGACACATTTCCCTCTGTCCCCTCTGCACACGCACACGCTCCATTGTCCCATCACTCCAATTCCAGGGCACAGACTCAGAAATAATGTCATTGAGTTTGAAGATGAAAACAGCACAACATTAAAGCAAACACAAGGCCCTCTGGAGCACGGGGCCCTGTGCAGAATCAGAAGGCGCACACCCAGGAAGCCAGCCCTGCTCTGGAGAAAGATTTCCCTCATCGCTTTCAGAGAAAGAAACTGATAGATTAAAGCAGTCAGATTACCAGGTTCATAAATCCATTTCAGTGCTAAGGAATATAGAGACTGAGTTCAGTGATGACAAAGACCAGTACTGTAGTCTAAAGCACCAATAACTGTTGGACGAGCCATCAATTTATAGTGACTTTAAGGGGGAAAAATATTAATGTACCTCTTGATTGTAAGGTGCGTCTTCAACATCAAAAAATCTAAAATGCGACTAAGCTGCTGCTTTTGCTGCTGCTGCTGCTAAGTCGCTTCAGTCATGTCCGACTCTGCGCGACCCCATGGCCAGCTGCCCACCAGGCTCCCCTGTCCCTGGGATTCTCCAGGCAAGAACACTGGAGTGGGTTGCCATTTCAAAAAATATTAATGTACCTCTTGATTGTAAGGTGCGTCTTCAACATCAAAAAATCTAAAATGCGACTAAGCTGCTGCTTTTGCTGCTGCTGCTGCTAAGTCGCTTCAGTCATGTCCGACTCTGCGCGACCCCATGGCCAGCTGCCCACCAGGCTCCCCTGTCCCTGGGATTCTCCAGGCAAGAACACTGGAGTGGGTTGCCATTTCCTTCTCCAATCATGTGAGAGTGAAAAGTGAAAGTGAAGTCTCTCAGTCGTGTCCGAATCTTCACAACCCCGTGGACTGTAGCCCACCAGGCTCCTCCGTCCATGGGATTGTCCAGGCAAGAGGACTGGAGTGGGGTGCCATCGCCTTCTCCAAAATGAGAAGCAGGGACCCTTCAATTCCTAGAATTTCAGTGTAGCATGTGTTTTCCTGTTATGTTACTCCCTCATAATAACGATGGATTAGTGTTTCCCTTTAAAATTTAATATTTCAAGCATTCAGAAAAATATAAACAGGAAATGAATACCTGTATACCTGTCTCTTATACACATCTAGATGTGTATAAGAGACAGCAGCTCACCAGGCTTCCTTGTCCCTGGGATTCCCCAGGCAAGAACACTGGAGTGGGTTGCCATTTCCTTCTCCATAAACCATATATTAATAGTTAAATTTCTCCTGTACTGAACACCCTTTAGAAAAGAAAGGGAAGAAATGGGATCGAGCAGATCTTAATGAGTCAGACTTGTTTTCATTTGTTCAAGTGTTCATTTATTCATTCAACAAATACATTGAACTTCTGGTTTGTGCTGAAATCTGCTGTAGTATATGGTAACAAGAGCAAAACTGAGTCCCTATTGTCATGGAGCTTAGAATATCTTGGAAAGAGAAAGAAATGGAAATTTGATAGCCCAGTGGTGAGTGCCATGAAGGAGCCTACAGAAAATTAACAGAGAAATGGAACAGGGTTTGGGGAGTGGTGAAATATGAAATAATTAGGCCAAACTCCGATATGGTGAAAATTAAGCAGGGATTTGAAATGAATGAGTTAGCTACATGGCTTGAGAGAAAAGCTTCAGAAAGAGGAAATGGTAATTAAGGGCATGCAGCATTGAGGGACAGCAAGAAGGCCAAGTTCAGCTGGAATAATGGTGAACAAGGTAGGGAAGACAGATCATGTAGGATAGGATAGGACATGCTATGAAAGTTGGACTTTATTTATTAAGATGGGAAACTGAGACATTTTAAAAGAGAAGATACAATAGCCATCGGACACGCTACAAAACTAAAACTCTAGCTTCTCCAAGCTCTGGCTTTTCAAAGCTATTCTCTGGTTTCTATAAGGAAAAATACTGCAGAGCTGGGGAGAAAGTATAAGGGTGTAAATAGAGAGTCTGGTTAGGAGCTAAATGCTATATTGCAGGCCCACAATAAAGGGGCTTCCCTGTGACTCAGATGGTAAAGAGTCTGCCTGCAATGTGGGAGACCCGAGTTCAATCCCTGTGTTGGGAAGATCCCTTGGAGAAGGAAATGGTAACCCACTCCAGTATTTTTGCCTGGAAAATCCCATGGATGGAGGAGTCTGGCAGGCTATACAGTCCATAGAATCACTAAGAGTTGGACAAGACTGAGCGACTTCACTTTCTTTTATTCTTTCAAGGTAATGGCAGGGGACACCAGGGCAGTTGCTGTAAGGAAGGTAAAAGAAATCAGGTTCCTGGCATCTTCAGAAATGTATTTTGATTTGCTGGGGTATGAGATGTAAGTATATAAAAAAGAAGAGTTGATAGTCACACTAATATTTTGTGCCTGAGTAACTGGAAGATTTCATTTAATCTAGGCTTCAAGAGTACATGACTGAAAACTTCCAGATGTACAAGCTGGATTTAGAAGAGGCAGAGGAACCAGAGATCCAATTGCCAACATCTGTTAGAACAGGAATTTCAGGAAACATCTACTTCCGTTTCACTGACTACACTAAGGCCTTTGACTTTGTGGATCACAGCAAACTGTGGAAAATTCTTAAAGAAATGGAAATAGCAGACCACCTTATCTACCTCCTGAGAAACCTGTATGTCGGTTAAGAAGCAACAGCTAAGACCGAACATGGAACAACGAACTGGTTTAAAATTGGGGACGGAGTATCATAATGCTGTATATTGTCACTCTGCTCATTTAACTTCTATGCAAAATACATCATGTGAAATGCCAGGCTAGATGAATCACAATCTAGAATTCAGACTGCAGGGAGAAATATCAACAATCTCAGATATGCAAACGATACCATTCTAATGACAAAAAGTGAAGAGGAACTAAAGAGCCTCTAGATGAGAGTAAAAGTGTAGAGTGGAAAAACTGATTCAACATTCAAAAAACTAAAATCAAGACATCTGGTCCCATCATTTCATGGCAAATAGAAGGGAAAAAGTGGAAGCCATGACAGATTTTATATTCTTGGGCTCCAAAATCACTGCAGATGATGATTGCAGCCAAGAAATTAAAGCTTGCTCCTTGGAAGGAAAGCTATGACAAATCTACAGTATATTAAAAAGCAGAAACATCACTTGGCTGACAAAGGTCTGTAAATTCAAAGCTATGGTTTTTCCGGTAGTCATGTATGGACTTGAGAGTTGGACCATAAAGAAGGCTGTGTCAGATTTATGCTTTCAAACTGTGGTGCTGGGGAAGACTCTTCAGAGCCCCTTCTACAGCAAGGAAATCAAACCTACCAGTCCTCAAGGAAATCAACCCTGAATATTCGTTGGGAAGACTGATGCTGAAGCTCCAATAATTTGGACACCTGATGTGAAGAGCCAACTCACTGGAAAGACCTTAATGCTGGAAAAGATTGAAGGAAGAAGGAGAAGGAGCAGCAGAGGATAAGATGATTAGATGAAATAACTGACTAAATGAACATGAATTTGAACAAACTCCAGGCTATACTGGAGGAGAGAGGAGCCTGGCGTGCTGCTGTTTGTGGGGTCACAAAAGTCAGACATGACTTAGTGACAACGACAATAACAAGATGGTCACCTCATCTGTGACAAAGAAGGCGAGAATACATAATGAAGAAAAGGTAGTCTCTTTAATAAGTGATGCTGGGAATATTGGACAGCTGCATGCAAAAGTATGAAACTGGAACACTCCATACATCATACACAAAAATAAACTCAAAGTGGATTAAAGACCTGAATATACCACCAGACATTATAAAACACAGAGGAAAACCTTGGTAGAACAGATTGACATAAATCACAGTAAGATTTATTTGACTGATCTTAGAGAATAAAAAAATAAAAACAGAAATAAAGAAATGGATCTAATCAAACTTAAAAGTTTTTCCCCACAGTAAAGGAAACAGATGAAAAGACAACCCTCAGAGTGGGAGAAAATGTTTGCAAATGAAGCAAGTGACAAAGGATTAATTTCCAAAATATACAAGCAGCTTATGCAGGTTAATTTAAAAAAAAAAAAAAAAGAAGAAGAAAGAAAGAAGGAAACAAACAGCCAAATGGAAAAATAGGCAGATCTAGATAGAAAATTTCTCCAAAGATGAAATACAGAGCTAACAAACACATGAAAAGATAATCAGCATCACCAATTATTAGAGAAGTGCAAATCAAAACTACAACAAATTATCACTTCATGCCAGTCAGACTGGCCATCACCAAAAATAAAATTCTGCAAGCAATAAATGCCGGAGAAGGTATGGAGAAAAAGGGAAGCCTCCTATACTTTGAATAGGAATGTAAATTGGTACAGTTACTATGGAAAACAGTATGGAGATTCCTTAAAAAACTAAAACTACCAAATGACCCAGCAATCCCACTACTTTGCATATACTCTGATAAAACCATACCTCAAAAAACACATGTATGCCAATGTTCATTGCAGCACTGTTTACAACAGCCAAGACGTGGAAGCAGCCTAAAATCCCTCAACAGATGAATGGATGAAGATTTGGTGAAAGTGAAAGTTGCTCAGTAGTGTCCAACTCTTTGTGACCCCATGGACTATACAGTCCATGGAATTCTTCCTTCCAGCCAGAATACTGGAGTGGGTAGCCTTTCCCTTCTCCAGGGGATCTTCCCAACTCAGGGATCAAACCCAGGTCTCTTGCACTGCAGATGGATTCTTTGCCAGCTGAGTTACAAGGGAAGCCCAAGAATACTGGAATGGGTAGCCTATCCCTTCTCCAGCGGATCTTCCTGACTCACGTATAGAACCAGGGTCTCCTGCATTGCAGGCGGATTCTTTACCAACTGAGCTATCAGGACAGACCAGATNTTGCACTGCAGATGGATTCTTTGCCAGCTGAGTTACAAGGGAAGCCCAAGAATACTGGAATGGGTAGCCTATCCCTTCTCCAGCGGATCTTCCTGACTCACGTATAGAACCAGGGTCTCCTGCATTGCAGGCGGATTCTTTACCAACTGAGCTATCAGGACAGACCAGATGAATGGATGAAGATTTGTTACATATATACAATGGGATATTACCTAGACATTAAAAAGGAAGGTCATAGTGCCATTTTAGAGTTTGGATGGACCTAGAGAATGTCATACAGAGTGAATAAGTTAGAAAGACAAATACTGTATAATATAGCTTATATGTGGAATCTAGAAAATAATGGTATAAATGTATTTATTGGCAAAGCAGAAATAGTCACTGACATAAAAAACAAACTTGTGGTTACCAAGGTGGGGCTGGGACAACTTGGGAGATTGAGAATGATGTATATACACTACTATGTATAAAATAGAAAACTAGTGAGGAGCTGAGCTCCCCTGGTGGCTCAGAGGGTAAAGTGTCTGCCAGCACTGCAGGAGACCTGGGTTCGATCCCTGGCTGGGGAAGATTCCCTGGGGAAGGAAATGGCAACTCACTCCAGTATTCTTGCCTGGAAAACCCCACGGGTGGAGGAGTCTGGTAGGCTACAGTCCACGGGGTGGCAAAGAGTTGAACATGACTGAGCAACTTCACTTTCACTTCTTTCTTTCTAATAAGGAACTACTGTTTAGCAGAAGGGAATCTACTCATCGACCTGTGGTGACCTAAATGGGAAGGAAATCTAGAAAAGAGTGTGTATATATATGTATAACTGATTCACTCTTTTGTATAGCAGAAACTAACAGAACATTGTTAAGCATCTAAAACCAACTAAAAATAAAAAGAAATAGAATTGACTTAAGCCTCGTCTCCTTCACAAAATGGAATTATGTAATAAGCATATTTTGGAATTGATTTTTTCATTCAGCGTATTTCTATGAACACCTAGGTTGTTGTCTTTATCAGCAGTTCATTCCCTTTTATTTTTGAGTGTATTCCATGTTATAGATGTAATACAGTTTAACAATTCACCTGTTGAAGAACATCTGAGTTGATTTCAGTTTTTAAATATTACAAGCACAGCTGTTATAAAACATTTTTCCCACCCACTAATATGTATGCTACTTTTGTACCATCATGGTGCATGTTTTATTAGTTTGTATGGCATTTCAGGATATTAGTGAATATTTGTGTGTACGTGCATGCTCAGTCACTCAGTCGTATCCAACTCTCTGTGACCCCAAGGATTGTAGTCTGCTTGGCTCCTCTGTCCATGGAATTTTCCAGACAAGAATACTGGAGTGGGTTGCCATTTCCTTCTCCAGAGGATCTTCCTGACCCAGAGATCGAACCTGCTTCTCCTACATTGCAGGTGGCTTCTTAACCACTGTGCCACCTGGGAAGCACTCAATAATTTTAGGTATGGAAAATCATAGACTGTTTTTCAAAAAGAGCAATCTCTCTATATATATATTTAAATTAAACATATATTAAGAGCAATCTATGTATATATTTTATTTTTTATTTTTATTTTTTTAATTTTAGAGCTTCCATTTTACTTTATTTTACTTTACAGTACTCTATTGGTTTTGGCATACATTGACATGAATCTGCCACGGGTGTACACGAACTCCCAAACATGAACCCCCCTCCCACCTCCCACCTCACATCATCCC
>SJYX01006300.1:71327-176510 GCA_006410675.1 Oreotragus oreotragus | reverse complement strand
TTATTGTTCAGTTGCTAAGTTGTGTCTGACTCTTTGTGACCCATGGACTGCAGCGCACCAGGCTTCCTTGTCCTTGACTATCTCCCTGAGTTTGCTCAAATTCATGTCCATTAAATTGGTGATATCACCCAATCATCTCATCATCTGTTGCCCCTTTCTCCTTCTGTGCTCAATCTTTCCCAACAGCAATGTCTTTTCTAATGAGTTGGCTCTTCACATCAGGTGGCCAAAGTATGGGAGCTTCAGCTTCAGCATCAGTCCTTCCAATGAATATTCATTGTTGATTTCCTTTAGGATTGACTGGTTTGACCTCCTTGCTGTCCAAGCCATTGGTATTTTGATATGGATTACATTGGATCTGTAGATTGCCTTGGGCAGTGTGGAATTTTAAGAATATTACTTCTTTCAATTAATGATCACAGTATATCTTTCCATCTATTTGTGTCATCGTTAGTTGCTTTCATCACTGTCTTATAGTTATATGAGTATAGCTTTTTACCTCCTTAGAATGATTTATTCCTAGTATTTTGTTCTTTTTGATGTTATTGTAATAGGATAATTTTCTTAATTTCTTTTTTTGCTTGTTCCTTGTTAGTGTATAGAAATGTAACACATTTCTCTATATTAATTTTTAATCTTGAAACTTTTTCAGATTTATAGATGAACTCTTGGTGGCATCTTTGGGATTTTCTGTATATAGTAACATGTCATCTGTAAACAGTGACAGCTTTAACTCTTTCCTATTTGTATGCCTTTTATTTCTTTTTCTTTTATTATTACTGTGACTAGGACTTCCATTACTATGTTAAATAAAAGTTGTGAGAACAGGCATCCTTGTCTTATTTCTGACCTTAGAGAAAATACTTTCAACTTCTCACTACTGAGTATTATGTTAGCTGTGGGCTTGTCATATATGACCTTTATAATGTTGAATTGGTTTCCCTGATATCTCAGTTGGTAAAGAATCTGCCTGCAATGCAGGAGACCCCAGTTCAATTCCTGGCTCAGAAAGATCCCCTGGAGAAGGGATAGGCTACTCACTCCAGTATTCTTGGGCCTCTCTGTGGCTCAGACAGTAAATAATCCACCTGCAATGTGGGAGACCTGGGTTTGATCTCTGAGTTGGGAAGATGCCCTGAAGGAGGGCATGACAATCCAGTCCAGTATTCCTGCTTGGAGAATCCCCATGGACAGAGAAGCCTGGTGGGTTACAATCCATAGGGTTGCAAAGAATTGGACATGACTGAGTGACTAAGCACACAGCACAGTGTTGAGTTATATCCCCATTATTTCCACTTTCTGGAGAGTTTTTTATCATAAACAGAGCTTTAATTTTCTCAAAAGCTTTTTCTGCATGTATTGAGAACAGCTCTGTTGGTAAAGAATCTGCCTGTAATACAGGAGACCTCTGTTTGATTTCTGGGTCAGGAAGATCCGCTGGAGAAGGGATGGCTACCCACTCCAGTATTATGGCCAGGAGAATTCCATGAACTGTATAGTCCACGGGGTCGCAAAGAGTCAGACATGACTGAGTGACTTTCACACCACCATTGAGAAGATCATATGGTTTTATTATTCAGTTTGTTAAGATGTTATATCATATTGACTGCAGGAATTTAAAAATCCTTACAGTTCTGTGATAAATCCAACTTGATCATGGTGTATGATCCTTTTAATGCATCACTGAATTCAGATTGCTAATATTTTATTGAGGATTTTTGCACCCATGCTCATGGGTGATATTTGACATGTAACCTTTCTTGAAAAGCTGTTGTATTGGTGCTGAACTATTTTAGCTTTTTCTTGTCTATAGGAGTTTTGATCTCACCATCAAATCTAAATGAGAGCTTTGTTGGGTATTCTTTGTTGTACATTTCCCCCTCTTTCGTCACTTTAAATATACTGTGCTACTCCCTTCTTGCCTAGAATTTCTGGTATAAAATTAGCTGAAATGGGTGCTCCCTTTATGTAATGTGTTACTTTTCCCTCACTGACTTCAATATTCTCTCTTTATCTTTAATTTTTGCCACTTTAATTACAGTGTATCTTGTTGTATTCCTCTTTGGGTTAATCCTAAATGGGACTCTCTATACTTCTTGAACTTGGATGTTTGTTTCCTTTCTCAATTTAGGGATGTTATTAGCTATTTTTTTCAGTTATGTTCTCTGCTCTCTTTTCTTCTTCTGGAACCACTTTAATGTAAATATCAGTGCACTTGATGCTGCCCCAGAGTTCTCTTAAACTGTCCTCATTTCTTTTCATAATTTTTTTCTGTTCAGAATCAGCAATTTCCACTACTCTGTCTTCCAGCTCACTGATCCATTCCTCCATATAATTTAGTCTACTGCTGATTCCTTATAGTATATTTTCATTATTTATTATATCCTTTATTTCTACAGGTGGTGAATTCTTTATAACTTCCAGCTTTGGGATTAAAACTTCTAACTTCCCAATCTGTGAACTTATCCTTCTCTCAAGTTCTTTGATTGTATTTAGAATGACCACCTTAAAGCCTAGCCTGGATATATTGCCTTTTTCCACTTCACTTAGCTCTTCTTTCACTGTTGTATCTTGTTCTTTCATTGGGAACTAGTTCCTCTGCCACCTCATTTTGTCTAATTGCTATTTTTATCCATCTGGTGGTTGGCTATGTTTCCTAAAATTGAAGAAGTAATCTTTTGTAGTAGAAGTCCTATGCATCTCAGCAGCACACTCCCTTCTCATCACTAGAGTTATAAGCTCTAAGAGTCCCACTATGATGGTTGTATAGGTCTTTTTGTTGTGAAAAGCTGACTATCTGTGCACTCTGGCAGGCGTGGTTGGACCTTAGTCCATTTGGTTCCCAGTCCTGTCTTGTGTAGAAGCTGACTGCCACTGTTTGGCTGACTGAGGAACCCTAGGTGGCCCTGGGGCTAGTGCTGTGTTACTTATGAGTGGAGTCAAGGTTCAGGAAAACCCAGGGTTGCTGCCTGCCCACTGGTGGGTGAATCCAAGTCCTAGGCCTAGTGCCAGCCTACTGGTAGGCAGGGATGGGTCCTGCTTACAGGGCCTAAAGGTTCCAGAACAAGTGTTAGATTTCTGGTGGGGGGGGCCAGTTCTGGACACCGTTGGCCACTGGCCCAATGTGCCTTAAGACTTTGTTGGCCTGTTAGTGGGGCAGGTCCCAAGCTTAGCCCATCCCATGCTGGATCTGGCCTGTTAGTGACTAGGGTGAATTCACAATCTGTGGGACTATGGTTTACTTTTGAATGGTATCTGCTTTATTGAAAGTTTTAATATCTAGTAGAGTTACACACCATTCATAGATAATTTTTAAGTGGTTTCCTGGCTATTCTTTTGTGTTTTATTTCCACATATGACACTTGGTATTAACTTATCTGGCCATGTAAAATATTAGCTTGTTGGTATTTGTTCTGAACAGGGCAATTTGCAGGTGGCTCAAGTGGTAATAAATCCAACTGCCAAGGCAGGAGACGCAAGAGACGTGGGTTCAATCCCCGGGTTGGGAAGATCCCCTGGGGTAGGAAATGGTAGCCCACTGCAGTATTCTTGCTTGGAGAATTCCATGGATAGAGGAGCCTGGTGGGCTACAGTCCATGGGACACAAAGAGCTGGACATAACTGAGCGACTAACACTTTCATTATGTATCCAAATTATAGCTCTTTATTTGTTAATGCTTGCAGATATTTTAACAAATGCTATACATGGAATAACTAAAAATAGACAAGTCTTGTTTAATTTACTGAAACTCTAAATGAACCTTAAAGTTGTAGCATAAGAAGCTGAGATTGTCAAATTGATAAATTTCAACTAAGCCTCAGTAACTTCAGTAAAACTTAAAAAACAAGAAAGAAAAGAAAGTCATCAAGCTCATGTTTCAGTAGCCCTACTTAGAAGCACTAATAAATGTGCTTCTCATTAGGCAAAATACTCTGAAATCTTGGCATACGACAATTGTAGAGATTAAACAAGCTCAACTACAAACCCCAAACATTTCCCAATATTCAAACCAGTGTAATATTCAAACACCAGTACAGATGTTGTAGTATATTGAATTTAGGAATGAGATTGAGAAGTCAAAAGAATAGATATTTGGACACCAGTCATTCATTCTTTTAGGAGTTTTAAAGAAGACCAATTATGTGAGTTCATGTTCTGTATGTGTATAAAGTGAGAGGAAATATTACAAATTAGAGAAAAGAGCCAAAAAACTGAACACAATGTGTGACCCAATTTTTTTTTTTTCTATAAGGACATTATTAGAAAAGCTGGAACATTCTGAATAAAGCCTCTAGTTCAGATAATATTATATCACTATTAATTTAATCATTTGATAATTATACTATGCACATATAAAAGAATGTCCTTGTATTTTAGGAAATACACACTGAAGTGCTTAGGGGTAAATATTCCAAAAAGTAGAAAGAAGGAAAACTATAAAGCAATATGACAAAATAGTAACATTTGGGAAGTAAATATTAAGGATACATGGGAATTCTTAGCTGCTTGTACTTTCCATAAATCTCAGATTTTGTCAAAATAAGCTAATTAAAAAAAAAAGATATAAACAAAAATATCTCTCCCTATTATAACTTTTAATTTGATGTAACCATGGTAGTTACTTAACATCTGTTATAATTGGTACTCAACCAAATCAGAATTATAGCAAGACTGCACTTTGTGTGTATTAGTGTAGAATAAAATATGTGCCCTTTTTATTATACAGAAAATATTTTAGAATAAAATGTAACTTTATGCAATCCTTATGATCATGTGTAAATGCTTTATGTGCATGTCATATAATTTAATGTTCCTAATGGAATGTTTATAAACTTATATTCATCAAGAGTATTTCTCTTGATGGAAGTAACTGCAAAGACATCTGTAGTCAGAACTTTAGACTCCTCCCCTTTCTTTTCCTTCTCTTCCTTAGACCTCTTTCACTGTCTTGGGCAAAGCCTTTGGAATGGACCATAGGGTTGAAAGATAAGGCTTTCTCTGTGCCAAAGGGATAAAAACTAGATCTGGAGTTGTGGGTTGCAACGAAGGGTGAAGGGAAACAGAAGATATCTTCTTTGGGCTCTGTTTTTCTTCTATCAAGATGCCCTGATTCTCTTGGGAACACTCAAGCCTAGGAAACTTTGTGTGTGGTCTGTTAGGCCAGCTCTGTCCTTGGGCTAGAAAGTCAAACTAGTTTTCTCATTGTTTGCTGCTTTGCTTCTTGTACCTGTCTTTTATTGTTGTGTAAGTGGGTATAGTTCTGAGAAGATAAGAAGCTATTTTTCCATTTTGGTTGTAGGACAATGGTTGATTCTAGTGTAGGTATTCACATTTGAGGGTAGTGTTCCAAGGGACAATTGACTTTCTTTTGTATGTTTAAATTTTCTCACTACCTGTAAGAAGTGTTACATATAGGAGAATGGAAAATGAGGATTCAAGCATCCTCAGCAAATGTTATCTTCCAATTCTAACACAACATACAACATTGCAAAAAGAAGCACTTTTGAGAAACTGATATTTCTCTGAAGGGTCTTCTTGTAATGCTTACAGAAGTGTTTTTAAGAATGCTTAAATGAATGTTGCTGTGTTCAGTTTACATAGCCTTGCCTGGAGAGTCCCAGGGACGGGGGAGCCTGGTGGGTTGCCATCTATGGGGTCGCACAGAGTGGGACACGACTGAAGTGACTTAGCAGCAGCAGCAGCTGCAATCTAATTCAAACCATAATCAACAATGACACGGTGTGAAAGTAGAGAGAGAAAGAGTTAAGCAAGTGCTGTCTGATTCAAAAGGTACAATATGGGAACATTTAATTATAACTGGAATATTATCATATAAATGTATAGATTAGAGCCAAATTTTATGAAGGATGATGAATCAGGACCAGTCTAATGATCCTATAATCTAGGCAGAATTCCTCTGGCAAACATTCTTCATCTTAAAACGAGAAAGGATTTCTGCTTAAATGATAACTAATGGGTGTTAAGTGCTATATGTCAGGTAAAAATAAATCAATTATAATTTATTTGCAATTAAAATTGCTAAATGGTCAATTCTGCAACCTGCAAATTGGCAAAAACAATTTTTAGCCCACATCCTGGGTAAGAGTTTAGTTAGCCTTCCAACTAACGAAACGCCTGCACACTTATCCAAGGATGTGCAGTAATGCATTTGGGAAGATTACCACATATTCTACTTCATTTGTTTGTTTTCTTCCATTTTTTTTTTTACCAGATAATAATAAAAAATGAAGACAGAAATCATTAACACATTAAACATTCTAGGGAACTTCCTGTCAATATTTTAATGACTGCTGTAGGGATTACAATATCTTTGCTTAGCCCTCACAGTATGGGAATACACACCAAAAGGACATATTGCCCTTTAGGCTTGAGGACCTTGAACTGATCTGAATATAAGGTGCATAAAATTTGTAAAAGCAATATTATTTTAATGGAATTAAACATACACTGCTTAAATATTGATGAAATAGTTCAGCTAAAGATAATCTGCAAAATATGGTGTTTAGAATATTTATTTGAAAGCTTGCCAATTATATCAAACTGTCCAAAGATTACTTTGTATAAAAAGCTCAAAAGTACTGGTGTTGAACTTGTTCTCTTTGAAAGTAGAAATATTTTAAAAGAAAATTCATACACATCTTAAAGTTGACCTTAAAAATATTTATTTTAATAAGGTATTTTTCTGAGCAAATGCAGGTATTACAGGAGGGAAGGATGTATATAGGAGTAAAACTAGCTTACTTGATATCTTTTCCATGACTAACATATTTTTGGCATTGTACACATACATATTATGGACAGGCTGGCATATATGAGACTTTTGTATGTAAGAATATTTCAATAGTGAAAACTATGTGAATATGATAATCAGTTACCAAGTATTACATGAGGTTAGAAAGTTAGTGTTAACCCAGACCAAAGCTAGTAAATCTGAAAGGAAAGGTAAAGTTGGAACCCAAAGTTTGGGATTCTAAACTTGGTATCTTCACTCTGTGTTTGCTACAAAAAAATTTCAAACTTCATTAGAAATAGAGGAAATCTTACAAATGAACTCCATGGCCATCACTCAGTTTCAACAAGCATCAGGATTTTTGCCCCATTTTTTAATTATTATTAATGTTTTTATTGTCCTAGAAGTCTTGATAGCTATTCTTTTTTTTTATGTCAAACCTAAGCAGTGTTTTATTTATTATCATTATTTTTTTTTACTTTATTTTAGTTTGCAGTACTCTATTGGTTTTGGCATACATTGACATGCAAGACAGCAAAAGAGACACAGATGTGTAGAGCGGACTTTTGGACTCTGAGAGAGAGGGAGAGGGAGAGGGAGAGGGTGGGATGATTTGGGAGAATAGCATTGAAATATGTATACTATCATGTAAGAAATGAATCGCCAGTCTATGTTCAATGCAGGATGGGGCTGGTGTATGGGGATGATCCGGAGGGATGATGTGGGGTGGGAGGTGGGAGGGGGGTTCGTTCATGTTTGGGAGTTCGTGTACACCCGTGGCAGATTCATGTCAATGTATGCCCCATTTTTAAAATCTATCACTTATTTTTTTTCCTTTGCTGAAGTAGTATAAATCTAATTCCTGGTATCATATCATTTCACCTCCAAATTGCATCTGTATGCATTTTTTTCAAAAATATTGGACATGTTTTAACCTAAGAAGAAGTCCATTTTTATCCCTAAACAAAAATTGATGACATTTGAAGCATTGTATATCTGGTCCCTAATTCAATTTTCCTGATAGCTTCAGAATTTTTTTTTAGTTGATTTGAATCAATATCCAATCCACACATTGCATTTGTTTGCTATGTTTCCTGTTTCTTTAATGAAGAACAGCTCCCTCATGTTTTCTTCTATTCAGTTCAGTTCAGTCGCTCAGTCGTGCTCTTTGCAACCCTATGAATCACAGCATGCCAGGCCTCCCTGTCCATCACCAGCTCCTGGAGTTTACCCAAATTCATGTTCATCAAGTCGGTGATGCCATCCAGCCTTTTCATCCTCTGTCATCCCCTTCTCCTCCTGTCCCCAATCCCTCCCAGCATCAGGGTCTTTTCCAGTGAGTCAACTCTTTGCATGAGCTAGCCAAAGTATGAGTTTCAGCTTCAGCATCAGTCCTTCCAATGAACACCCAAGACTGATCTCCTTTAGGATGGACTGGTTGGATCTCCTAGCAGTCCAATTGACCTATTAGAGAAATCAGATTAGTTGTTCTATAGCATGTTCAACATTCTGGAATTGTATATTGAATTCATTTTATGTCATTTAAGTTGTTTTTCTATTTTCTCATATTGCCTGTAAATCTGATAGAAATTGAACCATTAAGAAAACAATACTTCCTAGGTGGTTCATATAATGCATTAGAATCAGGCCTACAAGCCTAGAAGAAAGGGTGTCATTTTCTTTGCAAGTATTACATATTACCCTCCCTGGTGGCTCAGAGGTTAAAGTGTCTGCCTCCAATGTGGGAGACCCGAGTTCGATCCCTGGGTTGGGAAGATCCCCTGGAGAAGGAAATGACAACCCACTCCAGTATTCTTGCTTGGAGAATCTCATGGACTGAGGAGCCTGGTGGGTTGCAGTCCACGGGGTCACAAAGAGTCGGACACAACTGAGTGACTTTACTTACTTACTTACCCTACTCTATAAACTTTATCTCTAGGAACAATTATTAGCACAAAGGCTAACCAAAGTCCAAGGTGTGCAATGGATTGTTTTGTTTTGGGGGGCAAAAATCACTAGAAATCAGCAGTAAATGGAAGTTTGCTGCTGCTGCTAAGTCACTTCAGTCGTGTCTGACTCTGTGCGACTCCATAGATGGCAGCCCACCAGGCTCCCCGTCCCTGGGATTCTCCAGGCAAGAACACTGGAGTGGGTTGCCATTTCCTTCTCCAATNAGAGGGAGAGGGAGAGGGAGAGGGTGGGATGATTTGGGAGAATAGCATTGAAATATGTATACTATCATGTAAGAAATGAATCGCCAGTCTATGTTCAATGCAGGATGGGGCTGGTGTATGGGGATGATCCGGAGGGATGATGTGGGGTGGGAGGTGGGAGGGGGGTTCGTTCATGTTTGGGAGTTCGTGTACACCCGTGGCAGATTCATGTCAATGTATGCCCCATTTTTAAAATCTATCACTTATTTTTTTTCCTTTGCTGAAGTAATATAAATCTAATTCCTGGTATCATATCATTTCACCTCCAAATTGCATCTGTATGCATTTTTTTCAAAAATATTGGACATGTTTTAACCTAAGAAGAAGTCCATTTTTATCCCTAAACAAAAATTGATGACATTTGAAGCATTGTATATCTGGTCCCTAATTCAATTTTCCTGATAGCTTCAGAATTTTTTTTTAGTTGATTTGAATCAATATCCAATCCACACATTGCATTTGTTTGCTATGTTTCCTGTTTCTTTAATGAAGAACAGCTCCCTCATGTTTTCTTCTATTCAGTTCAGTTCAGTCGCTCAGTCGTGCTCTTTGCAACCCTATGAATCACAGCATGCCAGGCCTCCCTGTCCATCACCAGCTCCTGGAGTTTACCCAAATTCATGTTCATCAAGTCGGTGATGCCATCCAGCCTTTTCATCCTCTGTCATCCCCTTCTCCTCCTGTCCCCAATCCCTCCCAGCATCAGGGTCTTTTCCAGTGAGTCAACTCTTTGCATGAGCTAGCCAAAGTATGAGTTTCAGCTTCAGCATCAGTCCTTCCAATGAACACCCAAGACTGATCTCCTTTAGGATGGACTGGTTGGATCTCCTAGCAGTCCAATTGACCTATTAGAGAAATCAGATTAGTTGTTCTATAGCATGTTCAACATTCTGGAATTGTATATTGAATTCATTTTATGTCATTTAAGTTGTTTTTCTATTTTCTCATATTGCCTGTAAATCTGATAGAAATTGAACCATTAAGAAAACAATACTTCCTAGGTGGTTCATATAATGCATTAGAATCAGGCCTACAAGCCTAGAAGAAAGGGTGTCATTTTCTTTGCAAGTATTACATATTACCCTCCCTGGTGGCTCAGAGGTTAAAGTGTCTGCCTCCAATGTGGGAGACCCGAGTTCGATCCCTGGGTTGGGAAGATCCCCTGGAGAAGGAAATGACAACCCACTCCAGTATTCTTGCTTGGAGAATCTCATGGACTGAGGAGCCTGGTGGGTTGCAGTCCACGGGGTCACAAAGAGTCGGACACAACTGAGTGACTTTACTTACTTACTTACCCTACTCTATAAACTTTATCTCTAGGAACAATTATTAGCACAAAGGCTAACCAAAGTCCAAGGTGTGCAATGGATTGTTTTGTTTTGGGGGGCAAAAATCACTAGAAATCAGCAGTAAATGGAAGTTTGCTGCTGCTGCTAAGTCACTTCAGTCGTGTCTGACTCTGTGCGACTCCATAGATGGCAGCCCACCAGGCTCCCCATCCCTGGGATTCTCCAGGCAAGAACACTGGAGTGGGTTGCCATTTCCTTCTCCAATGCATGAAAGTGAAAAGTGATCTCTCTGAGTAGGGTCCGACCCTCAGCGACCCAATGGACTGCAGCCTTCCAGGCTCCTCTGTCCATGGGACTTTCCAGGCAAGAGTACTGGAGTGGGGTGCCACTGCCTTCTCTGAAATGGAAGTTTAGTGCCAACCTATTTATTCTATCATTTCACCAAATAGTACAAATCAAATCTGATATTCAATTGCCACAGAGACCTAACAGACAGTCTGAATGATGAAGTCCCTGGAGGAAACTTTGGCAGAATGACGAGAGAAGACACTGCTGAGCAGGAAGATGAGCTGAGTATGACACATACACACTGGAGACTGCACTATGGATTTGCCATTTTCTTTCCAGGAAACAGTTGCCTCAGTCACAGTGTGAAAATAGTAGAAGATATAAGATTAAAAAAAAAAAATTAAGCATAGGGAATAAGGCAGAAAGATATTTGCTCCATAGTACTGTCACACATGCATTTGCTTACACACAGTTTTTGCCATACAGAAAAAGACAGTTTGACTTTGGACAGAGTTGAAGGGTTTACTTTGGAGTCATCAAACCAAATGAGGTGACTCTAGTGGGATAAATAAAAGAGACGCAAAGTGTGATATTTATAAGACTGACAGAAATTTGTAGAAAGAACTTGAAGTCTATCCTTTGGCTCTTTATTCTGATTGCTAATTTATTCCACAAGAAGATGTCCTTTTCCTAACTCAGAACGTGTCCAAGAATCAAGGCACATTTTGTCCCAATTCAGGAGTTAAAATGTGTTTAGTGGTTCAGAAATATGTTACATTGACTCTTGGGAGAAACCTTGATGAGAAGAAATCCTTGTTATTGGCACTCCTACTGAGTTTTCTTTTTTCCTTCTTAATTTTACAGAAGTATAGTTGATTTACAATGTTGTGTTAATTTCTGCTGTACAGCAAAATGATTCAGTTACACATATGCATATATATTCTTTTTCATATTCTTTTCCATTTTGGCACACCTTTATCAAAGTATTTGTGATCTTCCTTTTAGTTTCAAGTATGACATTAATTTAAGCCAGGTAAGTAAATTGCTAAATGTACTGAAATTTAGCCAGTCATTGCAGGCAGTTTGTTGTTATTTACTTTTCAGAGTTGTTTGTAAGCAGAAGCCTGAAGTAAACTGAGCAGTTGCTGCTGCTGCTAAGTCACTTCGGTTGTCCAACTCTGTGCAAACCCTTAGACGGCAGCCCACCAGGCTCCTCCGTCCCTGGGATTCTCCAGGCAAGAACACTGGAATGGGTTGCCATTTCCTTCTCCAATGCATGAAAGTGAAAATTGAAAGTGAAGTCGCTCAGTCGTGTCTGACTCTTTGCGACCCCATGGACTGCAGCCCACCAGGCTCCTCCTTCCATGGGATTTTCCAGGCAAGAGTATTGGAGTGGGTTGCCATTGAAGTTAAAAGACAAAGAATTCGTTTGTGTGAGCTGACGTAACAAAGTAACACAAACTGAATGGCTTCAGCAACAAATGTTTACAGAGACTAGAAGGCAGAGGCCAAGGAGTCAGCAGGGTTGGTTCCTTCTGAGGGCTTAGTGGGGTGAATCTGTTAGATGCTTGTCCAGGCGCTTATGGTGGTTTGCTGGTTGTTCTTGGTGGCCCGTGGGCTGTTGAAACATCACCCTACTATCTGGCTTCATTTTCACATGATGTTCTCCTGTGTGTGTTTGGGTCCAAATCTCTCCTTTCATAAGGACATGAGTAAAATTAGATTAGGGGCCTATCCTACTATTGTGTCCTTACAACTTAACTGTGTATATCTGCAAGCAGTTATAACTAATTTCAACAAGGACCATATTTCCAAATGAAGTCATATTCTGAGTACTTAATAATTAATAAGTATTCAACTTATTAATTATTGGGGGAGGACACATTTCAACCCATAACATCCAATATATCATTTAGACTTAGATGATAAAATATTTGAATTTCTCAACCTCAGTTTTACTGATACATTGGATCTGCTGATTCTTTGTTGGGTGGTGGTATGGGCTGTCCTCTGCACTATAGAATGTATCATCCCGCACTTCTACCAACTAAAGATCAGTAACACCTCAATCCCCAGTCATGGCAATCAAAAATGTCTTCAGATATTACCAAGAATTCTCTGGGATGGAGGGATAGCCTCAGCTGAGAACTCACTGAATGATTAGATAGCTTTAAAGTTATTTCTGTATGTCTACAGATCTAAAAATTATCATGACTCAGAAGCAAGTTAGCTCTCATTATTCCCCTTAGCAATAGTAATTAAAGAGTTAACTTGTTTTTCAAAGTGGTAAGTTTGTATTTTTAATAAGGTTATTATTTTTATATCTAGACAAAAAATATTTTTTCTCTAAAATGCATTTCTCTATATTTTCATCTGTATCTCTCTGCATTTTTCTTTTGATCTTATAAAAATGAATTGAAAATGAAGTGAGGTATAGGCAATGGAAGGAACTGTGTTAACAAGGGAAAATAAAGCAACAGATGCTTCCGATCTACATAAAATAAAAATAGATAAATTCTGTGTGTATGTATAAGGGCTGTCTCTTATACACATCTCATANGGCAATGGAAGGAACTGTGTTAACAAGGGAAAATAAAGCAACAGATGCTTCCGATCTACATAAAATAAAAATAGATAAATTTTGTGTGTATGTATAAGGGTATACTTAGATGGGCCAGCCAAACAACTGGCATAAAAATTTGGTTTTATCAAGTGAGTCAAGAGAGGTAGAATCATACACTTATCTGGGTATTATAACTCTGTTTTGGCATGAATTGTTTTATTTGAAAAATGAACAGTCATTATAGATCAATTTTAAGAAATAGGAAATACAGTTGATCGTGTTAAAGCTTCTAACTGGAGACTCAAATAGAGAATCTCTGCATGCATATAATTAATATAATGCTTCAAAAAATAGGCCTAAATAAATTCTGTTGATTTGAAACAAAAAAAATCCTTATTCCTTGCACATTTGTTATTGAAACATTTTTAGTGTATCTTTTAGTAAATATTGATAAAATGAGTACAATATTACTTCCTTGCCTTGAAAATATACAAAGAAAGAAGAAAAATAGACATCCTTTGGTCAAACAGTCTCAATATCTCTTACCCACCCAAATGACCTCTAACAAGAATATAACTAATTTACATGAGTTGAGCAAATCTTTTACTCTTTAGGTTTCTATTTTGTAAAATAATAACAGTGAAATGACCAAAAGTTTAATAATAGGTGTTAGAGCAATATCACCCCCTGCCCCGTTTTTCTTTTGGAATAAACAGTGAACCCCATGACATGCTCCTAGACATTTATTTGAAACAGAGGTCAAAAAACAGTGTCTGATGGACTGTACTTATCTGCAGGTATGTTTTATTGCAGCAGACACTTTCCTTTTCCTTTTCTTTGGTTTAAATTCATTAAAAGAAATAGAATTACCCTGGAGAAGGAAATGGCAACCCACTCCAGTATTCTTGCCTGGAATATCCCATGGACAGAGGAGCCTGGTGGGCTACAGTCCACGGGGTCGCAAAGAGTTGGACACGACTGAACAACCTCACTTTCTTTCTTTCTTTCACTTTACAGTTATTCCTAGTTATTTTATTTTTTGTTGTTGACACTTTTGTCCATTATTTTTCATTGTGATACTTTTGTCATTGCATGATACTTTAAAAAATTGATACTTTCTAACTGACTGCTGGTGGTAATAAAAATGCAGTGGATTTTTGTGCAATGATCCATTTACTTTAATAAATTATTTTAAGCAGTAAAAAAAAAAAGAGAAATAGAATCAGAACTTTTTCTTTAAAAACATAAGATTTCAGATTTTCTTGAGAAATCAGCTGCTCTGAAATTCCTGACTATGCATTCTTACACAACCATCAGCTGATGAGTTCAAAAGCTGTAGGCTATAGTTTTCTGTAGGCTACCGGGCCTATCACTGTCAGTTTTCCCCAATAATGTCTAATGCTAGATGCTTTATATTTTGTTGTTGTTGTTCAGCTTCTCCAGTGGCTCAGTGGTAAAGAATCTGCCTGCAATGCAGAAGCCACAGGAGACAGGAGAGTTTGATCCCTGGGTTGGGAAGATTTCCTGGAGGAAGAAATGGCAACACACTCCAGTATTCTTGCCTGGAGAATCCCCATGAACAGAGGAGCCTGGTGGGTGACAGCCCATGGGGTCACAAAGAGTTGAACACAACTGAAGCAACTGACTGGTTTGATATCCTTGCTGTCCAAGGGACTCTCAAGAGTCTTCTCCAGCATCAAAATTCAAAAGCATCAGTTATTTGGGGCATGGTCCAACTCTCACATCCATACATGACTACTGGAAAAACCACAGATTTGACTACAGCAAAATGTAGTCAAATTTTGCTGTAGCAAAATGATGTCAGAAAATGATGTCTCTTCTTTTTAATATGCTAACTAGGTTTGTCATAGCTTTCCTCCCAAGGAACAAGCATCTTTTAATTTCATGGCAGCAGTCATTGTCTGCAGTGATTTTGGAGCCCAAGAAAATAAGATCTGTCACTATTTTCAATTTTTATCCATTTAATTGCCATGAAGTGATGGAACCAGAGTCCATGATCTTTGTTTTTTGAGTGTTGAGTTTTAAGCCAGCTTTTTCACTCTCTTCTTTCACTCTTATCAAGAAGTCCTTTAGCTCCTCTTCATTTTTTTGCCATTAGAGTGGTATCATCTGCATACCTGAGGTTTTGTATATTTCTCCAGCAATCTTAATTTCAGCTTGTGCTTCATCCAGCCTGGCATTTCACATAATGTACTTTGCATAGAAGTTAAATAAGCCAGGTGACAATATACAGCCTTGATGCAGTCCTTTCCCAATTTGGAGCCCGTTTGTTGTTCCATGTCTGGTTCTAACTGTTGCTTCTTCACCTGCTTACAGATTCCTCAGGAGACATGTCAGGTGGTCTGGTATTCCCATCTCTTTAAGAATTTCTTTAAGAATTATTGTAATCTACACAGTCAAAAGCTTTGGCATAGTCAATAAAGCAGAAGGAGATGTTTTTCTCGAACTCTCTTTCTTTTTCTATGATCTAATGGATGTTGTCAATTTGATCTCCGATTCTTTGCCTTTTCTAAATCCATCTTGAACATCTGAAATTTCATGTTTCACACACTGTTGAAACCTTACTTGGAAAACTTTGAGCATTACTTCGCTAGCATGTGAGATGAGTATAATTGTGTGGTAGTTTGAACATTCTTTGGTGCTGCCTTTCTTTGGGATTGGAATGAAAACTGACCTTTTCCAGTCTTGTGATCACTGCTGTTTTCTAAATTTGTTGGCATATTGGGTGCAGCATTTTAACATCATCAACTTTAGGACAATTTCTGTCTTGAGGTTTAATTTTTCTGTTTATAACTTGGTTCAGGATAGACTGCTTGTTAAATAACGATTTTGCTCTGACTTCTCTGAAAAGCACTTTTGATCCTAAGATTTCTGGTTTTCATGATCCAAAAGAAATAGGGACCACTCCATCCTACTTAAAAAAGAGCTATAAAACATGAATTAAAGCACTAGCAAGTAATTAGTGCTAAGATGACTTATCAGAATCAGATCAGATAAGAACATTCTTGACTCAAGAACAGAGGAATGAGTTATCAAAATTTGTTTATTTGCCATCCAGGATGCAGAGCAGTTGTTCATACATTCAACAAAAGTTTTTGCCACTAACTGAATGGCATTGTTAGAAGCAAATTATGTCTCTCATCTAAATTGATATTTTGAATATTGCAAAATGATACTTCTTTTGCCAGCTAAAAGAAGTCTTAGTATTAGTTAACCTATCCGAATCTCACTTTCCACTTCTAAAATAGAAAAAGTAATTTTTGCTTATTGCATAAGCTTATGTAAGTATTTTAAAAAGATAATGTACTTTGTTTAAAATTATGTTTGGCCGAGTAAGCATTGATTAAATGTTACCTATTATTATTCTTGCTATAATTATTCTAATAACTCACTCATTCATTCTGTAAATAATCATCATGTCTTATAATCCCAACTGATTCAAACAAATGAGGAGTCATTAACTTTACTTGTATCTGCTTAGGTTCATCCATTTCCAAAAAATATAACAGATAACATTAAATACTTGTGCAACTGTTCTCATTGCTGGGTGGCTTTGACTCCTGACCCCATGGGACAGTTAATTTCTGCAGACATTTTTGATTGTCAAGACTGGGGGTATGTGATATTTTATCTAGTGGATAGAAGCCAAAAATATTCTTAAATAATCTTTAGTACACAGGACAGAACCCATAACAAAGAAATATCTGGTCCAAAATATTAATAGTGTGGGATTTGAGAAAACTGCATTAGAGAGATATTTACTGATATAACTTAAAGAATTACTATTATGAAAGAGGGTAAAAAGAAATATTCAGAAAAGGGAGATATGTCTAGAGAAAGTCCAAATGACAGTCACAAGCTGTTTTTATTTGTGCTATATATTCCTCAAAGAAGTTTGCATTGTCAAATGAATTGTTTTTCTTTGGACTATAGAAGTTTGGGCTATAGAAGTTAGACTACAGACTTTCAAAAGAAAGCTTTTAGAATCAGAATAAATCTATCATTTTAACGCCTGACTAAACTGCTGAAACCAAAATAAATTAAATCCCCCAGTGGATCACTAGCCATGTGTGCCAGTCTGCTTCTAAAATTAATACATGTAATGTCATGCCTTGAAACCAGTTTCCATACTTTTTCTCTGGGATATATAATACATCAAACTTTAAAGGTCCCTAGACATCTATAAAACCAATTTTTGTGTAAGACTCATCTGTTAGCATTAACTATTTACATAAAGACTAAATTGGTTATCAAATTTGCAATCTGAGCACCTGGATAAAAACTTCATATTATTTTTTTTTCACTCTTTGTCTTACTTTGTTAAATAGGAAACTAAAAGCAGTCTCTGGTTTTCAAGACAGTGGAAGAATCTGTGAAAATCAATCAGCCATTTCTTCTAGCATGCTACTGTTTTTAGGAGACATAATTGTTTCTTGGGTCTGAAGTTCTTTCATTTCTATTTTTCCTCAAAGATCTGAAGTAATTTATATGCAACTTAAAAAAACAAATGTATTTTATTTGTAGATGGAAGGCAATATATTTGGAGACATTAGTGGCCATTGATCCTAAAAGCGATCAGTAAAAGACAAGCAATAGCAGGTACCACCTGGGGAAAAGAGTAGCAAATAAAATAAGGTTACATCTCCTTTCTCACAAAAGAGATCATTTATAGCCATATTATTCATATAATATGTTATAGTTTTCTCTTGTCTTTTGCTTCATGCATTTTTTACTGAACTGGAGGAAGAAGCCATGTGCTATCATGTTTTATAATGATACTATGTTCAGAATCTACACACTAGGTTTTATTCTAATTTTGCTAATCACTTCATTTATTTCTCTATAATACTGAAGTATACATCTGTGTGCAAGTGTTTGTGTGTGTGTCTAAACATCTTTGCGAAAGTTTCCATTAATTTTCTATTTTAATTATTTTCTTACAATACCTAGGATGCTGACCCAGAAGTTCAAAACATAAGTGAAAAATGTGCTTGATGCAATGCTTAGCCCCATTGATTTTTTTCAGGGCATGTACAATAGAACAGCTTTCCCTTTGCATTTACGAAAATAATTTTCAGGTGCCAATGAATAATTTTTGAAAAGAAGCTAAGAATCCCAGGAAAGAAGATTTTAAAAAAAGAGAGACAACATCAAATGATGATAAAGGAATATTTTACTAACATTTTTAGAAGAAACAGGAAGCTGAGTGAAATTTAAGAGAGAATAAGAGTCCTTGATGATAACTACAACCTCACTGGTTCAAAGAAACTATAAGATAAAACATAAGTTTATCATTAAGACAGAATTCAAGTACTGCATAAATGCTATATATATGGGACATTTTGCTTCTGTTTGTAAATATAAGACATCTTTTTCTCTTAAAGTTCCATGACTGATAACTCTAATGCTTAAGTCTGAATAGGATATTCATATTTAAAAATAAAAAGGAAATGAACAAAATTTATTAATTAAATAACCCACAAAACTGGGATAGTAAAGAGGAAAAAATAAGACTGAACAATTAATGTTCAATATGAAGCTTCGTGGGCCAAAGTGTTTAAAAATCAATATGTATCATCAGGAACCATGATAACAGATCTGTGGAAATGAATAACAGAAAGATAACTGTAGGCATTTGACTCTCAGTTTTAAAATAATACACTTAAAATTTGCTTTGTGTTTTCTGCAGATTTATCCCAGACCTAAAATGATTGCTTACAGCTGACAGCTTGCTGGTCTCCTAGTGATTTCAATAATTATCTCTATTGAGTTAGCGTATTGATCTGTAGCTGCAAGCCATTTCAAAATTCCCCTTTTATCCTACTAGAGGTAATAGAATTAATGAGCCTCTCTGCCAAACATAGCAGGAACATTGGGTACACAATTAGGTCACAATATGAAACTGAAAAAATAAAACAAATTTAAATGAAAATTTTGAGCTAAAATAAATTTATATAAGGCATTTTTTTTCTGTTTAATTTGTTAAATATTGACACAATAGCTGGGCTTCCATGGTGGTTCAGATGGTAAAGAATTCACCTGCAATTCAGGAGACCTGATCACGATCCCTGGATCAGGAAGATCCCTTGAAGAAAGAAATGGCAATCCACTCCATTCTTGCTGGAAAATTCCATGGACAGAGGAGGAGCCTGGCAGGCTCAAGTCCATGGGGTCACAAAGAGTCTAGAACAACTCAGCAACTAATACTTTCACTTTCCTTTTCAGGCATGCTGTTAAAACAACAACCAAAGAAATCAGATTGATTGATTATTGCATTTTCAGACTATCCTGTGCTAATATGAGTAGTAAAGCAGCTCAAATACAAGTTATTTTGAGTTAGAAAAGTACTTAGTAATTAAAAAGAAATCATCCATGGTTGTTACATTTGTGATAAGTTTCTGAGTTCCATTTCTGCATCATCATGCCTGAAACAAAATCTGGGGTTTGCTTACTTTCTAGCTGTGAGACTTTGTTTCAGTGTCCTTGTCTGTAGAATGGGTATAGGATTATACTTCCTTCAGGAGATTCTTCTGAGGAGTCAATAAGAAAGCAAGTCATGGGAAAGGTGGACCATGGGAGAAGATGCCTTTATACAATCTGTAAGTTTCCATCCCAATAGACAAGTGGTTAGATGCCTCAAGGAATGGTTCCAAGTGAACTTTTAAAAAAATAATTTTGGTTGAGAAAGTATATTGCCTATTGTTCAAAATCACAAATTAATAGAATGGGAATATGTCCAATCACATATTTTAAAACATTTTTCCAGAGGCATTCACTTTTACTTTGCAAATAATTACACAAACTTGGGGATACAGACTATTTGAAATGGTGAGAAATGAGGGAAGTTATAAAATTTTTTCACTCCTGTACAAAAAAGCATATTTACTTGTTTGGGTACTTTTAACTGTTTATAAGAAGGATTTTCAAAGCTATCTAAAAATAAAAGACCTAAAACTATAGGATAAATGGAGTAAACAGGCTAAATATTTGAAGTAGATACTATTAAGGAAAAAATTCAAAACTAGATATTTCTCACTAAGTTACTATTCCTAATAAACATAGGTATTATTACAACCTGTGCCTTAAGTGTCCCATTTACAGTTAGAGAGAGCTATACCCTTAGTTTAAAGAATCATGGTTTTCAAAAGTAGAGAGGTTACTACTGGCTACTGACTACTGTTCTTTAAAAGTAAAAACAATCAGACTGCTATTTCTTTACTTTGAATAATTGCAGTTTTTAAAAGTAAGGTAGGCATCAGTGACTGGAAAAACTGCCGAATGAGTGGCTGGAAAAAAAATCATTTTTGATCAATTTATTATCACAACAAGTTTGTTTTTGACTCATTCATTTGCAAACACCCTGTCCCAAGAAAAAACACACTCGCATGCTTTCCATGAAGTAGGAGTTGAGCAGCTGCATTTATTCTTGCTCCAAGTGCAAGGTTGGGCCAAGAGCAAGGGCCCTGTGAGAGTAGGTTTCCAGCAAAGAAACAGTGCTGGCAGAGGAGGACACTGCCTCCCATAACTAAGAGCTTCCAACGCAAGCACAGGAAAGGAACTGTCCAACAGAGAGAGGCGATTTGACTGCTGTTTCTGCTGACTATCTCTAACAACTGCTAGATAGGTGCTGCTGCTGCTGCGGCTGCTAATTCGCTTCAGTCGTGTCTGACTCTGTGTGACCCCATAGACAGCAGCCCACCAGGCTCCCCCGTCCCTGGGATTCTCCAGGCAGGAACATTGGAGTGGGTTGCCATTTCCTTCTCCAATGGATGAAAGTGAAAAGTGAAAGTGAAGTCTGAGGAAACAAAATAAAATGACAGAGCACTTAAATTACTCCTTGTCTCTGGGACTGGGCCTGAAATACTCAAGGAACAACGTGCTCAACTGCTGACAGAAGTCAGCTGTGCTCTTTTGTTTGAGCACACATCTTATCTATAAAACCAACTTGAGAATAATAATTTGGTATATGAAAATATATAGGGAAGTTCAAGGTAAGGAAAACCAGCCAAAAACCCTGGCATATCCTCCTTTGAAATACATTTGCTTTAAAAAGAAAGTTTTTTTTTAAATCAAACTTAATTTTAGATTTATACTAGTTTTAAAAGTATGCCATGTTTATAACAAATTTAAAATACAAACTAGGCAATAGAGAGAAGACTGGCTATAACATAAAACAGTATACATGACCTAAACATTTAAACAGAGGCATAAGATCAATGAAAAAAATAAAGACTGAAGAACAAATAAAAATTGAAAAAACTGTCATTGGTATCTACATAAAAATAAGAAACAATAACATTAAAAAAATCATTCTAGGTAGAAATATTTCAGATTTTACATTACTGTGAACTAGGCAAATTTTTATACACTTAGCTATATTAGTGGCTAAATTTTTGAAACCCAACGATATAAGAAAAGAAAAATCAGCTCCCTGCCCCCCACCCACAATGGTTGCCTTTTACAGAAAAAAGTCCAATTATCTAATTTCCCTTTGTATTCTAAATATCTAAAGACAAGGTCAAAATATGCAAAGTTTTCAAAGATAATGACTGTAGAACAAGAAGTATCGCCAAATTTTAGTTCATACAATATGAGATTTGGCAAACTATAGTTTGTGTACCAAACTTGATCCACCACTGTGTAAATAAAATATTACTATAAAAAGTCATGTCCATTCATTTACATGTTGCATATGGTTGCTTCCAGATTATGTAAGAGTAACTGCAATGGAGATTGTATTATCTGCAAATTTAAATTTTTACAGTGATAAATATTAGGTATTTCCTATCTGGTTTTTACACAAAAATTTTGCCAATCCCTGATACAAAATTTGCTAACCTCTGATCAAAAGGGTATATAAAAATTTAGAAGGATTACCTCATATTTATTTTTCCTATGAAGATATTATACAAAATAAATTTGGGGAAAACCCTGTAAAACACAACATATAAATAAATGTGATGTTATTATGAAATCTATTTACATGTAAAACTTTTCTGGAACAGAGAAGGCTAACAGTATAATACATAGTTATTATTGTAAGCAATTGAGATAATGTGTGTGAAAATGCTTTGAACCCTGGAACAAGCTAAACAGATTAATTAAATTATCATTAGGCACAAGACCATTAATTAGAGAAAGAGCTTGTTCACAATATACAAACATACAATTTAGTCGTTAAATCATAGAGCAGGCATTGTTAATTTTACCTTTCCTTACTATTGATAACATGAATCTTGGTCTGGCTGTTTTGATTTCAAAGAATTGGGAACCAACCAAGTTAGTCCCATGGTTCTTATTCTGGCTGCACATTATAATCACCTGGAGAGCCTTCAAACAAAATGCCAAGTGCTGGTCCCATATCCCAGACCTATTAAATTAGAACCTCTGTTGATTTTAAAAAACTCACCACAAGCTTCTAATACGCAGCCAGGTTCAAGAAGCATGAACTGTTGAAATAAATATTTAAATAAAAAGAACTGGTTTTTATGGTTGATTTGGAATGAAGAGGTAAATTTCATGGGAAGCTAAGCCTAAAATTCATAATAGCTCAGGGATTCATGGAACTTTGAATTAAGAAAGTTCCCACAAGAATAAACAGGCACAGAAATGTGACTCAGTCCCATTTCTCTTGTCAACTTTTCTTCAGTTTCTATTCTCCCATAAAGTTTTGGTCAGTAGTTCAGAGTCTCATGGACTTCTGGTGTCAATTCCAATTTATGGCAAAATTATAATAATCTTTTATTTTCCTATACCTAATTTCTTCATTTTTAAAAATTCAGTCTAACCAACCAAAAAACCCTCAGGGCAAGATAACTTTTCTCATTGTTTTTATTTCATGGCAGATTGTTAGTTACTGGGCATTCTTTGTAATTATCTGTCTTTGGTCATGTAGCCAGTGTTTCTGGCTGAAGGGGGATAAATTAGAGAGTGTGAGTGCCAGCCAACAGGCACATGGAAGGTGCGGAATGCCATTAATTACCAGGGAAATGGAAATCAAAAGCACACTGAGATACAACATTACTTCTATTAGAATGACTATTGTCAAAGAGACAAAAAATAACAGCTGGGTGAGGATATAAGAAAACTCCTGTGCATTCAAAAAATTAAAGATGGAGCTACCATATGATCCAGCAATTCTACTTCTGAATATTTATTCAAAGGAAATGAAAACAGAAAGAAATACTCCTATGCTCACTTCAGCATTGTTTACAACAGGCTATGCATTTAAGCAACCTATGGCATTCAGTTGATGAACAGATGAATAAAGAATTTATGAATAAGTTTAAGAATAAATTTATGTAAATATATACAGTGGGATATTACTCAGTGTTAAAAAGAAGGAAATTTGCAAAATATGGATGGACCTTGAGGGCATTAAGCAAAGTGAAATAATGCAAACAGAAAAAGACAAATATTGTATGATCTTGCATATATGTGGGCTTCCCAGGTGGATCAGTGGTTAAAGATAGGGGTTTGGAAGATGCCCTGGAGGAGGGCATGGCAACTCACTCCAGTATTTTCGTCTGGAGAATTTCATGAACAGCGGGGCCTGGTGAGCTACAGTCCATGGGGTTGCAAAGAGTCGGACACGACTGAAGCGGCTAAGCACACACACAGTCTTATAGGTAGAGTCTAAAAAACTAACCAAAAACCAGACTTATAGAAATGAAAACCAGATTGGTTGTGCCAGAGATAGGTGGGAAAAACTGATAAAGGTCATGAAAAGGTACAAACTAGTTATAGATAAATACATCCTACAAATGTAATATAATGCATGTTAACCACAGGTAGTAAGACTGTATGGTACATATGGAAGTTGCTAACAGAGTAAAGCTTAAAAGTTCTCATCATAAGAAAAAAAATGTAACTGTGCAGTATTACTGGGCATTCTTTGTAATTATCTGTCTTTGGTCATGTAGCCAGTGTTTCTGGCTGAAGGGGGATAAATTAGAGAGTGTGAGTGCCAGCCAACAGGCACATGGAAGGTGCGGAATGCCATTAATTACCAGGGAAATGGAAATCAAAAGCACACTGAGATACAACATTACTTCTATTAGAATGACTATTGTCAAAGAGACAAAAAATAACAGCTGGGTGAGGATATGGAGGAACGAAAACTCCTGTGCATTCAAAAAATTAAAGATGGAGCTACCATATGATCCAGCAATTCTACTTCTGAATATTTATTCAAAGGAAATGAAAACAGAAAGAAATACTCCTATGCTCACTTCAGCATTGTTTACAACAGGCTATGCATTTAAGCAACCTATGGCATTCAGTTGATGAACAGATGAATAAAGAATTTATGAATAAGTTTAAGAATAAATTTATGTAAATATATACAGTGGGATATTACTCAGTGTTAAAAAGAAGGAAATTTGCAAAATATGGATGGACCTTGAGGGCATTAAGCAAAGTGAAATAATGCGAACAGAAAAAGACAAATATTGTATGATCTTGCATATATGTGGGCTTCCCAGGTGGATCAGTGGTTAAAGAACAAAAGCACACTGAGATACAACATTACTTCTATTAGAATGACTATTGTCAAAGAGACAAAAAATAACAGCTGGGTGAGGATATGGAGGAACGAAAACTCCTGTGCATTCAAAAAATTAAAGATGGAGCTACCATATGATCCAGCAATTCTACTTCTGAATATTTATTCAAAGGAAATGAAAACAGAAAGAAATACTCCTATGCTCACTTCAGCATTGTTTACAACAGGCTATGCATTTAAGCAACCTATGGCATTCAGTTGATGAACAGATGAATAAAGAATTTATGAATAAGTTTAAGAATAAATTTATGTAAATATATACAGTGGGATATTACTCAGTGTTAAAAAGAAGGAAATTTGCAAAATATGGATGGACCTTGAGGGCATTAAGCAAAGTGAAATAATGCAAACAGAAAAAGACAAATATTGTATGATCTTGCATATATGTGGGCTTCCCAGGTGGATCAGTGGTTAAAGACAGGGGTTTGGAAGATGCCCTGGAGGAGGGCATGGCAACTCACTCCAGTATTTTTGTCTGGAGAATTTCATGAACAGCGGGGCCTGGTGAGCTACAGTCCATGGGGTTGCAAAGAGTCGGACACGACTGAAGCGGCTGAGCACACACACAGTCTTATAGGTAGAATCTAAAAAACTAACCAAAAACCAGACTTATAGAAATGAAAACCAGATTGGTTGTGCCAGAGATAGGTGGGAAAAACTGATAAAGGTCATGAAAAGGTACAAACTAGTTATAGATAAATACATCCTACAAATGTAATATAATGCATGTTAACCACAGGTAGTAAGACTGTATGGTACATATGGAAGTTGCTAACAGAGTAAAGCTTAAAAGTTCTCATCATAAGAAAAAAAATGTAACTGTGCAGTGATGGATGTTAACTAGACTTATTGTGGTGATCATTTTGCAAAATGTATAGATTTCAAGTCATTATATTACACATTTGAAATTAATAAAATATTATGTGTCAGCTATATCTCAATTAAAGAAAAAAAAACAAAAACAAACAAACTTCTAGGGCCAGACGGAAACCAGTTAGTCACATATAGCTAGTGTCCACCAAGGCTTTCCTCACTTAGTGTTTTTTTTCCCCTTAGCTTTACGTCTTTCATTTATTCTTCTCTTCTCTCTAAAACAAAGTAAAATACTCTATAACCATCCTTATATTTCTAACGTATTACAACTGGCACTGGAATTTTCACCTTTCTTGATTAAAACATATATTACTATGTGCATGCATGTGTGTGTGCTAAATGGCTTCAAGTCCAGCTGTTTGTAATCCTTTGAAATGCAAACTGCAAGGTTCCTCTGTCCATGAGGTTCTTGAGGCAAGACTACTGGAGTGGGTAGCCATTTCCTTCTCCAGGTGATCTTGACGACTTAGAGATCTAACCCGTCTCTCTCATGTCTCCTATGTTGGCAGGTAGGTTCTTTGCCACTAATGCCACCTGAATATACCAGGCACTAATGAAAATTAGAGCAAAGCTAGATTTTTTTTTTTTTATTCTCCACAGTAGACATATGACCAAAAAATCATGTTTAGATAATTTTTGAAGACGATTGTTGTTATCAATCCAGTATAGGTAATACTGAACTGTTATTAGTAGTTCCATTTTCTAAGCAACTTTTATAAACTTCTACAATACTTAGCCTAGTCAAAAGTTGTCATTTTTTTTTTTTAAACCAAACTCTTTCTTTTCCCACTAAGCTTTGTCAGTCTTCTTTTTATCTGCTAAGCTTGGCAATGGTTTTCTGAAGCTGCAACTAAATTTATTCTTTTATACAGGGTTATTTAGCATTCTTGAATCAAGAGAAATAGACAATCACCATAAAACAATGTACTTCAAAACAAATATATCGTGTTGATCTCATTTTTTTCCCCCTTACAAATGTCTTGGGATTTGGAAGGGTGTTTTTCTTTCAGTAATAAACCATTATCTTGTCACACTGGATAATAATTCCTTTAGTAGGGTTGTCTAAATATCCCCAAGTCTTTTTCTTTTTTTCACTTGGGTAGCTTCAGCACTTAGATATTAGAATAAAATAGCGAGAAACTAAATATAATGGCTTATGTTTTGGCAAGGGATCAACACAAGCTCTGTAAGTGAGGTGCCAGTTCCTCAATCATCATTTGAAACACATTTCATAGGCCTGAGCAGCATAATTTGTTTAGAATCAAGTCAGGGGTAAGAGACTCAATAATTTTGTTTCCTTTTCAAATGAGTTATATGGAATCTTTTAAATCTGAACAACACTCTTCTTTTATCGGCATGTTCTACACCAAGTGATTAATCCTTACACAGGGCAGTTCAGTAGGCAATCATAAAAGGCGATATATTTTTCCTCAGTGATCTGTACCTGTCCTCTTTTGGGAGGAGTGAAACAGTAAAGCAAAAAACATTTTGCTCACATCTGCAAGTCACTTTTTATATTAAATGTGTCTTTTTCTTTCTCATGATATTCTATTGTACCCTGAATCATACTGCCAGTTCTTCTTAAGAACCCCAACTTGATATTTTCAATTGAATGTGGAAAAGTCATCTCAAGGAATATCATAGAATATCACAAAGCCATACTTTTCGTTTTGTTTGTTTTGTTTTCTTTGTGAGAGGCAAGGTAGAATGAAGGTGAAAAGCAGAGGCTGGCAAACTGTGGCCCATGGGCCCAACATGGCCCTCTGTTTTTGTACGGCCCTTGAAGTAAGAGTGTTTTCTACAGATAAACATTTGCAGTCTATGGTATGATAGGGAACACTGGAATCAATTTATCTGGAAAGCATCTTGGTTTGGCTAAATTACCTTGGGCTAGTTATGCAGTCTCCCTATGCTTTAACTACTTCACAGCTCATATGCTTAGAAAAAAAAAAAAAAGTAAAAAATCTACAAAGACATATGCCTAGATGATAATTGCAGTTTTCAGTGGAAAAATTGCAAATAACTTCTTTTTCTCACATGATTTTTTGCATACAGAACATTTGCAAAAGTTACTGTGGTAAATAGATAATTGTTTTACAATACAAAAATACTATGGAAATTATTAAGCAGTAAATGGGAAATTTTCATATCAAATGTCCTTGGAGAAAATGGATTAGCATCAAATTTTTTTCTTGGGAAAAAAGATTTAGGTGAATATGTATTTGAAATTTTAAAAATATTAAATCAGCTTAGCTGTATATATTCTTATTTGTACCAAAAATATTCAAACCTTTTGGGAAAACAAAACATACAAACATAGGGTTATACAAAACAAATTTAACAATTACTTTAAGTTTACAGTAAAATATGTAAAGTCATTCAGTGTTAAGAAAAAGGAATATCTATATATGATATAAACACTATTAAAAAAGCTAAACATCTCTAGATGGAGTTTGTTTGTGATTCAAATTTGGCTTCTGCCATTTAACAGCCCTTACCTTAGGTACTTGTAATTTACATTTCTTTCTTTCTTTTTTTTTTTTCAAAATAAAGGAAAATACAGTATTTTCTTAATAGGGATGTTTGAGTGTTAAGTAAGATGTATCATGAAAAGATTTTAGCACAACGCCTAGAATGCAAAATGCTTAATTGTCATTCAAATTCAACTTATATAAAGGTATTATTTCTATGTGTACATCTTTGTTTATCAAGTATGAAATAGAAACAGTAGCAAATCAGAAAGTTAAATCACTAAGAAGCAAACAATTGTTTACTATATTTCTTCTTATTATAAGAAGCATATCACATGGAGTCAAAAATATCAACTCAAGTCCTAGCTTTGCCACTTCCTTAATTTATAACTTTGGAGATGACATTAGATTTCTTTCAAGCTTAGTTTCTTTAAATCTATATAATCAGTACATATCAGTTGTCTTCTTATTTCACAATGTCAGTGAAAAGCAAATTAGATAAGGCAATATCCTTTAAATTACAAATAGCAGTAACAATTTTAATTGCTTAGCAAATCTTAAAATTGCCAAATACTTGCCAAGTATCTTAAAATTAAGTTTGTATTGCTAATAATTTTAAATCCAGGGTGTTAAGCTTGCTCTCATCTGTTCCTTAATTTACCCTAGTCTACCAGTATCTGAAAAAAGTCGTCTTCAAAATCAGAATAATAAACCTGCTGAGATTCTGAGAGCCAAAATGTTAATTATTTCTTGACTTAATGTGATGCAGAAGCTTTGAAAGTGAGATCACTGCTGCTTTAGGCTTGCACACTGTATCAGTCTGAAGGTATGTGACAAACATTCTAGTCCCTCCAGGAAGAGAGTTCAGCATGGGAGCTAGACGAATATGACTAACCCTGCTTTGTTTCCAGAAATGCTATTTCCCAGGTTAGCATAAAATATCATATTCTTATATATATCAAACCAATTCTCAAATATGATTTTCCATTATCCTCTATTCTGAATGATCTACCTCACAACTTCAAGCAACTAAATTTTATGAATCTGTGATTCATTAATGTGGACAATCATGAGTTAATTGAACTAGCTCTGTCTCTTTCTTTGTATATATATACATATATACACATACATACATATATATCTCCAAACTAGTCACTCTATGTTTTCACCATTGCCAGATGAATACGTTGAACCCTAGTTGACTTTCAAAGTCATCTACACAGTACTTAGTAATTGATAGCTGTTAGTGATTCAATTAAACAAAATATTTTATGGAGCCTGAGAAAGTGTAAAGCACAAGTGACCATATAAAGCATCATGTAATGAAAATAGCTAATGTTCTGGGATATGCCTATGAAAGATGTGTGAAGGGAATAGAAAAGAAAGAGGGAGTCCAACGCATTTGTTTCATTGGTCAACTCTGACTTGAATTAACCTTTGAAAACCTCTCTTCTTTTTCCTTCATAAATTCTGCGTATTTACATTGTTGGACAAACCTCCAATCTGGCAAATTTCTGTTTGCAGTAACTTCAAGATCCAAACAAAATAGAAACATCAGTATTTGCAATTTATTTTAGCTTCTAAACCAGATTAATCGAAGAGCATATGGCATTGAGAAAAGCAGATAAGAATTTCTCCTTTAAAAATGCTAGAACCCTATATAATAGTAGAATTTCAGTTTCTGCAGAAAAGTGATAAGACAAAATCTGAAGAGAACTAATACATGCAACTTCGTGTATCAATTTAAAGCCAATAATAATTTTAATCAGTGTTTAAATGACAAGTAACCTAATCTGGTAATTATTTCAAGTTTTCTAACTTGACAAAGAAAGCTCTCTCTGGAAAATGACCCAGTTCTTCTGCCTACTCAATATGCATAGTGATTATACTGATACTTTAAAAACCAGGGGTTGTGGCAGACTCAAATAATTCAGGAATTCATTTGCCCTCTCTCTCTTACTTGCCAACACAGCATATTCTTAGATCTTTCATGATGTCTTATTCTTGCCTCCAATAAAGTGCTGCTGGGACAGGTGGCTTAGAGTTCTCCAAAGCTTAATCATACTTCAACATTCTGTAATGTTGGCACAAGATACAACACTCTGCAGCACAGATGCAGGAAGTTAGAGGTAGGCCTTAATTGTTGTCAGTGGAAATTTTAGGGCTTGAACATTCTTCTGATAATATTTCTTCAGTATTTTGCTCCCCTTGTCCTTTTTATGGTAGCATAACCTGCTGGTCATTGCTGTGTTCATATTTTAAATTATGGTAAGGTCTCCAAAGACTTGTTTTACATCTGTTGAGTTCTTTCTATTTAGAATAAAGTAATGCTGCCTCCTTAGCCTGTGTATTTGCTAACCATGGAGTCTTTATATAATTTGCTTCTATGTTTCCACAAAATTACATGTACAATTACTAACCTGAAAAAAAATTTAGAACAGAAAAATGTGTGCTTTTTGGTGATAATTGTGTTCTGAACAGAAGATCTATGTGCAGTCTTTTCTAAATTATGCTCTTTTTTTCCTGAAAATCTTGAAAAGATGCAATTGAACAAGAAGGGCAAATGCCATTCAAGTTCAAAATCAAAGGAATTCAATTTATAATATCTGAAATTTGTATAACTTAAAAGTTGTTCATTAATTTTGGTCAAAATTAAATTGAGCAGAGTTTTGAAACATTCCATTTCAAGTCAAATTTTCATCTCCAAGCTTTCCATTTCCAAAATGTCAAATGCTTATTATAGTAAACTACAAATTCTGAATTTATAGCAAGTTTAATCCTTCTGCATTGTGTTTTCCCTAATTCAATCAACTCTTTTCTGTAGTTATGAGAAGTCTACCACATGCCACTAAAATAAAGATTATCGATGGTCTGGATTATTACTTTTGTGAAGGAGACAAAGATTATTTTAGAAATAGGTTAAAAAGTAAAATCATGAGTAGGAGGAAAGATTCAGTCATGTGTGCATGCATTTAAGTGTATGCGTATTTTCAGCATGACTTTTAAGGAAGATTATAATCTGTTTCCTTAATGTACTTATGAAATGTGGAAATATAATTCAAAAGAATGCACTGGGGAAAAAAAGTTAACATTTTCATCTCAAAACCAGTTTAGGTTTGGTTTTTTTAAAAAAGGCTTGGGAAACTCTAATTTTATTCAGTCGTACTCCCACCTGAGGTAATATTGCATAAGCTTAAGAAAGTGATAACTGTAAAATGATGTCTTGCAACAGTTTGCCTATGTATTATTTAGAACAGTCCTTCAGTGAGCAATCTGATAATTGCCCCATTTACTGAAAAATATATAGTGGAGATAAAGCATTGAAGGCTACAGAGGAAGCTAGGGAAAGGTATCTTAAGAATTTAATTTAAAAGTAGATTTCAAAGTTGACATTTTCTCCCTCACTGAGAATTTGAAGCAAATTGTGACAGAAGACACAGATATATTTCCTTTGAAAGGCACCTGTCAAAAATAATTTTGCAGAACAGCTCTCAGCCACATTCTTCAGGCCAGGGAAGTATATGCATACCTTAGAGGATACCATCTTATCTTCAAGCAAGGTTACCCTTGGTCACGCAGGCCAGAAATGAATCATTCTGAGCGTTTCTCCCACAAGATGAAAAGGCATCTTAGATTTGCTTGATGCTGTTTCTTCATATTCTCTAAGAAATATATGACCATAAAGTTATTCAACTCTTTGGGGAAAATTTTTAAAATAGACAAAGGGAGCTTTTGAATATTCTATCTGAGCTTCGGTATTTTTTGGTACCTTCCTCCCCCAACTTTTGCCTTTCCTGATTGACAGATTTAACCCATTCTTGGGGAATGTAAATATCACCTACATTCTGAAGCCTGTCTGTGCAAGGACATCTAGTCCCTAGATATTCTAGGATCTGATAAATCTTTATAATTAATGTTGATTAATGTTATTAGCACCTGTTGCATTCTACTGTTTCGTTCAGCACATATTGACTTAGCACCAATAATAATAGTTAGCATTAACATTTTATTGAAAAAAACATCATGATTCCAAGTATCACAATGAATGATCTGTATCATTTATTTTAATTCTCAAGGAAGTCCTTTCAAGAATTACTAATCCTATTCAACAGGGAACTTAGTTATTTTCCTACTGCTAATTGGGTTGTAGAACTGCTTTTCTACACAGATCAACTGGACTTAGATCCATGATTTTTTTCATAATGGATCCAGAAGTTCCAGAAATAAAAGACACAGTCCTTCCTCTCAGAAACTGACATATAGTGATGAAAATTAATTTTGAAAAATATATTTTAAAATCAATGTAAAATTAAGTCATGCCTCACTCTTGTCTGATCATTTTTGGGGATCTTAATTTCTTCAGCATCTCAACTTCCCTATGGAGAATGCTAAGTACATGTTTGTTGAATGGGTGAGTAAATACCATTGTGTGCATGCTAAGTCACTTCAGTTGTGTCTGACTCTTTGAGACACTGTAGGCAGTAATCTGCCAGGCTTCTCTATCCATCGGATTCTCTAGGCAAGAACAGCTGGAGTGGGTTGCCTTTCCTTCCATCAGGGAATCTTCCCCATCCAGGGACAGAACCCACATCTATTATGTCTCCTTGCATTGGTAGGCTGGTTCTTCACCACTAACACCACCTGGGAAGCCAATAAATACCATATGGTACTAAATCATATTTTGTAACAACTGAGTTTGACAGAAAACATTCTCAGTTACATAATATGAAGCTGCAGGTAATGCTGGAAAATCCTAGGGCTGTGGTTCAGGATAGCATATTCAATATCAAGAAGGGAGGTCTAACATAGGAACAAAATATTTGGCAGAGTAAACTCCTGATCCAAAGCTAGGAGTCTCTGTTAATATTGCCATTTGATTCTTCTCCCATTTAATAACAGAAAGGAGTTTATTTCTAATTTACCCATTTCAATCATTTTTATGGTTGTCATAAGCTCTGAGCCTCCATTTTTATGTTGATGAAAAAGACAAATGATGCCAGCCTTATGCATTTCATATAAATTAAATCATATGTGTGAGATACCAATTACAGCTCCAGGTACTTAGTTTGTGCTTAATAGATGTTTAGTTTTTGTGAAATGGGATATAATAGATCTTTCCCACACACTATGGCAATGTCTCAGATAAATCTAGGATTTTGTAAATAAGCTCCACGTTTTCATAGTGAAGAAAAGTGATATACTGTCACTTTCTCTCTTGGATTCTTCAAGGCTAATTGTAACAACATTCATTAGTGAAAGGCAGAAGAACATAGTGGTTAAGAACTCAGATGCTGAGCTAGATTTCCTTTTTCAAATCCTGTCTTTATTAATTATTATTTTGTGACCTTCAAATGTTAGGTTTTTATGTTTCAGTCCAACCATCTATAAAAGGAGGTCACTGGATCGGATTCATGCCAATGTATGCCAAAACCAATACAGTACTGTAAAGTAAAATAAAGTAAAAATAAAAAAAATTAAAAAAAAGAACAGTACTGGCATGCAGTGAACATCTTAAAAACAGACTGATGGGCGTCACCTCTGTGGGCAGCAAACTGTACTAGTTGATTCATGCTCTGAAATTCAAATTCCCTTACTTGGTGTGTTTTAGAAGTCAAGATTTAAAGCAAAACATTGAAACCATAGGGTCACTAATGGCTAGGAATCAGGAGCTTAACAGGAAAGCTCAGCAGTTTCCCTTTGTTGGAGCATCTACTATGATTAAATGTCAACACAAAAAATAATGGAAGACTCTTCTTGTCATAGAGGAACTTGATAAGTAGACCCCTACACAAGTAAATAAGTAAAAAGGAACATAAATATATTTTAAAGGTATAAACCCACTGAAGATTAGCATTTTATGAAAAATGAACTAAAGGTGATGAGACATTTAANAACACAAAAAATAATGGAAGACTCTTCTTGTCATAGAGGAACTTGATAAGTAGACCCCTACACTAGTAAATATGTAAAAAGGAACATAAATATATTTTAAAGGTATAAACCCACTGAAGATTAGCATTTTATGAAAAATGAACTAAAGGTGATGAGACATTTAAGTTAAATCTTGAAGAATTACTAGTAGTTCTCTAAAACAAGCTTGACTAGTAATGAATGCTGGGCAGTGATGTGTCCAGAACAGCTGTATGGCTGACAGGATGAATTAGCTGCTAAATTCCAGCCCATGATCTGATCTGATCATAAACTTATGAATATTGCCCTGTTCTAGTGTGTGTGCTTAGTTGCTCAGTCATGTCTGACTCTTTGCACACCCCTGCACTGTAGCCCACTGGGCTTCTCTATCCGTGGGATTTTACAGGCAAGAATACTGGAGTGGGTTGCCATTTTCTCCTCCAAGGTATCCCCCCACCCCCCGCCCCCCCAGGGATTGAAACTGTGGTCTACTGTGTTTACTGCATTGCAGGTGGATTCTTTACTGCTGAGCCATCTGGGAAGTCTGCCATTGTAACTGTAATTTAGCATTAATAGAATTGAAAATATGTCCTAATCTGGATGCATTTCTAGCACAATAATAGGAAGTAAGCAAAGTGAATATCTGTCAGGAAGCAATTTGAATTTTACACTGTGTGTGTGCTCTGTCGCACTGGAGTCGATTGTCATTTTCCTCCTCCAGGGAGAAGAAAACAATAGATAACATTTAAATCACTGACAAAACTTAAGAAAAAATCCTGAAAAGTTGAGAAATTTCTAAATGATAAAATGAAGATAAGATACGACAGTGAAAATGGCTGATGACCTCATTGTTTATTGCAAATTAGAAAAAAGTACTACTAGTGGGGTCGCACAGGGTCGGACACGACTGAAGCGACTTAGCAGCAGCAGCAGCAGCAAGTATTAAAATCTGGCACTAAAATAACCAACAACAATTTCTGATTAGGATCATTGGTCTAACTAATACAAAGGGCCCCAAAGAAGGCAATGCAGAATTCAGATAATGGTTCATATTTTGATACAACTAACAAATTTTAAGCATCTCTTAAAGATCAGATGGAATATTGTAGGTCAGTGAATTAGAAAATATGAATTTCTCCAGAACTCAAGGAGAAATTACAAGATAAATATTATGAGAAGGCCATAAAGAAAAAAACTAGGATAGTTGACTTTCAAAGGCACATATGCATGAAATAAGAATTTCAGGAAGAAGGAAGAAAACAGAAATTGAGGAGGCCATAATCCAGTTCATCATAAGATATATTATCCCTGAGCCCAATGATAACCTCTATTTAGAGAGAGACCTCTTACTGAGTATAGTCAAAATAAATGAAAAGAAATATGTAAGTATAAATATAAACGTACACTAATTTTATATGTATCAAAAAGAAAAAAAATACTGATAGATTCTTATTTTCTTTGTTTAAAATATATAAAATAAAATATTTGTATACATAGTGTCAATCTACAGTCAAGATGCTGCTGCTGCTGCTAAGTCACTTCAATCGTGTCCGACTCTATGCGACTCCATAAAGGGCAGCCCACCAGGCTCCCCTGTCCCTGGGATTCTCCAGGCCAAGAACACTAGAGTGGGTATAGTCAAGATAAGTGACTATATATATGAAGTGTTCTTACAAATTAGTATACCTTTATTAATAAAAATATATTCATGTTGATGTATGGCAAAACCAATACAATACTGTAAAGTAAAAAATAAATAAATAAATAACAAAATAAAATAAAAGATTAAAAAATATATTCATGCTAAATATGAAATAAGGACAAGAAATATAGAGAGGTCTTGTTTCATTTTTGTTTGGGATTTTTATTTGTGTTTTTTGTTTAGAGATATAGATGTTAGTTGTATAAAATGTGTTGTGGAAATAAGAGTACACATTTCACATTTTTTAGTATATATATAATTTCCTGCTTCTTAAACAATCCTGTCTCTAAAATGGAAAAAAGAACATTTGCCAACCAGAAACTGGGTGGCTATTTCCTTCTGATTCCCAATGCTTCAGTTTTTTGCTTGTTTATTGTTTTGAATTGAGTATAATTCATATACCATAATGTCACCATGTTAAAATGTATGATTCAGTGAGTTTTAGTAGAATCACAGTCATGTAATTATCACTATCTAATTTCAGAATATTTTCATCACTCTGAAAAGAAATCTCAAACCTATTAGCATTCATTCCTCATTCCCCTCATCTCCCAGGCCTTGGGAACCACTAATCTACTTTCCATCTTCATGAATCTGCCTATTCTGAACATACATATAGGTGAAATCAAACAATATGTGAAATTTTGTATCTGCCTTCTTTCACTAATAGATGTTTTCGTGGTCCTGCATTTTATAGCATGCACCTGTACTTCATTTCTTTTTATGCAGAATAATATTCCAATGTATGAGCTTACTACATTGTGTTTTCCATTATTTGATTGGACTTTGGGGTTGTTTCCACTTTAATAATACTGCTATATATTGATATACTGATATATTTTCAAATGTTCTGAAGTGTATGTACCTAAGAGTGTATTGGTTGAATCATATGGTAAATATACTTAACTTTTTGAGGACAAGGCAACTGTTTTCCACAGTGGCTGCACCATTTTGCATTGCCAACAGCAATGTATCAGGAGTCCAGTTTCTCCACAGCCTAGCTAACACTTGTTAAAACCACACTTGATCAAAACCACTCCCAAGAAAAAGAAATGCAAAAAGGCAAAATGGTTTCAGAGGAAGCCCTACAAATAGCTTAGAAGAGAAGTGAAAGGCAAAGGAGAAAGGGAAAGATATACACATCTGAATGCAAAGTGTTAAAGAATAACAAAGAGAGATAAGAAAGCCTGAAGGTGAAGGTGAAGGTGAAGNAAGAAATGCAAAAAGGCAAAATGGTTTCAGAGGAAGCCCTACAAATAGCTTAGAAGAGAAGTGAAAGGCAAAGGAGAAAGGGAAAGATATACACATCTGAATGCAAAGTGTTAAAGAATAACAAAGAGAGATAAGAAAGCCTGAAGGTGAAGGTGAAGGTGAAGTCGCTCAGTCGTGTCCGACTCTTTGTAACCCCGTGGACTGTAACCTATTAGGCTTCTCGGTCCATGGGATTCTCCAGGCAAGAATACTCGAGTGGATTGCCAGTTCCTTCTCCAGGGGATCTTCCCGACCCAGGGATCAAACCCGGGTCTCCCACATTGAAAGGTGAAGTCGCTCAGTCGTGTCCGACTCTTTGCGACCCCGTGGACTGTAACCTATTAGGCTTCTCCGTCCATGGGATTCTCCAGGCAAGAATACTCGAGTGGATTGCCAGTTCCTTCTCCAGGGGATCTTCCCGACCCAGGGATCAAACCCGGGTCTCCCACATTGAAGGCAGATGCTTTAACCTCTGAGCCACCAGGGAATCTAACAAAGCCTTCTTAAGTGAACAATGCAAAGAAATAGAGGAAAACAATAGAATGGGAAAGACTAGAAATTTATTCAGGAAAATTAAAGACACCAAGGGAACATTTTATACAATGGGCACCATAAAGGATAGAAATGGTAAGGATGAAACATAAGCAGAAGAAATTCAGAAGAGGTGGCAAGGACACACAAAAGAGCTGTACAAAAAAATTAAAAACATCTTAATGATCTGGATAACCACAACAGTGTGGTCACTTACTTAGAGCAAGATATTGTGGAGTGTGAAGTCAAGTTGACCTTAGGAAACATTACTAAGATCAAAGTTAGTGGAGGTGATGTATTTCTAGCTGAGCCATTTCAAATCCTAAAAGATGCTGCCGCTAAAGTACTGCACTCAATATGCCAGCAAATTAGGAAAACTTAGCAGGGCCACAGGACTGGAAAATGTGTTTTCATTAAAACTTCAAAGAAGTGCAATGCCAAATAATCTTCAAACTACCACATAATTCTGCTCATTTCATATGCTAGCAAAATCATGCTCAAAATTCTCCAAGCTAGGCTCTATAATTGGAGAAGGAAATGGCAACCCACTCCAGTGTTCTTGCCTGGAGAATCCCAGGGACGGGGGAACCTGGTGGGCTGCCTTCTATGGGGTCGCACAGAGTCGGACACGACTGAAGCGACTTAGCACAGCAGCAGCAGCAACTATTTCCAATCTTTTCTCCATCTGCTGCTGCTGCTGCTAAGTCACTTCAGTCGTGTCTGACTCTTAGCAACCCCATGGACTGCAGCCTACCAGGCTCCTCAGCCCATGGGACTTTCCAGGCAAGAGTACTGGAGTGGATTGCCATTGCCTTCTCCATGGAAATAGTTACAGACCTTATTTTCTTGGGCTTCAAAATCACTTTTGACAGTGACTGCAGCCATGAAATTAAAAGATGCTTGTTAAAATTCTCCAAACTAGGATTCAATAGTATGGGAACTGTGAAATTCCAGATGTTTCAGCATGGATTTAGAAAAAATAGAAGAACCAGAGATCAAATTGCCAACATCCACTGGATCATAGAAAAAGAAAGAGAATTCCAGAGAAGCATTGGCTTCTGCTTCATTGAATACACTAAAACCTTTGGCTGTGTAGATCACAACAAACTGAAAATTCTTCAAGAGATGAGAATACCAATACAGTTAGACCTGGACATGGAACAATGGACTGGTTCCAGATAGAGAAAGGAGTATGTCAAGGCTGTAAACTGTCACTCTGCTTATTTAACTTATATGCAGAATACATCATGTGAAATGCCAGGCTGGGTGAAGTACAGGCTGGAATCAAGATTGCCGGGAGAAATATCAATAACCTTAGATATGCAGATGACACCGCCATTATGGCAGAGAGCAAACAACTAAAGAGCCTTTTGATGAAAGTGAAAGAGGAGAGTGAAAAAGCTGGCTTAAAATTCAACATTCATAAAACTAAGATCATAGCCTCCGGTCCCAATACTTCATGGCAAACAGATGGGGAAAAAATGGAACAGTGAAAGACTTTATATTTTGGGGTTCCAAAATCACTGCAGATGGTGAGTGCAGTCATGAAATTAAGATGATTGCTTCTTGGAAAAAAAGCTACGACCAACCTAGGCAGCATATTAAAAAGCAGAGACATTGCTTTGCTGACAAAGGTCCATCTAGTCAAAACTATGGTTTTTCCAGTAGTCTTGTATGGATGTGAGAGGTGAACCATAAAGAAAGCTGAGTGCCAAAGAATTGATGCTTTTGAACTGTGGTGTTGGAGAAGACTTTTGATTGTCCCTTGGACTGCAAGGAGATCCAAACAGTTAATCCAAAAGGAAATCAGTCCTGAATATTCATTGGAAGGACTGATTCTGAAGCTGAAGCTCCAATACTTTGGCCACCTGATGTGAAGTGACTCACTGGAAAAGACCCTGATGCTGGGAAAGATTGAAGGCAGGAGGAGAAGGGGGCATAAGAGGATGAGATGGTTGGATGACATCACTGACTTGATGGACCTGAGTTTGAGTAAGCTCTGGGAGTTTGTGATGGACAGGGAAGCCCGGCGTGCTGCAGTTCGTGGGGTCTCAAAGAGTCAGACGTGACTGAGCACCTGAACTGAACTGCTCCTTGAAAGAAATGCCTTGAAAAGCCTAGACAGTGTATTAAAAAGCAGAGACCTCACTTTGCTGACAAAGTCCATCTATAGTTTTAGATGGACTATAGTTTTTCCAGTTGTCATGTATGGATGTGAAAGTTGGACCATAAAGACGGAAGAGCACCAAAGATGTGACGCTTTCAATCTGTGGTGCTGGAGAAGAATCTTGAGAGTCCCTTGGACAGCAAGGGGATCAAACCAATGAATCCTGAAAGAAATTAACACTGAATGTTCAATGAAAGGACTGATATGAAGCTGAAGCTCCAATATTGGCCATCTGATGTGAAGAACAGACTCACTGGAAAAGACCATGATACTGGAAAACATTGAGGGCATGAAGATAAGGGGGAAACAGAAGATGAAATGGTTGTATAGCATCACCAACTCAATGGACATGAGTTTGAGAAAACTCCTGGAGATAATGAAGGACAGGGAAGCCTGGTTTGCGTTAGTCCATGGGGTTGCAAACAGTCGGACATGACTTAGTGACTGAACTACAACTATAATAACTTTATTTCAGTTCTTTTAGGTACCTCCTTATTGTTCTTTATTGTGGCTGCACCAATTTACATTTCCACCAACTGTGTAATAGTGTTCCTTTTTGTCTACATTCTCTCTGCCATTTGTTTGTGTGAGGTGATAACGCATTGAGTTTACTTTTTAGGTTCTTTGTATATTTAATATTGCACAATACTTGTCTTTCTTTGTCCAGTTTATCTTGGTTAGCATAGAGTACTCATAGTGGATTCATGCTGTCACAAGTAGAAAGATATTCTTTCTCTGGGCTCAATAATTATTGCACTGTATATTATACCACATATTTTATCTGTTCATTAGCTGTGCATTTGGACTGTTTCCATATCTATTATGAGTAATGTTGCAATAAACATGGGGGGTGTATATAACATAGTCGAAATCCTGGTTTCATTTTCTTTGGGTACATATCCAGAGTGGAATTGCTGGATTATATAATAGGTCTATCTTTAACTTTTTGAAGAACCTTTATATTGTTTCCATTAGTTAGTCCAATTTTACATTTTCATTAACCATGCACAGAGGTTCCCTTTCCACCACATTCCCACCAGCACCAGTTGTCTCCTCTCTTGATGATATCCATTCTAACAGGTGTGAGGTGTCTGTCATAATGGCTTTCTCTTATACACATCTAGATGTGTATAAGAGACAGGAAGAAAACAATAGATAACATTTAAATCACTGACAAAACTTAAGAAAAAATCCTGAAAAGTTGAGAAATTTCTAAATGATAAAATGAAGATAAGATACGACAGTGAAAATGGCTGATGACCTCATTGTTTATTGCAAATTAGAAAAAAGTACTACTAGTGGGGTCGCACAGGGTCGGACACGACTGAAGCGACTTAGCAGCAGCAGCAGCAGCAAGTATTAAAATCTGGCACTAAAATAACCAACAACAATTTCTGATTAGGATCATTGGTCTAACTAATACAAAGGGCCCCAAAGAAGGCAATGCAGAATTCAGATAATGGTTCATATTTTGATACAACTAACAAATTTTAAGCATCTCTTAAAGATCAGATGGAATATTGTAGGTCAGTGAATTAGAAAATATGAATTTCTCCAGAACTCAAGGAGAAATTACAAGATAAATATTATGAGAAGGCCATAAAGAAAAAAACTAGGATAGTTGACTTTCAAAGGCACATATGCATGAAATAAGAATTTCAGGAAGAAGGAAGAAAACAGAAATTGAGGAGGCCATAATCCAGTTCATCATAAGATATATTATCCCTGAGCCCAATGATAACCTCTATTTAGAGAGAGACCTCTTACTGAGTATAGTCAAAATAAATGAAAAGAAATATGTAAGTATAAATATAAACGTACACTAATTTTATATGTATCAAAAAGAAAAAAAATACTGATAGATTCTTATTTTCTTTGTTTAAAATATATAAAATAAAATATTTGTATACATAGTGTCAATCTACAGTCAAGATGCTGCTGCTGCTGCTAAGTCACTTCAATCATGTCCGACTCTATGCGACCCCATAAAGGGCAGCCCACCAGGCTCCCCTGTCCCTGGGATTCTCCAGGCAAGAAAACTGGAGTGGGTATAGTCAAGATAAGTGACTATATATATGAAGTGTTCTTACAAATTAGTATACCTTTATTAATAAAAATATATTCATGTTGATGTATGGCAAAACCAATACAATACTGTAAAGTAAAAAATAAATAAATAAATAACAAAATAAAATAAAAGATTAAAAAATATATTCATGCTAAATATGAAATAAGGACAAGAAATATAGAGAGGTCTTGTTTCATTTTTGTTTGGGATTTTTATTTGTGTTTTTTGTTTAGAGAGCCTTCCTCTGCATGTGCGGGGATTTTGCAGGCATCACCCTGCCCACATGGTGCGTTCTTATAATGCATAACCTCCCATGAAAGGAAACTCATCAAGTCACCATAATGTAGAGAGAGTGGGCTTCACAGATTCCTTGCATCCAGAAAAAGAGGTGTCAGGTAAGCACAAAAGCTTGGGTACTGCACAAACCCTGATAAAGAGAGATTCAGGACACACAGAAAAGGGTAGTTACCGCATGGTTTCATTAACTATTAAGTACAAAGTCTCAGAGCAGATATTCCAGGTATTCTAGGCCAGGAAGTGCTCTTTTTCTAATCATTTTGGGGTGCATGTGACCAGGGTTCCTAGGAAGGAGTACATTTAGGCTTCCTTTGAACACTATGACTTATGTCTCTATCACACACAAAATAAAATTTAAAATTCTCAGGAACTGAAAAAGAAAATCTAAGCATTATTTTATTTACACATTGATTACAAAAGATTTCAATCAGCCTTGTCTATTGGCTTTTAGAAATAATAACTGACACTGTGTTTCAAGAGTCCCTATAATCCTAAGTATTTTTTGTTATTTATTTGTTATTGCCTTGCAGAGCTTTTGGTCATATCTGTCCTTGCAGCCTTTTATTCTAATGCTTCTAATTTCTTTATCATTTTGCAACTGTGATTTGTTTTATGCATAATTAAACACCTTTTGCATTAGTACACTGTCTGCTTCATTTCCAACATTGAGGAAATGGCTTGTGTGCTTTTACAGAGGCTATGATCTTAATACACTGCAGGGAATAGGATTCTTGGATTCGTTATTTGCCAGCTGAGGATGGTCTTTAGACAGGGTGAAAGAAAGGAATAATTCTCTGGAATAAAAAGAGACAAGCTCAAGGAACCGTTACAGCGTATCTGTTGAGGGCAATTAGTTTAAGAGACAAAGACTGTGACAATCATCTCTGGGCATTTTATACCCACATAACCTTGACTGCTGAGGACTGAACTATGTAATTATCTCAACAGAGCATGTTTCATCATGCTTTTTACAGCAAGTGTGAACATCTAGCTGAAACGTTCCACTTTCTAACTCCCTTGCAATGAAGCAAAGAACAGTCCCCAAATGAGGTGAGGCTGGAAGAGAAGCCCCTAAAGTAAGGACCCACTTCAAGCAGAGCACATTCCTGAACCTGAAGGACAGCAGGACCCTGGAGTCAGAAATAGTGGACGGACTGGAACCAGGGTGGACACGAGAGCTCAGGTTTACCTGGCAGCCTCCCTAAAACTCACCAGGTCTCACAGAGATGAATTTTGTTTCAGAAAAAAGACAATGTAAGTAAGAAAATAATGTATCAGACGTTTATAATTAGTTATATGGCATGTGTCAGTCTTCAGAAACTTTATGGACCATGTTTTCAAGTAGGATATTGGTTAAGAATGTGCAGGACTATGCCCTTAGCTGCGACTCCCCTGTTACAGGAGCTATCGAGTCACAAGCAGATGCTTCCCTCCTTTAGGCAGCATTAACTATCACTCATGCTATCACCTGGGCTTCCCAGGTGGCACAAGTGGTAAAGAACTGACCTGCCAGTGCAGGAGACATAAGAGAGAGATATCGGTTCAGTCCCTGGGTTGGGAAGATCCTCTGGAGAAGGAAAAGGCAACCCGTTCTAGAATTCTTGCTGGAGAATCGCATGGACAGAGGAGCCTGGTGGCTTACAGTCCATGGGGTCACAGAGTCAGACACGACTGAAGTGAGTTAGCATGCACCCACGCAGCTTTAGCAGTACTGTAGACTTTATTTTGGGGGGCCCCCAAATCATTGCAGATGGTGACTGCAGCCATGAAATTATTATTTTTATTTATTTTTTTAATTTTTATTTTTACTTTGCAGTACTCTATTGGTTTTGGCATACATTGACATGAATCTGCCATGGGTGTAAAAGACGCTTACTTCTTGGAAGAAAAGTTATGACCAACCTAGATAGCATATTCAAAAGCAGAGACATTACTTTGCCGACTAAGGTCCGTCTAGTCAAGGCTATGGTTTTTCCAGTGGTCATGTATGGGTGTGAGAGTTGGACTGTGAAGAAAGCTGAGCGCCGAAGAATTGATGCTTTTGAACTGTGGTGTTGGAGAAGACTCTTGAGAGTCCCTTGGACTGCAAGGAGAGCCAACCAGTCCATTCTGAAGGAGATCAGCCCTGGGTGTTCTTTGGAAGGAATGATGCTAAAGCTGAAACTCCAGTACTTTGGCCACCTCATGAGAAGAGTTGACTCATTGGAAAAGACTCTGATGCTGGGAGGGATTGGGGGCAGTGGGAGAAGTTGACGACAGAGGATGAGATGGCTGGATGGCATCACGGACTTGATGGATGTGAATCTGAGTGAACTCTGGGGGCTGGCGATGGACGGGGAGGCCTGGTGTGCTCTGATTCACGGGGTCGCAAAGAGTCAGACATGACTAAGCAACTGAACTGAACTGAGTCTTTAGAATAATGGGCTCAACTATTTTTTTCTCTCCTCATCTGTCTTTTTTTAGCTTAAAAATAATCCATTTAATTAAAAAAAACAATATGAATATTTCTCAGTAAACTTTATTAGTGCCGTTAAATTATTTTTGCTGCTTCCAAATATAATCCTTTTTTTTTAACTTTTCTAGGAGCAAGCTGAAAGATAATAATAGGTTCACTTTGCTTTTTAAATTTTTTATTGAAATGTAGTTGACTTACAGTATTGTATTGTTTCAGGTGTACAGTAAATGGACTCAGTTATATATACATGTATATGCAGATATATATTCTTTTGAAAAAATCTTTTCCATTATAGGTTATAATAAGATATTCAGTATAGCTCCCTGTGATTAATAGCCTCACTACAGATGAGCTGAAGCTGATAGTACTGATATGTATTAGAGGAAATTGTTACTCATGGACTTTAAAACAGAAGAAATAGAGTACATTAAAGAATTATTTTTTAGTGTAAGAATCATGAAACTAATCATTATTTTCAACTATTCTAAGACTTTTTGAAAGAATTTTCCATGTCAGAATGCTGTTGTGGTGTGTTTTCTTTTCACACGTGGACTGTAAACTGATAGACATGGTGTCCTGAATTTCCACATCCACGAGCTCCTATTAACCTGAGTGGTTCCCCTACAGTAGCTGGAAGCATGCAGCAGATGGCACTAAGAACACTTAGCAAAGCAGCCAGGAAGAGGTCTTCCTTCAATTGCTCTCAGGGTCAGAGAATTGTCTGAAAAGTGAAATACACTAACTGACTGAACACAGACTTCTCAAGATAAGTTACAAACTAGGACTACAAGTTTCATACACTGTCCTCTCAGCTCAGGACTTTCGGGATTCAAAATAAACAGAGAAGTGCTGCCACGTGGAGCTTCCTCATGAGTCGGGATATCATGGTACTTCCTGGAATGTGAGCTTTCGTAGCCATTACTTTTTCATTGTCAGATTAAACACATCCATTTAACTCTGCAAACATAAAAGACAATGTATGTACTTTTTAGGTTCCATGAAGAAGAATGATTCATACAATAGGCATTGAAGCAGATATCTGTTGCGCACGTTGTTATTTTTTTTCCTTCTTTCTCTGATTCCCACTGAAGCAGAGCTGTGGGATTTTCTTGTCACAAAACTGCTCTTATTCTCTACCTGGTGCTTTTCTTTAGGAAAATGATACTTGACGAATCGGATTAAGTCATGACATCTTTCAGTTTAGTTCAGTTCAGTTGCTCAGTCGTGTCCAACTCTTTGTGACCCCATGAACTGCAGCACACCACGCCTCCCTGTCCATCACCAACTCCCAGAGTTCACCCAACTCATGTCCATCGAGTTGGTGATGCCATCCAGCCATCTCATTTTCTGTTGTCCACTTCTCCTCCTGCCCCCAATCCCTCTCAGCACCAGAGTCTTTTCCAATGAGTCAACTCTTCACATGAGGTAGCTAAAGTATTGGAGTTTCAGCGTTAGCATCAGTCCTTCCAAAGAACACCCAGGACTGGTCTCCTTTAGAATGGACCAGTTGGATCTCCTTGCAGTCCAAGGGACTCTAAAATGCCTTGAAAAGCCTAGACAGTGTATTAAAAAGCAGAGACCTCACTTTGCTGACAAAGTCCATCTATAGTTTTAGATGGACTATAGTTTTTCCAGTTGTCATGTATGGATGTGAAAGTTGGACCATAAAGACGGAAGAGCACCAAAGATGTGATGCTTTCAATCTGTGGTGCTGGAGAAGAATCTTGAGAGTCCCTTGGACAGCAAGGGGATCAAACCAATGAATCCTGAAAGAAATTAACACTGAATGTTCAATGAAAGGACTGATATGAAGCTGAAGCTCCAATATTGGCCATCTGATGTGAAGAACAGACTCACTGGAAAAGACCATGATACTGGAAAACATTGAGGGCATGAAGATAAGGGGGAAACAGAAGATGAAATGGTTGTATAGCATCACCAACTCAATGGACATGAGTTTGAGAAAACTCCTGGAGATAATGAAGGACAGGGAAGCCTGGTTTGCGTTAGTCCATGGGGTTGCAAACAGTCGGACATGACTTAGTGACTGAACTACAACTATAATAACTTTATTTCAGTTCTTTTAGGTACCTCCTTATTGTTCTTTATTGTGGCTGCACCAATTTACATTTCCACCAACTGTGTAATAGTGTTCCTTTTTGTCTACATTCTCTCTGCCATTTGTTTGTGTGAGGTGATAACGCATTGAGTTTACTTTTTAGGTTCTTTGTATATTTAATATTGCACAATACTTGTCTTTCTTTGTCCAGTTTATCTTGGTTAGCATAGAGTACTCATAGTGGATTCATGCTGTCACAAGTAGAAAGATATTCTTTCTCTGGGCTCAATAATTATTGCACTGTATATTATACCACATATTTTATCTGTTCATTAGCTGTGCATTTGGACTGTTTCCATATCTATTATGAGTAATGTTGCAATAAACATGGGGGGTGTATATAACATAGTCGAAATCCTGGTTTCATTTTCTTTGGGTACATATCCAGAGTGGAATTGCTGGATTATATAATAGGTCTATCTTTAACTTTTTGAAGAACCTTTATATTGTTTCCATTAGTTAGTCCAATTTTACATTTTCATTAACCATGCACAGAGGTTCCCTTTCCACCACATTCCCACCAGCACCAGTTGTCTCCTCTCTTGATGATATCCATTCTAACAGGTGTGAGGTGTCTGTCATAATGGCTTTGGTTTGCATTTCCCTGATGCTTTAGTGATGCTGAGCATATTTTCCTGTGTTTGTTGGCCATTTTTATGTCCTCTTGGCAAAAGTGCCTATTTAGTTCTTTCACCCATTTTAATGGGACTTTTTTGTTAAGTTGACTGAGTTGTTTCTATAATTTTGACATTAATCCGTTGTCTGATAGATCATTTGTAAAAATGTTCTACCATTCTGTTGGTTTTTCCCTTTTGTTAATTTCTTTATCTTGCTGTGCAGAAACTTTTGAGTTTGGCATCACCTCATTTATTGATTTTTGTTTTTGTTTTTTGTACTTTTGGCATCATGTTCAACAAATCTTTTCTAAGACCAGCTTCAGTGAGATTCTCCCCTATGTTTTCTTCTAGAAGGTTTATGATTTCAGGCCTGATGTTTAAGCGAGTGGTATGAGATAGTGTTCCAGTTTCTTTCCAGTATTCCCTTTATGCATTGGGTGCTCTTGGCTACTTTGTCAAATATTAGTTGATTGTGTATACCAGCATTTAATTCTGAGCTTTCTGTTTTGTTCCATTGGTCAATATGTCTATTTTTGCACCAGTACCACTTTCTTCTTGCTATGGATTTGTAATATAGTTTGAAATCTGTAACTGTGATGCTTTGTTCTCTTTCTCTCGGATTTGCTTTGGCTATTCAGAAGAAAATTTTGTTCCACACATACTTTTAGAATTATTTCTTCTTTTTCTGGAGAAACATTTAAAAAAAAAACCTCTTCTTTGCTCCAATTATATACCATTGTCCCAGGCAGTTGCAAAGTTTAAAACAACTGACTGCAAATGTTTTTTGATACTCCCCATGGGAGAAGTTTTAGCCTTCACAAGCTAGAGCCAAGTCAATTAAATACAGACTTTTGAATAGACACTTTTAGGTAACAGCCAAACTTTTCAGATAATAGCAATTGTTTGTGAATGAACCTTGGAAAGAGCGTTTGTTTTTTTCTTCTCCTTCCAGTTCCTGAAATACAAATCACTTTATTTTTATCAAGACTACTATAAAATTTAAGAACAAGGAACGGGACTAGGACCAGATAAGATGCCATGAAACACACTGGTATTACAGTCAGCCATGTTTTTTAAAAAATAAATGGGTTAAAACAGGGAAAATCTCAAGTTGTAACCATTATAAAAACTATGAACAGGTAAAACAAATTTAAGATTAATTATTTTTATTTTGTTTAAAAACTAAACTGGAGCCTTTTATAGAGAGGGAAGTAAGCCAGAAAGAACAACACCAGTACAGCATACTAACGCATATATATGGAATTTAGAAAGATGGTAACGATAACCCTGTATGCGAGACAGCAAAAGAGACACAGATGTATAGAACAGGCTTTTGGACTCTGTGGGAGAGGGAGTGGGTGGGATGATTTGGGAGAATGGCAGTGAAACATGTATAATATCATATATGAAATGAATCGCCAGTCCAGGTTCAATGCATGATACTGGATGCTTGGGGTTGGTGCACTGGGATGACCTAGAGGGATGATTACAGGGAGGGAGGAGGGAGGGGGGTTCAGGATGGGGAACATGTGTATACCTGTGGTGGATTCATGTTGATGTATGGCAAAACCAATACAATATTGTAAAGTAATTAACCTCCAATTAAAATAAATAAATTTATATTAAAAATAAAAACTATATACTGAAGAATACATTCTCATTCATGGCTATATATGTATATTCCCATTCTGTGCTATAGACTCTTAACAACAACAGTATTTGTTGTTGATAAAGAAAAGTCTTCAAACAGGCTCCACAATCTACCATTTGGAGAAGAAAGTTGAGGGGACTAGTGTTTAAGCTTTGATTATATATCATTCATACTACAGCTCATGAAGCATTAAGTTGGTTGGTGGTACAGAATATGAAAACTGACAGATGTTTGAGATTCTGATTTGGTAGGACTTTCTCATTTTAGTTCGTGTCACTGAACTCTCCAGCAGCTTTTCTACTCTCTCTAATCTCTCAAAAATTGTTATTTGATTTTGCTTAATAGAAAATATACATTATTTTTATTTATATATATACATATATACGGTTTTCAAAATCAAAAACAGAGTTGGAAGAATGATACTAAAGATTCAAACCAGTATTTCCATGCTGTCAATTTAAAAACATAAGTCTGAGAACTAACAGCTCCTGTCAAAAGCATAAAAATAGAAGAAAATTAAATCAGCTGTATTTAAATGCTAACTGTATTTAAAATTTATAGATTAATCTCTTCTAAACAGGTGATCTTTAACTAAATATCCAGATGAGTTATGTGAAAGTTATAAACTATTCAACAAGTTTGTCATTATAACTGAGGCATTATTTCCCTGAATAAAATTGATGGCCTGAACATATAAATATATCTGATTTCAAAATACAGTGGGTCCTTGAACAAACATGGGATTGAGCTGAACTATGTACTATAGTACTATTTGTTCCATGGTTGTTTAAATCCACACATCTGGAATGGTGGATAAGAAAGGCTAACTGTAAATTTGTGAGTGAATTTTCTACTGCACTCCACTCACCCACATTGTATAATAATTAATTGTAGATTAATCCAAAGACTTGGAACATAGGATTTTTTAGATTCAAACATACCACATGGTTCACCCAAGAATACCTTACCAACCCTTTTCCACAATACTCAAAGTTTATACTATTTTCTCAGTTCCCCAACTACCTGTTTCTGTCATTGCAATACAAGGCCTTGGAAGATTATGTTTTATTAGAACATAAATAATTTTGCTAGTTTGCACTAAAGATTTTAGAGGAGGAACAAGAAAATGGTTCTAAAATATTCTGGTTTAAATTTTATCATGTTACCATTTTTGATATAATAAATTCATCACAAATAAAAGCATATATAAATTTAATATTTAAATACAAGTATAAATTATTTGCTTATGACATTTTTGATAATGTAAAAAAGCATAAAGAAACAGAAATATTATCCTTTAGCATGCCCTGTTAACCCTCACTTTCCAATTGTATTCCCATAAGAGATTTTTCGATATGCAGAAAACCAGTCTACATCCTAGGTATCAAAATCAGAATTTTTGTTTAAACAAAATCCCCAGATGGTTTATATGTATGTTATGGCTTGAGAAGCATTAATATCATATAGAGGCAACCACTATTGAAATTTTGATGGATACAGAGGTGTTTTTTCTCCCCCAGTATATGCAGAGTACATCCTGAGAAACATTGGGCTGGAAGAAGCACAAGCTGGAATCAAGATTGCCAGGAGAAATATCAATAACCTCAGATATGCAGATGACACCGCCCTTATGACAAAAAGTGAAGAGGAACTAAAAAGTCTCTTGATGAAAGTGAAAGAGGAGAGTGAAAAAGTTGGCTTAAAGCTCAACATTCAGAAAATGAAGATCATGGCATCTGGTCCCATCACTTCATGGGAAATAGATGGGGAAACAGTGGAAACAGTGTCAGACTTTATTTTGTTGGGCTCCAAAATCACTGCAGATGGTGACTGCAGCCATGAAATTAAAAGACACTTACTCCTTGGAAGAAAAGTTATGACCAACCTAGGTAGCATATTCAAAAGCAGAGATATTACTTTGCAAGCAAAGGTCCATCTAGTCAAGGTTATGGTTTTTCCAGTGGTCTTGTATGGATGTGAAAGTTGGACTGTGAAGAAAGCTGAGTGCCGAATAATTGATGCTTTTGAAATGCGGTGTTGGAGAAGACTCTTGAGAGTCCCTTGGACTGCAAGGAGATCCAACCAGCCCATTCTAAAGGAGATTAGTCCTGGGTAGTCTTTGGAAGGACTGATGCTAAAGTCGAAACTCCAATACTTTGGCCACCTCACTGGAAGAGTTGACTCACTGGAAAAGACTGATGCTGGGAGGGATTTGGGGCAGGAGGAGAAGGGGATGACAAAGAATGAGATGGTTGGATGGCATCACAAACTCGATGGCCAAGAGTTTGGGTGAACTCTGGGAGATGGTGATGGACAGGGAGGCCTGTGGTGCTACAATTCTTGGGGTTGCAAAGAGTCGGACTCGACTGAGAGACTGAACTGAACTGATATTATAGTTTGCATATTCATACAATTTTACATTATGAATATTTTCTTATATCTTAAAAGTTATTCATATTATTTTCTAATTTTATTATTAAATATGACTTACTTTCTACAAAAATGTAGCAAAGTAGAGGACAAATTGAAAACAACCTTATTCTTACCACCTNGAGTCGGACTCGACTGAGAGACTGAACTGAACTGATATTATAGTTTGCATATTCATACAATTTTACATTATGAATATTTTCTTATATCTTAAAAGTTATTCATATTATTTTCTAATTTTATTATTAAATATGACTTACTTTCTACAAAAATGTAGCAAAGTAGAGGACAAATTGAAAATAACCTTATTCTTACCACCTAGTACACATTTTGATGCACATTTTTTCAACAATATAAATTTATTAATATATTGCTATATGTTAAACAGTATACATATAGAATATGGAATTGTATAGTATTGTAACATGCTTATTTAATTGACACTTTTCTTGCTATAATGTTTCATTTCTATGTTATAGTACCTCCTGTAAACATGTTCTCAATATTATGTTCCATAAATCATTAGCATTATAAATTTATTTTAGCATTGAATCTTAAGAAATGAGTTTTTAACCACAAAATTATCCATTATTAATTTTCATTTTTTATCTTCAAATACACTGTAAAAGAAGGGTATAAAGGAATGAATGTGTATTATTATTGAAAATATAATACTGATTCTAATTTTGTATAACAAGGGAAAATCTGATATTTCCTCCTGTACTGATAACTTGACTTTTTCTGCCTGTATATTTGTACATATTTTTGCTTGTAATAGCACTTTTAAAATAGCCATGGTTAAGTATGCAAATTTCAGCAAAGGTTTTTTCCTAGAAATGTGGTAACCTCTTTATTTGCATATTCCTATATTTTTTCAACTGAGGGTATTTTATTACATATGCTTTTACCATATGTATTTATAAAAGTACATTATTAATTAATTCCATATTTTTTCTTATGACTATCTTTTCTTTGTATACATTTGTACTTTTTTCCTGCATTCTGGAAACCATTACAGTTTTGACCTTCATACAAATGACTCAATATTACAGTGTCTATTTTATGTTTCATAATCTTCAGTGCAACTTTAAATGTTTTAATGGATATTTTAATTGACCCAAATTCACCTTTATCTATTTCTCCTTTAATTTTAATCTATTGTCTTATTATCTCAACGTTGCTATCTTTATATTGTCCTCATACATAACGATCCGTTTTAATCAACCTAACAGTGTGGGTATGTGGATTGCCTCTTTTCATACAGCCTGTGTCCTTGGAACTGTTTGATCAACATCTTCAAATTGGAAACATAAAGTACATTTCTGTTGACAGTCTCTTGAATGCTTCCCTGTCTTGAAGCTGACTTTATCATGTGGGAAATGGCAGTAATAAAATGACATGGTTCTACTCTTTTCACTCCTGCTTGGAATTATAGAAACTCAGGGTTAAACATTCAGCATTCCTTGATTCTTTAGTTATGTTGTTAAGCCTACAAAAATACTCTATTTTTGGTGACTGAATTTTCAAGATGGTGCTTTCCTGAAATTTTTCTGTCAGTTTTCTGTCGTCTATCTGTATCTGCATCCATTTATCTATCTGTGTGTGTGTGTGTGTATCAATCTATTAGCTATCTCTATCATCTATCTAGCCTTCTATATTTGGATGGATGGATTTTATGGCTGTGAATTACATTCACCAATAGGGAGCTTAAAGAGAAGTCCTGATTTGGAACAGAAGAAAGGAGGGTTGTTTTAGAAATTACCATAAACATTAGAATGATATCAGGTCAGTGGTAACGGATCTGGTCTTTCTAAATGAAGATGGAAAAGCTGGGATTAGATTTTCCTATAAATCTTAGTTGTGCGTGCAGAGTTGTGCCAGCATTTGAGTTAACCAAATAAGTTCCCTCAAGTTATGGTTTAAAAGAAAACCAAATACACCAGCAGAAGTTTGACTTAATCTTCTTTTTTTTTTTTTTTCAGGACATAATGATATTTTACTCTTTGCTATATTTTAGAAAATATTTCAATGGAAATGTGGGTGACAGAATATCCAGACTGCTAGTGAAGTGAAAGGGCTAGTAACTCTTTCTAATCGAATGGACTGTATTCTGCCAGGCTCCTCTGTCCATGGAATTCTCCAAGCAAGAATACTGGAATAGGTAGCCATTTCCTTCTCCAGGGATCTTCCCTGTCCTGGGATTGAACCAGGGTCTCCTGCATTGCAGGCAAATTCTTTATCATCTGAGCCACCGGGGCAGCCGTCCAGACTGCTAACTCATTATCAGTTCAAGCCAGAAATTATTTCTAGGTCATGTAAACCACATCAACATTCTTGTATCAAAGTTAACATTTATTTTATTTTAATGTGTGATCATCAGAATGGTTTTCCCACAGAGTAAGTAGATGAGATTCCCCCTCCAATGTATGATAAATCTGAAGCTGAAAAGACTAACATAAAATATAGATAGTGTATCCTTCCAAACCTTGTCCAGAGATTGAGTTTTGACAGAATAGTGTCTCAAGAAGTGGATTATTTGATTATCATTTTCTTTACTTGTAAAAGTTAGACTTAATAAAAAAAATAACCTGGATACTCTGTTAGTCTTAGTGAGGAAATCAGCAGTTAAAATGCTTTAATTTTTTTCAGACTAAATTGAGTTTGTGGTTATATTTAGTTTTTATCTCACAAAACAATTAAAATTATGCTTTGTACACAATCTAGGTACTCATGATATGAGTGGCAATACTTAATAGCTATGCTGGCAATACTTAAGGTCTCTTTATAAACTTGTCATAAGCTGCCTATTATTTTCTCTTATATACAATTGGATTAAAATGTGATAAAAGAAATTTAAATTGATTTTTTTTTAACTTTGTTTTAAATAGTGTGATGAGCAGTTAAGCTGATTTCCTATAGGATGAGTCTAAAGTCTGATGAAGATTCCTTTCCAAGAATTGTTCCCATTTATTTCAGATTTTTTCCCTAGCCTTATGTTGATCAGTGAGGGTTCTGATATTTACATAAAGCAGAAGGCATTTTCATTCTTTCAGAGCCATTCTTTGAAGAGAAAGATGCTACAGCTTGGAAAACATTCATTAGAAGCACATCTAACATGAACGGCTTGTCATGAGTTACAAAACTTAGTAGAACTCATAGTGTCCTGAAAAATAGAAAATTTCTTTAGTGCTTGGGTTTAATTTGAGAAATTAATTACTTTAATTTGTAGCAAAACATATTGTATACAGGCTGCAACATATTTGCATATTTTAAATACTTTTTAAAAAGTTGCTGAAACTGAAACTTCAATACTTTGGCCACCTGATGTGAACTGACTCATTGGAAAAGACCCTGATGCTGGGAAAGATTGAAAGCAGGAGAAGGGGACAACAGAGGATCAGGTGGGTGAATGGCATCACTGACTTGATGGGCATGAGTTTAAGCAAGCTCCAGGATTTGGTGATGGACAGGGAAGCCTGGAGTTCTTAAGACCATGGGGTCTCAAAAAGTTGGACAAGACTGAGTGACTGAACTGAATACTTTATAAGAATGTTTCACCAAATGATTCCTTAATGGTATTCACAAGTTGAAAAATAGGACAACAGTTTTAGCCCCCGGAATATCAAACAGGCAGTGCATTAAAAAAACAGATATTATAGTAATAAGTGTCATGATAATGAGAAGATTCAATGTAGTGTTTTTGTTTATTTATAACAAGCATGAATATCTTCATGTGTTTCTTGGGTGAATATTATTTATTTTTTTTGCTATATTTATATGAAGCATGAGTGTTGTCATTGAATGTGCCCCTAAATTATCCTAAAATGTTGCATTAGTAGAAAAAATGGATAAAAGTCACACAAATGTCATCCATTTTTGCTGGTTTTAAGTTGTATGATTTTGAGATAACTCATTGTTCAAATTGTTCATGAATGGCTACTTTATTTGCAAAAATAGCCTTTGAGAAAATAGACGGTGAGTGCTTTCTTATTACTAGCTCTATGCTAGGATTGTGAACACAAAAATTTGCCTCAATTTATCCCTTTATCAAGAACCATTTTTCTCTCCATTTACTCTGATAGCAATCAGGTTGAACAAAAAGAAAAATATAAGTGCAGTAAATNAAAAGCAGAGACATTACTTTCCCAGCAAAGGTCCATCTAGTCAAGGCTATGGTTTTTCTAGTGGTCATGTATGGATGTGAGAGTTGGACTGTGAAGAAAGCTGAGGGCTGATGAATTGATGCTTTTGAACTGTGGTGTTGGAGAAGACTCTTGAGAGTCCCTTGGACTGCAAGGAGAGCCAACCAGTCCATTCTGAAGGAGATCAGCCCTGGGTGTTCTTTGGAAGGACTGATGCTATAGCTGAAACTCCAATACTTTGGCCACCTCATGCGAAGCGTTGACTCATTGAAAAAGACTCTGATGCTGGGAGGGATTGGGGGCAGGAGGAGAAGTTGACAACAGAGGATAAGATGGCTGGATGGTATCACCGACTCAATGGACATGAGTTTGGGTGAACTCTGGGAGTTGGTGATGGACAGGGAGGCCTGGTGCTCTGCGATTCATGAGGTCGCAAAGAGTTGGACACGACTGAGTGACTGAACTGGACCTGGAATACACAACTGATCAATAGATATAAACTAAAGTAGTCTAGTGTCTTCAATGGGGGGAAAAATATCAAGCAAATTCTTGGGTCAGTGTTTTGCTTTTTAAGATAACCTCTATTATAGATTAATTTCTTTTGTATTCACAGTGTACACTTGCATCATTTTTTGTCCACAGGTAAACTTTTATATAAATATTTTTTCATCAATAGCACATATGATATACATATGGATATGAAAATCATAAAGTGCAATGAATTTTCAGTTGTGCATATTATACAACAGGAAAAATCATTTTTAGTACTTTTTTTCCATAATTGAAATTTATTTAGAGAAAATCAATTCATTCAGGGCTATGGAAAAGTGAAGCTGGACATTTTGGTGAATCTGCATCATACAGGGACATTCTATCTCCACGGATGGTCTGTGGTCACAGTACTTGGTTATTCCCTTGGCCTCTGTCATCCTTAATTTCTAATAGTCATGAAATCTTTTCGTGCTTTTTTGCTAAGTGATTGAAAATTTCAGTCAAATTAATTTTAAATCTAATATGTAAATGATGAAACTAAATATGGCACCTTCTCTAAAGGAGAGATGTGCAGTGATTCAGTGTTGGCTCACTTCTTTATGGAGTAATTATTCCCTCCAGGATGATCGTATAGAGGGAGGGGGGAAACTGTTGGTTGTGCAGGTTGGAGTTCCCTGAGAGGGCTATTTATCAACCTGTGGCACCAGTGTAATTCAATGCTCATCATTTCTTGAATTTTAAGTCTTACTGAACTCAGGTTTGGCTGCTGACCACTCAAAAATGATATCTGAGAGAGAGGCATAAGTTGGTAGATGGGAATGTTGCTTTTAATAAGAATGCTGGCAATCTAGAGAGCAGGTGGACTCATTTCTGGAGTCCAACTCTGAAGATTCTGCTCAGCTAGGAAAGTTTTTAAATGGAAATAGGGACATAATCTCAGTTAAACAAGGGGATCGGGGGTCAGGGTCATGGCCATCCCTCAACTATCTGCAGGCTAGTTTGCAGGCTTGTCTGTTCCTCATAATTTAGATCACACAGTTTGCTCACAAGTTTGCTGAGCAGGAAGCTAGGGAACAGATCTTGTCATCAGTTGATGACGATGAACTGACAGGTGAGGCAAGGTATTGTATGATCAAAATATTTGACAAGCGGGCTTGGGACTGAGATGAGGAGAGAGCGTAAGATTTAAGGTCAGTGTGACAAGACAAAGGGACCTCCTGCAGGGAGCTCTTGTCTGCCTAAAGCTGCTTGCATAAGAACAGGTTTAATTACTTCTGCCAGCCTTAACATGCATATGTTTATCAGGAGACCACCTGCTTTTGAAGGAATATAATGCTTCCTATTTCTAGCAATGAGTTTAGCAATCTCCTCTGCAGACAGTCTTGCCAATGTTGGCCAGGATGAATGAAGATTCTGGTGTTTTTTTTCATTTAGGATTTTTCAAAAGAATATTTCTTCTTTGTGTGGAAAGTTTTAATTGTCTAGGGCAGAATTTTCCAAATCCTCTTCCATAGAGTACTGGTATTTCTCAAGATGTCCTATGCAAAAACATTCACAGTAACTTTCCTTTTAAATATATTTTTTCCCTTTGATTCTGGTGTTTTTTTTCATTTAGGATTTTTCAAAAGAATATTTCTTCTTTGTGTGGAAAGTTTTAATTGTCTAGGGCAGAATTTTCCAAATCCTCTTCCATAGAGTACTGGTATTTCTCAAGATGTCCTATGCAAAAACATTCACAGTAACTTTCCTTTTAAATATATTTTTTCCCTTTGGAACATTCCAGGAAACAGGGCCTTTTTTATATACTAGGTGTTCAGTTTCTTTGCTTTTCTTTTTTTTTTCCACCTTTCACTTTTATTGATATATAACTGCTGCTGCTGCTGCTAAGTCATTCAGTCATGTCTGACTCTGTGCAACCCCATAGATGGCACCCCATGAGGCTCCCCTGTTCCTGGGATTCTCTAAGCAAGAACACTGGAGTGGGTTGCCATTTCCTTCTCCAATGCCTGAAAGTGAAAAATGAAAGTGAAGACTGCTCAGTCGTGCCCAACTCTTAGCGACCCCATGGACTGCAGTCTACCAGGCTCCTCTGTCCATGGGATTTTCCAGGCAAGAGTACTTGAATGGGGTGCCATTGCCTTCTCCAGATATACAATTGACATACTATCAATTCACACAGTACAAGTTTAAGGTGTATAGCATAATTATTTTACTCATATACATCTTGAAATGATAAACACAGTATGTTTAGTGAACATCCATCACCTCATTAGATAAAAAATTAAAGAAAGGAAAAAAAGATTTTTTTCTTGTGATGAGAAATCTTAGGCTTTACCATCTTAACTTTGATATATCACATACAGCAGTGTTAATAATATTTATGGTATTGTACATCACATTTCTACTACTTATTTATCTTATAGTTGGAAATTTTTACTTTTTGATGTCTCCATCCAATCTCCCCCACGCCACACACCTTCCTGTGTCTGGTGACTGCAAATCTGATCTCTTTTGCTATGAGTTTGTTTCTTTGTTTTTGAAGTCTAATTGACCTACAGCAGAGTGATTTGATATTCCTATCCATTTCACAATGATCACCAAGAGAAGTCTAGTTACTATATGTCACCATATAATGATAAATACTTAGTCATCGACTATATTCTCCACATTGTACATAGATAGCTATCTCTCAGTTTCTCTAAGATTATTTTAAATTGTTGAGCTCTAAGTCAGAATGTATTTTACTAACCCTTCACTTTTATTCCCCTCACCCCACATGTACTGTTTTATACTTCCTATTTTATATCTTTTTGTTTGGTGTATCCCTTAACTTATTACATATATTGATTATTTTTACCACTTTCATCTTTTAGCCTTCCGATTAGCTTTATAGGACGCTGATTTACTACTTTTATTGTATATTTGCCTTTACTAATGGAGTTTCCCTTTGGTGATTTTCATGTTTTTAGTTGTGACCTTTTCTTATTCACTTAGATGTGTGCCTGCATGCATGCAAAGTCACTTCAGTTGTGTCCAAGTCTTTGAGACCCTTTCCAGGTTGCTCTGTCCTTTAATATTTGTTATGAAGCTGGGTTTGGTAATGCTAAATTCTTTTCTCTCTCTTGCTTGTCTTTGAAGCTTTTGATTTCTACATCAAATCAAAATGAGGGCCTTGCTAGGTGGAACATTCTTGGTACGAGGTTTTTCCTTTCATCATTTTAATTATATCCTGCCACTCCCTTCTGGCCTGCAGAGTCTTTGCTGAAAAACCAGCTGATAGCCCTAAGGAAGTTCCCTTGTATGTAATGTGCTACTTTTCCCTTGCTCCTTTTAAGATTATCTCTTATCTTTGATTTTTTCCATTTTAATTATAATGTGTCCGGGTGTGTTCCTCTGCAGGTTGATTCTGTTTGGGACTGTGCTTTCTGGACCTGGATGTCTGTTTGGTTTCCCAGGTTAGGGTCGTTTTCAGCTATTATGTCTTCAAATTTATCCTCTGCCCCTTTTCTGTTTCATTTCTCCTCCGGGACCCTTAGAATACAAATGTTCATACACTTGATGTTGTACCGGAGGTGTCTTAAACTGTCCTCATTTCTTTTCACTCATTTTTCCTGTTCTGCAATAGTGGTTTCCACTAACTTTGCCTTCCAGCTCTCTGCTCAGTTCCTCTGTATCATTTAGTCTACTGTTATTCCTTCTAGCATATTTTTTATTTCAGTTATTGTAGTCTTCACCTCTGCTTTTTTTTTTTCCCTAACTTTTTGCTGATGAGTTATAACTTCTCACTCTGTCCTTCCATTCTTTCAAGTTCTTTGAACATCTTTATGATCATTTCCCTTAACTCTCTTTTGGGTAGATTGTTTACTCCACTTCACTTAGTTCTTCTAGGGTTTTATCTTATTCCTTAGGTTTGAACATGTTCCTCTGTTGTCTCATTTGGTCTGATTTGCTGTTTTTCTCTCTACGTATCTGGTAGTTTTTTTTCCTTGCAGAAGTAGCCTTTGTCAGAGACATCCTGTGTCCCACTGGTGTGTTCCCCTCTGGTCACTAATGTATGCTCCAGTGGAGCCCCCTAGGTTGCTCTATGGGTCCTTCTGTGTGGTGGGCTGACGACTGTGGGTGATTCGGAAGGAGTGTCTGGGCCCTTGGTCCAGGTGACTATCAGGTTATGCCTTGTGCAGAGGTTGCCAGTCAGTAGTGCGTGGGGCCAGGTCATGAAGCTGCCACCCGTGTGGCCCCAGGGACCCCAGGCCTAGTGCTGACTTACTGAGTGGATGGCTGTGGCCTGGGTGTTATGGATCTCGTGGGTGGGTGATGGATTGGGCCAGTTCCTGACATGGTTGAATGCCAGGTCTGGTTGGCCCACTGGTGGGCAGGACTGGGATCAGGCATTCCTATGGGCTGGGTCTTGGTGTGCCAGCCTTCAGGGCTGCAGTTATCCTGGGACTGGTGTGACAGGCATTTGCTCTAAATGTTAGAAAAAGCTTAAGATATTTGTATATCTTTTTTATCATTATTCTAGACTCTAAGAAAAATTCCCAACAGTATTTGGAAGTCAAAAATTTGAAAGTCACAAATGAAAGCACCCAACACGTGCTGCTTGGCCAGAGTGCTAAAGCAGAGGCATTGTCCACAAATTCCTGGGTGCTGGAAGTCCACCTTGATCTTCTGCTCATTCTGAACCTTCCTGTCTTGCACCTTTAACACACGATGGTGACATTTTCACTGTTTAAAGTATTATGAAATTGTCACATTATTAATGAGTTCCTGTTGGGGCTCTGTCAATACATCATGATTTAAAAATAATTTTGGGATCAAATAAGTGTGAGATATGCACTTGTAGAGAGCAATTGTACAGTTATCACTGGTCCATGAATAATAGAGTCTGCACGTTATTTAGAGAGAGAAAACATGAACAAAAATTTTTGCATCCTTTATGATAAGTAGTAGTTTTGTATACATATAATAAAGTCATTATTTTCAATTTTGCCACATTTGGGTGATAACATTTCCAATTTTAAGTATGAGTATACAGAGAATAACTGGTATTTTTACTTAAATAATTTTTTATATTAATAAACTTCATGTTTTAGCCCAGTTTAAGGTAAAGCAAAATGAGCAGAAAGTACAGTGAATTCTCATATACGCTTTGCCTCCACTGTCAACACCCTGAACCACAGTGGTACCCTTGTCACAATGGATGAACCTACACTGGTACCTTGTTATCACCCAAAGTTCATTGTATACAGTAGGTTTGCTCTTGGTGGTATGTAATGACATATAGCCACCATAATATAGAATTGTTTCACTGCCTCAAATTCTTCTGTACTCTGCCTGTTCATCTTCCCTTCCCCATTACCCATGGCAACCTCAATCTCAACCCTTTTGCTCTCTCCATAGTTTTACCTTTTCCATAATGTTTTAACGTTAGAATCATACAGAATATAATCTTTTCAGACTGGCTTCTTTCACTTAATATGTGCATTGAAGTTTCCCTTGTGTCTTTTCTTGGCTTGATAATGCATTTCTTTTTGGTGCTAAGTAGTATTTCATTATCTAAATGTATCACAGTTTATTTATCCAGTTTCTTACTGAAGGATTTCCTGTTTTGTTTTGGTTTTTTTTTTGGTTTGAATATTAATGAAGTTTAACTTACCAGTTTCTTCTCTCATGGATCTTGTCTTTGGTATTATATCTAAAAACTCATTGCCATACTTAAGGTCACCTCAATTTTCTTTTATGTTATATTCTGGGAGTTTTAAACTTCTACATTTTAACTTTAGATTTATTATCCATTTTGAGTTAACTTTTGTGAAAGATGTAGATCTGTGTATAAATCCATTTCTTTCTTGAAAGTAGATATTCAGTTATCCCAGNCGGATTGTGTCTTTGGTATTATATCTAAAAACTCATTGCCATACTTAAGGTCACCTCAATTTTCTTTTATGTTATATTCTGGGAGTTTTAAACTTCTACATTTTAACTTTAGATTTATTATCCATTTTGAGTTAACTTTTGTGAAAGATGTAGATCTGTGTATAAATCCATTTCTTTCTTGAAAGTAGATATTCAGTTATCCCAGCATATATTTGTAGAAGATATCATCTTTGCTCTTTTGTCCAAGATCAGTTGACTATATTCATAGTGGTCTACTTCTGAGCTTTACATTCTGTTCCATTGATCTGTTTGTCTCTTCTTTTGCTAATGATCATTGCAGCTTTGTAGTAAGTCTTCCCTCTTCATGGATCACAGCCTTGTCATGAATAAGGGGCTGGCTTATCTCAATGAAGCTATGAGCCATGCCATGTGGGGCCACCGAAGACAGATGGGTCATAGTGAAGAGTTCTGACAAAACGTGTTCCACTAGAGGAGGGAATGGCAAACCACTTCAAGTGTTCTTGCCTGGAGAACCCCAAGAACAGTATGAAAAGGCAAAAAAAAAAATGACAGTGGAAGATGATCTCCCCAGGTCAGAAGGTGTCCAATATATTACTGGGGAAGAACAGAGGGCAATTATTAATAGCTTCAGACAGAATAAAGGGGCTGGGCCATAGCAAAAAGAATGCTGAGTTGTGGATGTTTCTGGTGGTGAAATTAAAGCTCAAGGCTGTGAAGAACAGTACTACAAAGGAACTTGAAACGTTAGGTCCATGAATCAGAGTGAATTGGGTGTGTTCAAACAGGAGATGGCAAGGGGGAACATTGATATCTTAGAAGTCAGTGAACTAAAATGGACTGGAATGGGTGAAGATGACCATTATATCTACTACTGTGGGCAAGAATTCCTTAAAACAAATGTCAAAAATGAAAGAATGATCTTGATTCATTTCCACTGCAAACCATTCAACAATAATTCAAGTCATGCTACAATCATTGATNTTTTTTTTTTTTTTTTTTCAGGACATAATGATATTTTACTCTTTGCTATATTTTAGAAAATATTTCAATGGAAATGTGGGTGACAGAATATCCAGACTGCTAGTGAAGTGAAAGGGCTAGTAACTCTTTCTAATCGAATGGACTGTATTCTGCCAGGCTCCTCTGTCCATGGAATTCTCCAAGCAAGAATACTGGAATAGGTAGCCATTTCCTTCTCCAGGGATCTTCCCTGTCCTGGGATTGAACCAGGGTCTCCTGCATTGCAGGCAAATTCTTTATCATCTGAGCCACCGGGGCAGCCGTCCAGACTGCTAACTCATTATCAGTTCAAGCCAGAAATTATTTCTAGGTCATGTAAACCACATCAACATTCTTGTATCAAAGTTAACATTTATTTTATTTTAATGTGTGATCATCAGAATGGTTTTCCCACAGAGTAAGTAGATGAGATTCCCCCTCCAATGTATGATAAATCTGAAGCTGAAAAGACTAACATAAAATATAGATAGTGTATCCTTCCAAACCTTGTCCAGAGATTGAGTTTTGACAGAATAGTGTCTCAAGAAGTGGATTATTTGATTATCATTTTCTTTACTTGTAAAAGTTAGACTTAATAAAAAAAATAACCTGGATACTCTGTTAGTCTTAGTGAGGAAATCAGCAGTTAAAATGCTTTAATTTTTTTCAGACTAAATTGAGTTTGTGGTTATATTTAGTTTTTATCTCACAAAACAATTAAAATTATGCTTTGTACACAATCTAGGTACTCATGATATGAGTGGCAATACTTAATAGCTATGCTGGCAATACTTAAGGTCTCTTTATAAACTTGTCATAAGCTGCCTATTATTTTCTCTTATATACAATTGGATTAAAATGTGATAAAAGAAATTTAAATTGATTTTTTTTTAACTTTGTTTTAAATAGTGTGATGAGCAGTTAAGCTGATTTCCTATAGGATGAGTCTAAAGTCTGATGAAGATTCCTTTCCAAGAATTGTTCCCATTTATTTCAGATTTTTTCCCTAGCCTTATGTTGATCAGTGAGGGTTCTGATATTTACATAAAGCAGAAGGCATTTTCATTCTTTCAGAGCCATTCTTTGAAGAGAAAGATGCTACAGCTTGGAAAACATTCATTAGAAGCACATCTAACATGAACGGCTTGTCATGAGTTACAAAACTTAGTAGAACTCATAGTGTCCTGAAAAATAGAAAATTTCTTTAGTGCTTGGGTTTAATTTGAGAAATTAATTACTTTAATTTGTAGCAAAACATATTGTATACAGGCTGCAACATATTTGCATATTTTAAATACTTTTTAAAAAGTTGCTGAAACTGAAACTTCAATACTTTGGCCACCTGATGTGAACTGACTCATTGGAAAAGACCCTGATGCTGGGAAAGATTGAAAGCAGGAGAAGGGGACAACAGAGGATCAGGTGGGTGAATGGCATCACTGACTTGATGGGCATGAGTTTAAGCAAGCTCCAGGATTTGGTGATGGACAGGGAAGCCTGGAGTTCTTAAGACCATGGGGTCTCAAAAAGTTGGACAAGACTGAGTGACTGAACTGAATACTTTATAAGAATGTTTCACCAAATGATTCCTTAATGGTATTCACAAGTTGAAAAATAGGACAACAGTTTTAGCCCCCGGAATATCAAACAGGCAGTGCATTAAAAAAACAGATATTATAGTAATAAGTGTCATGATAATGAGAAGATTCAATGTAGTGTTTTTGTTTATTTATAACAAATAAGCATGAATATCTTCATGTGTTTCTTGGGTGAATATTATTTATTTTTTTTGCTATATTTATATGAAGCATGAGTGTTGTCATTGAATGTGCCCCTAAATTATCCTAAAATGTTGCATTAGTAGAAAAAATGGATAAAAGTCACACAAATGTCATCCATTTTTGCTGGTTTTAAGTTGTATGATTTTGAGATAACTCATTGTTCAAATTGTTCATGAATGGCTACTTTATTTGCAAAAATAGCCTTTGAGAAAATAGACGGTGAGTGCTTTCTTATTACTAGCTCTATGCTAGGATTGTGAACACAAAAATTTGCCTCAATTTATCCCTTTATCAAGAACCATTTTTCTCTCCATTTACTCTGATAGCAATCAGGTTGAACAAAAAGAAAAATATAAGTGCAGTAAATTTAAGATAGTACTGCAACTGTTGGTATCAACTCTCATGAGTACCTAGGTGGTCTGTAGTTTTTTTCATTGTTTAATTATGCCTTGCTATATCTCAGGAACATAAATAAATTCCAGAAGAATATCTTTTTTCTTGCATGCCTTTTCTTATTGACTTTCTGTTCTAATTTGTACTTATTTATATGCTTTGTATAAAATTCCAGGAATATTGATGTGCCCTTTAGATTTTGATCTTGAGGCACAGCTTATTTTTGTTTTTCCTGATTGCTTAGTTGATTCAATTTTTACTACAATTTTATTTATCAAACACACAAAATGTGACTAATACTGGCCCACATGCTGGAGTACCCCGCCACCCAAACTCAAAGATTTTACTATCTTATTTCCTTTTGCAAATGAGTTTTATCATAAAAATTGTTATTAAATTTATATGTATATTGTTTAACAATTAACATTTATAGTGATTTATTACAGTTTTCTCAGTTGAAAACAACTTTACAAGTCTATTTAAAGACAGTTTATCTTAAAAGGGATTATTCAAAAGGGCATCATTCACACATAGTACAATAGATCTAGATCAGTTCAGAAAATTGCTGTTGGCTTAAATTGAGAACATGTACAGATAAATCATATGTGAATCCATATAATGTACTATTTGTATTTCTCATCTATTTCAAAAAATCAATACAAGAGAGAGAAATATAAAATAAAAACCCACCTCTTTGGTTTTGACGTTAATGTCACAGAAAAAGCTTTCTCGATTTTTAACATACTTGTCTTTTTTCTTATAAGAACTTCATTACTACTTATAATACATTGCACATTTGCTCTTAAAGAAAAAATGCAAATACCTTGTAACAAATACTATATATAATACCAGCAATATTTTGTCATTTAAAATTATCGTTTCTATTCTAAAAGATCAGCTTGGTATGACTCATATATTTGGGATAATTCCAAGCCTTTGTACAGCCTCAAGAAGGGGGGAAAAGTCAGCAATGTGTTGATATATTGAAAATTACTGCTTTATTAATTTATTTTTTAAATGTAAATTTATTTCTTTTAATTGGAGGTTAATTACTTTACAATATTGTATTTGTTTTGCCATACATCAACATGAATCCACCTCAGGTATACATGTGTTCCTCATCCTGAACACCCCTCCCTCCTCCCTCCCTGTAATCATCCCTCTGGGTCATCCCAGTGCACCAGCCCTAAGCATCCAGTATCATGCACTGAACCTGGACTGGTGATTCGTTCCATATATGATATTATACATTTTTCACTGCCATTCTTCCAAATCATCCCACCCTCTCCCTCTCCCACAAAGTCCAAAAGACTGTTCTATATATCTGTGTCTCTTTTGTTGTCTTGCATACAAAGTTATCATTACCATCTTTCTATATTCCATATATATGCGTTAGTATACTGTATTGGTGTTTTTCTTTCTGGCTTACTTCACTCTGTATAACTTTTGAAACTATGCCAATATACCTATCTGATTGTTACCTTTCTGACTGTTATAAAAATACTATATTTGTACAGCTGTGATTTTGGTAAATATGTCCAGATTTGTTCATAATTTTATTTGTGAGATAATCAGAAAATCCAAAGTCCTTTACTTCTTCATAGAATGAAAGTCACCATGGCAGAAATTGCATCATGCACCAAAAACAACAAAATATGCTAAGGATGTGGCTCACCTCCCCAGGTTCCCAATTAGCCACCCTATGGGGCAAATAATGTCATGCTAGGAATATGTAGGAGTGAGTACATGAAGTTAAAATGCTAAATCCTAAGAGGTACTGAAGGGTTTGCTCACACAGAAAAAGTTGTAGCAAATAAAACATCTACCATATGTTTCCCCAACCATTTATTTCAACAATGAAAGCCAGTAAGACAGCCAAAACAAACATGATACAGCCAGATAACATGGCAAGTTCATCCTAGCAAATATTAGACAATGAAGCAATATAAGTAGTTCTCACTACTTCTTAATGAATATTTAGTAAAGAACAATAACTATAATATTCTTCTTAATAGTCTTACTCTGTTATTGAGGTTGACTAAATCCCAGTAGCTATTCTTCCTTCTTTCTTACACAGCACTAGAATTTTGCAATTTTTAACTGGAAACAACTATTTAAATAAAAATGTGATTAATTTCTCATCAATGATATAAAAACAAAAGATAAAACTTCCAGTGAGCATTACTTAAATGAAAATTTACTTTGTCTTTTGCCTATCTTCAAATAGTTTTCCATTCTCATGTCAGTTCAGTTCAGTTCAGTCGCTCAGTCGTGTCCGACCCTTTGCGACCCCATGAATCGCAGCACGCCAGGCCTCCCTGTCCATCACCATCTCCTGGAGTTCACTCAGACTCACGTCCATCGAGTCCATGATGCCATCCAGCCATCTCATCCTAGGTTGTCCCCTTCTCCTCCTGCCCCCAATCCCTCTCTGCATCAGAGTCTTTTTCCAATGAGTCAACTCTTCGCATGAGGTGGCCAAAGTACTGGAGTTTCAGCTTTAGCATCATTCCTTCCAAAGAAATCCCAGGGTTGACCTCCTTCAGAATGGACTGGTTGGATCTCCTTGCAGTCCAAGGGACTCTCAAGAGTCTTCTCCAACACCACAGTTCAAAAGCATCGATTCTTCGGCGCTCAGCTTTCTTCACAGTCCAACTTTCACATCCATACATGACCACAGGAAAAACCATAGCCTTGACTAGGCGGACCTTAGTCGGCAAAGTAATGTCTCTGCTTTTGAATATACTATCCAGGTTGGTCATAACTTTTCTTCCAAGGAGTAAGCGTCTTTTAATTTCATGGCTGCAGTCACCATCTGCAGTGATTTTGGAGCCCAAAAAAATAAAGTCTGACACTGTTTCCACTGTTTCCCCATCTATTTCCCATGAAGTGATGGGACCGGATGCCATGATCTTCGTTTTCTGAATGTTGAGCTTTAAGCCAACTTTTTCGCTCTCCTCCTTCACTTTCATCAAGAGGCTTTTTAGCTCCTCCTCACTTTCTGCCATAAGGGTGGTGTCATCAGCATATCTGAGGTTATTGATATTTCTCCCGGCAATCTTGATTCCAGCTTGTGTTTCTTCCAGTCCAGCGTTTCTCATGATGTACTCTGCATATAAGTTAAATAAGCAGGGAGACAATATACAGCCTTGACGTACTCCTTTTCCTATTTGGAACCAGTCTGTTGTTCCATGTCCAGTTCTAACTGTTGCTTCCTGACCTGCATACAGATTTCTCAAGAGGCAGGTTAGGTGGTCTGGTATTCCCATCTCTTTCAGAATTTTCCACAGTTTATTGTGATCCACACAGTCAAAGGCTTTGGCATAGTCAATAAAGCAGAAATAGATGTTTTTCTGGAACTCTCTTGCTTTTTCCATGATCCAGCGGATGTTGGCAATTTGATCTCTGGTTCCTCTGCCTGTTCTAAAACCAGCTTGAACATCAGGGAGTTCACGGTTCACATATTGCTGAAGCCTGGCTTGGAGAATTTTGAGCATTACTTTACTAGCGTGTGAGATGAGTGCAATTGTGCGGTAGTTTGAGCATTCTTTGGCATTGCCTTTCTTTGGAATTGGAATGAAAACTGACCTTTTCCAGTCCTGTGGCCACTGCTGAGTTTTCCAAATTTGCTGGCATATTGAGTGCAGCACTTTCACAGCATCATCTTCCAGGATTTGAAACAGCTCAACTGGAATTCCATCACCTCCACTAGCTTTGTTCTTAGTGATGCTTTCTAAGGCCCACTTGACTTCACATTCCAAGATGTCTGGCTCTAGATTAGTGATCACATCCTCATGATTATCTGGGTCGTGAAGATCTTTTCTGTACAGTTCTTCTGTGTATTCTTGCCACCTCTTCTTAATATCTTCTGCTTCTGTTAGGTCCATACCATTTCTATCCTTTATCGAGCCCATCTTTGCATGAAATGTTCCCTTGGTATCTCCAATTCTCTTGAAGAGATCTCTAGTCTTTCCCATTCTGTTGTTTTCCTCTATCTCTTTGCATTGATTGCTGAAGAAGGCTTTCTTATCTCTTCTTGCTATTCTTTGGAACTCTGCATTCAGATGCTTATATCTTTTCTTTTCTCCTTTGCTTTTCACCTCGCTTCTTTTCAGTGCTATTTGTAAGGCTTCTCCAGACAGCCATTTTGCTTTTTTGTATTTCTTTTCCATGGGGATGGTCTTGATCCCTGTCTCCTGTACAATGTCACGAACCTCATTCCATAGTTCATCAGGAACTCTATCTATCAAATCTAGGCCCTTAAATCTATTTCTCACTTCCACTGTATAATTATAAGGGATTTTACTAGATATAATTTCAAGTTATAAAACCTCTCCCAAGCCTCAGCTGGCTTAATCATAAACAGCTATAATATTATCACCGACTACATATGATTTTCATGAGAAATAATTTCAATACCATATATATAAGCTTATCTTAGTTAAAAACATATATTAGATGCCCCCAATTTTTATTATAGATATATATGTATTTATAAAATTACAGTTATATGTTTTTTAATTACGAGCTACAGAAAAGATAGTGGAACATTAATATAGGCTAGAGTTTAATACTTTGTGTTTGTGTGTGTGTGTGTGTGTGTGTGTGTGTGTATGCTCAGTTGTGATCCCATGGACTGTAGCCTGCTAGACTCTTCTGTCCATGGATTTTCTAGGCAAGAATACTGGAGTGGGTTGCCATTTTCTCCTCCAGTTAATACTTTATAGTGGTGATATAATTTTATACACACACATATGCTCACACATACACAATAAAATTTAATTCAAAAATATCTGTTGTAAAAGTCAAAGTTATCTCTTCTATAAGTAAGATTTTACAATTCCTGTATTGTAACAATGAATGCCTATATATCAACTAAAGCTAATATGATTAGCAGTATAATTTCAAAAGCAAATCTTTCTATTACTGGAAAAGAATTTTTTCCCCATATCTATGTTAAACAGCTAAATTTAAGAATTTTCAATATATTCAAGCTTATGAAGAAATAGTTTATGGACTATCTTTTCTTTAATATAACATTGATTATTTTTGATACATGTATGTATAGTTAATAAATCACATAAAATATTTTCATTGATACCTGAACATAATTTTATAGTCAGCTTTTTAATTTAGGATATTTGTTTACCTAGAAGTATTATGTACTAGCAATAGCTCAAGAACCATTGAAGAGTTGAAAGTAAAAGCACCCTTGTCCTGAAAGCATATTGTAAATTTTAGGTGGCCTTTGAGTCTTACCTCAGTGAAAGATAAATTAAATTAAAACTAGAAGCTATTAAAGATTTATATAATTCCCTATTCTCTTTTTAAAGTGGAATTATGTATTAAGAAATAATTGTAATCTGCTTTGTATTCTGTGGAAAACTAACTGCTGGTGTGCCATTTATTGCTTTTTAGCAAACACTGTAAGATACACAGTTTTCTTCCTGACATAATTCCTTTAGTTTTTACAAATAAAAATATGCTCATCTAAAAAGAACAATCAAATGATTTTTATTTCAAATCGTTATCATATTTTCTTTGTCTATTTTCAGCACTTTGTATATCATATAATGATTTTCTGCTTGTTTAAAAATGGCTTGTTACCACAAACCTTTTAACCAATGTAAAATATATGAAATTAAAATGATTTCTAAATGTTCTTAGTTCCTAAATCTTCTAAGCATTTATTTGCATGAATATTCTTATCCTCATAAAATTATATAGATAATGAAGAGCCAAAAGGAAGAGAATATTTTATGCTATTGTCATTACCCTATAATATAAGCCAAGTTTTGAAAAGGGGACAAAACATGTGAGTTAAATTTAGGTTAAAATGTCCTGTGAGAGATCTTACTAATTTAAGTAACTGAGAATTGCACTGAAGATGGATAGGAAAAAATAATAATAATAGAAAGTATTCATAGAACATTTTAATAATCAAGGAGTTTTTTTACACAGTTTTTCTATACATATTCATTTAATCATCATAGCCATCCATAGAAAAAGTTATTCATGTGTCCGTTTTTTAGATGAGAAAAATGACTCAAGGAGAATGGCAGCTGGCCTGCTTCTAACATTACAGAAGTGAGGCAGCTAGAACTCAAGCTCAAGTGGCCTGTCTCTACATGCTTTTTACTAATATATTCTGTTTCCTCTTAAATGTTTCATTTCTTCTAATTTTTAAATCATTTACTCATGTTTGTTTTTAAGAAGTTAATATTAGAGGTCACACATCATAATTAAAAACAACAATAACCTTGGTGCAAAGTGTTTAACCCTAGCACAGTGAATTAACACTGCGATTAAATGTCAGAGAACTGACTTTTCTCTCTAGCAGCAATGTTATCTAAATAACCTAAAGAAACAACCTACAAACACACCTAGGTGTTCTAAGTAAAATGTAAAACTACATTATTTTATAAACCATTGAAGCTGAAGCTTCACTATAGTATTACAGATTACCAGAGGCTCAAAAGAAAAGGGAGTTAGAAGTAAAAATGGCAAGTTAATACTAAAACTAAAGCAACCAGTGCATTGCTGCTGAGCTTATTAAGCAAAAGGTATGTTTTCTGGCAGCTTGGGTTTTTATAGTGGCTCTGGAGACAGAAAACAAGACATTAGGTTAAATGGCATCAAGAAGGTAGGCGTGCGCATGTGCTCACTCACACACACACACAGTGAAGCTGAACTCTCAAAGCCTTCCATTCTAAGTGAATTGGTGAATTCGAAAAATTGTTCCTGCTGGCAATGGTGAAAAACCACAAGATAATTAGCCTATCCTGGCCTAAGGTCTGGTGGGGAAAAAAAAAGAAATCTCTTCCATAAAAATTCAGTCACGGCCTGCTCTCGGCATTTAGGACTCTGATTTTACAATTGGTCCAGAAAAAATTGCTAATCAATAAGTTCAATAAAATTTCCTGACTGAATTAAGCCTCAGTATTCTTCTGATGTGCAGATCCTTAACCAGTCTTCATAGAAGTCTCATACACTAAATCCTGGGAAACCAGAGCTCGCCATTTAAAATTACCAAGTACATGAACACACAAGTCACATGGGTGAGAACTATTAGGAACATTTATAAAATAACACAAACACCAACAGCACAGTGTAAATATAATAAAATAATTGGATGAAGAATATAAAACTATGTTTAAAAATATTGACAGAATTGAGAGCAATAGAAAGGCAAGTGGGCAATTGAAAAATGGGCAGAGGACCGAAATAGACATCTTTTCAAAGAAAACATACAGATGGCCAAGAGGTACATGAAAAGATGTTTACCACTGCTCTTAGAGAAATGCAGATCAAAACCACAATGAGATATCTTCTCACACCAGCCAGACTGACTATCATGAAAGAAATTAACAAACAATAAATGCTGGAGAAGGTGTGGAGATAAAGGAACTCTCCTGCACTGTGGGAATGTAAATTTTTGCAGCCATTATGGAGAACAATATAGGGCTTCCTTAAAAAACTAAAAATAGAACTATCATATGACCCTGTAATCCCACATCTGGGTATATAGCCAGAGAAAAACATGACCCAAAAGGATACATGCACCCCAGTGTTCATTGTAGCAAAATAGCTGAGACAAGGAAGCAATCTAAATGTTCATCAACTGAGAAATGAATAAAAAAGTGGTACATATATACAATGGTATATTACTCAGCCATTAAAAAGAATGAAATAATGTCATTAGCAGCAACATGCTGAACCTAAAGACAGTTATACTGAGTGAAATAAGTTAGATAGAGAAAGAGAAATATCATATGACATCCCTTATCTGTGGAATCTAAAAAGAAATGATACAAATGAACTTACTTATAAAACAGGAAGAGACAGAGATCAAACCTGGGAGAAGGATACAGGAAAGAGATAGTTTGGAAGTCTGAGATGAACATGTACTCACTGCTATATTGAAAATGGATAGCCCATAATGACCTACTGTATAGCACGTGGAAGCCTGCTCAATGTTATATGGCAGCCTGGATTGAAGTGAAGCTCAGGGGAGAGTGGATAGATGTTTATGTATGGCTGAGTCTCTTTGCTGTTCACCTGAAATTATCACAACATTTCTAAGTGGCTATGTCCCAAGTATGGCAAAACCAACGTAATATTTAAAGTAGTTAACCTCTAATTAAAATAAATAAATTTATATTAAAAAAAGAAATAAAAAGCCAATTAAAAATAAAAAAAGAGAATGAGCAGCTGTGAAAAAATATTTACAAAAGAAAACATAACCATTTAATTTAATGAACTGTTAGTAAATATGTGAAGAAATAAAATAATAGAAATATGACAACATGTCAATATATTTCATTTCCCATTTTCTTTTTCTTGAGGCATAACATCATACACATACACTTCATTGGGAAGCATAATACCAGGGAACCTGAAGAGAAAAAGGAAAGTGAAACAGGGAAAAAGCAACAAGAGATATAACCAAGGGGATTACTGAGGAAGCTACAACTTCATGACAAGTGAAATGATTGGTCTTGCCTCAAACAGGAGGGGGAAGAGAGGAGGATTGATCTTGAGCATTGGATTTCTTCTATTTGCCAAAGTTTATGACCTAAGGAGTTAAGTCCATATATTTTCAAGTTGCAGATGTATAAATATCAAATAGATCCCACAGAGTCTTATGCCTCAGAAGTCACTGGAAGCCCTGAGGTGAAAACAAGAGGGACAAATGAGAGGCATGTTAGTACCATTTGATCTTATTCACTGAATCATTCAGTGGTAGAAGGGCTTGGGAGAAGAAGGCTCAGAAGATCCCTCAGGCTGTGGGGATGATGGTCATAGTGACCTGGCTCCAGGACGGAGAAAGAAGCAGCACATACCATCTATAGAGCCTTTGGACCATACTGTGAGGCAAAACACACCCTGAATCTAGCTGCCTGTGAAGTGTCTCCTGAAAACAAATATCTATAAGTACTCCCTGTGTTAGAGAACAAGGGTAGTCTAATGTTCAGCTAATTGATGTCATAAGGAGGTGACACCAGGCTTCCTAGTCACACTAGTGGTAAAGAACTCACCTGCCAATGCAGGAGACTAGAGACACAGTTTTGATCCCTGGGTTGGGAAGATCACCTGGAGAAAGGCATGGCAACCCACTCTATATTATGAGGAAAAATGATTTATTCAAGTAAAAAAAAATACCAACAAAAGATTTTCAGTAAAAGAATTATAAAAGAGTGTTCTCTATGAAGAAGAAAAAATCATATAAGAAAATATTGAGGCATAAGACTAATGAGCAAAATTATTGAATAATATGAAATAATATAAACAAAATAGAGTATACAAATATTGTTATTTGATAATAATACAAATGTTTATAATGAAAATATTGGAAAAAAAGACAAAATTGAGGTTCTATCCAATGGAAGGGATTTATAAAAGCTAAAATACTATATATTTTCTGAATTAACTTTAGAGTGAGGGTAGAGACAATAGAGGACTTCCCAGGTAGCTCAGTGGTAGAGAATTCACCTGACAAGGCAACAACCACTGGAGATGATAGTTTGATCCCTGGGTCAAGATGATCCCCTGGAGCAGGAAATGGCAACCCACTTCAGTATTCTTGCTGGGATAATTTCATGGAGAGAGAAGCCTGGTGGGTTCCATGGGTTCTCCTGGTGGGTCCTCGTAGTCCCTGGGATTGCTAAGAGTTGGACATGACTGGGTGGCTGAACACACCGATAATAAATATCTGTGTGTTCAGTCACTAGGTCTTGTCCCACTCTTTGTGACCCCATGAACTACAGCACACCAGGATTCCCTGTCCTTCACCATCTCCCAGAGCTTCTTCAAACTCATGTCCATTGAATTGAGCATGCCATCCAATCATGTCATCCTCTGTCATCCCCTTCTACTCCTGCCTTCAATCTCTCCAAGCAAGAAGGTCTATTCTAATGAGTAGGCTCTTCCCATCAGGTGGCCAAAGTATCAGAGCTTCAGCATCAGTCCTTCCAATGAATGTTCAGTGTTGATTTCCTTTAGGATTGACTGGTTTGATTTCCTTGCAGTACAAAGGACTTTGAAGAGTTTTCTCCAACACCACAGCTCAAATGCATCAATTCTTAGGTGCTCAGCCTTCTTTATGGTGCATCTGTTACATCCATATATGATTGTTGGAAAAACCACAGTTTGACTATATGAAATTTTGTTGGAAAAGTAATTACTTTGCTTTTTAATATGCGGTTTAGCTTTGTGATAGATTTTCTTCCAAGGAGCAAACATCTTTTAATTTCATGGTCACAGACACCATTTGCAGTGATTTTGGAGCCCAAGAAAAATAAAGTCTCTCACTGTTTCCATTGTTTCCCCATCTATTTGCTGTGAAGTGATTGGACTGGACGCCATGATGTTAGTTTTCTGAATGTTGATTTCAAGCCAGCTTTTTCACTCTCCTCTTTCATATTCATCAAGAGGCTCTTTCTTTCCTCTTCTCTTTCTGCCATAAAGGAGGTATCATCTGCGTATTTGAGATTATTGATATTTCTCCCTGCAATCCTGATTCCACCTTGTGCTTCATCCAGCCCGTAGTTGCATGATGTACTCTGCATAGAAGTTAAACAAGCAGGGTGACAACATATAGCCTTGATGTAATCCTTTCCCAATATGGAACCAGCCTATTGTTCCATGTCTGGTTCTAACAGTTGCTTCTTGACCTGCATGCAGGTTTCTCAGGAGACAGGTAAGGTGATCTGATATTTCCATCTCTTTAAGAATTTTTCACAGTTTGTTGTGATCCACATTGTCAAGGCTTTAGCACAGTCAATGAAGCAAAAGTAGATGCTTTTCTGGAGTTCTCTTGTTTTTTTATGATCCAACAGATGTTAGCAATTTGATATCTGGTTCCTCTGCCTTTTCTAAATCCAACTTGAACATCTTGAACATTGGAAGTTCTCAGTTCACATACTATTGAAGGCTAGCTTGGAGAATTTGAGCATTACTTTGCTCACACAGGACATGAGTGCAACTGTGCATTAGTTTCAACATTCTTTGGCTCTGTTGCTTCCTGACCTGCATACAGATTTCTCAAGAGGCAGATCAGGTGGTCTGGCATTCCCATCTCTTGAAGAATGTTCCAAAGTTTGTTGTGATCGACATAGTCAAAGGCTTTGGCATAGTCAATAAAGGAGAAATAGATGATGTTCTAGAACTCTCTTGCTTTTTCGATGATCCAGAGGATGTTGGCAGTTTGATCTCTGGTTCCCCTGCCTTTTCTAAAACCAGCTTAAACATCTGGAAGTTCATGGTTCACGTATTGTTGAAGCCTGGCTTGGAGTATTTTGAGCATTACTTTACTAGCGTGTGAGATGAGGGCAATTGTGCAGTAGTTTGAGCATTCTATGGAATTTCCTTTCTTTGGGATTGAAATGAAAACTGACCTTTTCCAGTCTTGTGGCCACTGATGAGTTTTCCAAATCTGCTGGCATATTGAGTGCAGCACTTTCACAGCAGCATCATTTAGGATTTGAAATAGCTCAACTGCAATTCTATCCCCTCCACTAGCTTTGTTCATAGTGATGCTATTTAAGGCCCCCTTGACTTCACATTCCAGGATGTCTGGCTCTAGGTGAGTGATGACACCATCATGATCATCTGGGTCATAAAGATCTTTTTTCTACAGTTCTTCTGTGTATTCTTGCCACGTCTTCTTAATATCTTCTGCTTCTGTTCAGTCTCTACCGTTTCTATCCTTTGTCGAACCCATCTTTGCATGAAATGTTCCCTTGGTATCTCTAATTTTCTTGAAGAGATCTCTGGTCTTTCCCATTCTATTGTTTTCCTCTATTTCTTTGCATTGATCATTGAGGAAGGTTTTCTTATCTTTCCTTGATATTCTTTGGAAGTCTGCATTCAGATGGGTATATCTTTCCTCTTCTCCTTTGTTCTCTGCTTGTCTTCTTTTCACAGGTCTTTGTAAAGCCTCCTCTGACAGTCATTTTGTCTTTTTGCATTCCTTTTTCTTGGGGATGGTCTTGATCCCTGTCTCTTGTACAGTTTCATGAACCTCCATCCATAGTTCATCAAGCAATCTGTGTATCAGATCTAGTCCCTTAAATCTATTTCCCACTTCGACTGTATAATCATAAGGAATTTGATTTAGATCATACCTGAATGGTCTAGTGGTTTTCCTTACTTTGTTTAATTTAAGTCTGAATTTGGCAATAAGGAGTTCATGATCTAAGCCACAGTCAGCTCCCGGTCTTCTTTTTGCTGACTGTATAAAACTTCTCCATCTTTGGCTGCAAAGTATATAATCAGTTTTTGGTGTTGACTGTCTGGTGATGTCCATGTGTAGAGTTTTCTCTTGTGTTGTTGGAAGAGGGTGTTTGCTATGACCAGTGCATTCTCTTGGAAAAACTGTATTAGCCTTTGCCCTGGTTCATTCTGTACTCCAAGGACAAATTTGCCACCTTTATTTTAGGTTTCTTGTGATTGGTTTCCTAGATACTATCACTTTAATTGTTTCTCAAACTACCTGTGACTTCCTTTTAACTCTACTTGTTGCAAGTTCTGTCTTAAACCTGGGAGAGGGTGAGAAGGAGAAGAAATCAACAGCTATTAAATTAACAAGTATATGTGTTACATATACACATATATACATATACATGTATTGGCAAAGGCCCTGTGAAGGATTTGTAGTCTCTAAGACTTGAATTTTAGATAAATAAAGTGAGACTCAGAGAAGTTAGGAGACTTGTCCAAAGTAAAAAGAAATAATAGATGTCGGTCTGTACCAGAATTCAGCATTTCCAATGCCAGATGTGGTGCTTTTGGACTGTCACTGAAAGTACAGTTAATGCTTCTTAGTATTCAGTCAGCCAACTATAGATAGGGTTCGAATGAAGCATATATAGACAGATTTTAATTATCCCTGTATGACTTAATATATAGCATTAAAAATTATCCTTGGCAACCTATGTGGGCAAGAGAAAAGGATTAGAATGCACTTAGCAGTTCCAAGTCTGCTATTCTAAGTGGGAAAGAAAATAGCATAATTCACACAGCTGATTTTCAGGATATGGTTATCTTAGGGATATGGTGTGGAAGCAGGTTCATCTAAAACTAAAACTGCAAGTTATGCACATGAGAATAAAATTTACTTCACTGATAAAAGTAGGAAAGGAGCTGCACATAGAACTGTAATAAGAGGAGAGGAATGCTTTGGAATGCTAAGTATACTTTATGAGAATCAGAGCCATGTTATTATTGGTTTATAGACAGTTAGAAGCTAAGGTTTTCCCTGGTGGCTCAGTGGTAAAGAATCAGCCTGCCAATTCAGGAGACACAAGTTTGATTCCTGGATCAGGAAGATCCCCTGGAAAAGGAAATGGCAACCCACTCCAGTATTCTTGCCTGGGTAATCCCACGAATAGAAGAGCCTGACAGGCTACAGTCTGTGGGGTCACAAAACAGTCAAACATGGATTAGTGACTAAACAACAACAACAAGTTAGAAGTAAAGCATGATTACTGTTGCTATGTCTGTACCCAAGCAGAATTGCAATAGAAAAGTATACCAAATTGGTGCAAAAGAAATTGGAAGCTAACTCTCCCAGTTCTTAGCTTTATTAAAACTGAACATCAATCCTGTCCTAAAATGTTGAGCAGGATTACTCTTTCCCCAGTACAGATTATTCCTGATTTATGTTTCTACTCACAGTTTTTTGACTTTGCAATAGTGCCAAAGTGATACACATTCAGTAGAAACCAAACTTCTAATTTTAAATTTTAATATTTTTCTGAGTTATTGATATGCAGTAGGATGGTCTCCCATGATGCTGAGTAGCAACAGTAAGCCATAGCTCCCAGTCAGCTATGTGGTTGTGAGGGCAAACCACTGATTTATCTACAATCATTCTGGTTTCACTTTCAGTATAGTATTCAATAAATTACCTGAGATATGTCACACTTTATTATAAAATAGGTTTTGTGTTAGATGATTTTGCCCAACTGTAGGTTAATGTAAATTAGTCTAGGCTAAGTCATTAGGTTCAGTTGGTTAGATATATTAAGTGCATTTTTGACTTATGATATTTTCCATAAACAGAGGAGCCTGGAGGGCTACAGTCCATGTAGTTACAAAGAGTCAGACATGACTCAGTGACTTTCATTTTCACTTCATTTTTAATTTATGATAGTTTTACAGAAATGTAACCCTATCATAATTTGAGGAAGATCTATATATTTTTAGGCCACTATTCTCCCTTTCTTGATATAATTGAAGCCATTTTAGTATTTCTTATAAGAAACATGATAATTACTGTATGCCCAAGATTGTTCAAGGTCTTGGGCACATTGGTGTAAATGATAATGTGTTCAAAATATAAATGACATGAAGATTATCTTCTCCTATTAGTCAAGCAAAATGGATTTGAACCCTAGTTCTGTCATTTACTAGCTGAGTGACCCTGGGCAAGTCACTTAATCTTTGTGAGTCATAGTGCCATCAACTGTAAAATAGGGATGCTAATAATAGCCCTTTAGGGTTGTTATGATAATTAAAATAGGTAACATATTAAAAGCATCTATGTTGTACTTCGATGTTAGTGTGTTCTGACTGTTCCATTGAGCAGTCATTCCCTTATTTCTCTTCCTCTCTACAGGCCTCTGTATCCTCTGAGACACAAAAAGTTGAAATTAAGCCTACAATGACCTACAATGAAATTATAATTGAAATTAAGGTAAACCAACAGTGGTTTAAGGGAAAGGAAGAGTTGTACACCTCTCACTTAAAGTCAAAATCTAGAAGTAATTTAAACTCAGTGAAAGGAAGGCATATCAAAAGCCAATATAGGATGAAAGCTAGGCCTCTTATGCCAAAGAGTTAGTCAAGTTGTAGATGCAAAGGAAAAGTTTTTGAAGAAAATTAATCGAGCGAGTGACTAAGCACAGCACTCCAACAAACATGCAAATGATAAGAAAGCCACACAGCCTTATGGACGATATAGAAAAAAGTTTTAGCGGTATGATTGGAAGATCAAAGAATCCACTTGCAAAGCAGGAGACCCCAGTTCAATTCCTGGATTGGGACGATCTGCTGGAGAAGGGATAGGCTACCCACTCCAATATTCTTGGGCTTCCCTTGTGGCTCAGCTTGCTAATAATAGCCCTTTAGGGTTGTTATGATAATTAAAATAGGTAACATATTAAAAGCATCTATGTTGTACTTCGATGTTAGTGTGTTCTGACTGTTCCATTGAGCAGTCATTCCCTTATTTCTCTTCCTCTCTACAGGCCTCTGTATCCTCTGAGACACAAAAAGTTGAAATTAAGCCTACAATGACCTACAATGAAATTATAATTGAAATTAAGGTAAACCAACAGTGGTTTAAGGGAAAGGAAGAGTTGTACACCTCTCACTTAAAGTCAAAATCTAGAAGTAATTTAAACTCAGTGAAAGGAAGGCATATCAAAAGCCAATATAGGATGAAAGCTAGGCCTCTTATGCCAAAGAGTTAGTCAAGTTGTAGATGCAAAGGAAAAGTTTTTGAAGAAAATTAATCGAGCGAGTGACTAAGCACAGCACTCCAACAAACATGCAAATGATAAGAAAGCCACACAGCCTTATGGACGATATAGAAAAAAGTTTTAGCGGTATGATTGGAAGATCAAAGAATCCACTTGCAAAGCAGGAGACCCCAGTTCAATTCCTGGATTGGGACGATCTGCTGGAGAAGGGATAGGCTACCCACTCCAATATTCTTGGGCTTCCCTTGTGGCTCAGCTGGTAAAGAATCTGCCTGCAATGTGGGATACCTGGATTTGATTGGGTTGAAAAGATCCCTTGGAGAAGGGAAAGGCTACCCACTTCAGTATTCTGGCCTGGAGAATTCCATGGACTGTGTAGTCCATGGGGTCACAAAGAGTCGGACACTACTGAGTGACTTTCACTTTGGAAGATCAAACCAGCCACAACATTCCCTAAGACAAAGCCTAATCCAGTGGAAGACCCTAACTCTTTTCAAGTCTATGATGATTGATAGAATTAAGAAAGCTGCAGAAGTAAAGTTTGAAGCTAGTGGAGGCTGATTCATGAGGTTTAAAAAAGAAACCATCCCCATAACTTAAAATGCAAGGTGAAGTAGCAAGTGCTGACATAGAAACAGCAGCAAGTTACCCAGAAGACCCAGCTAAAATAATTAATAAAATTGGTTAAACAAAACAGCAGATTTTAAATGTAGATGAAACAGACTTACATTGAAAGAGAGTGCCATTTAGTACTTTTATGACTAGAAAGGAGAATTCAATGCCTGCCTTCAAAGGTTCTGACTTTGAAGAGTCTGACTCTTCTTAGGGGATAATGCAGATGGAGACTTTAGGTTGTATCCAATACTCATTTACCATTCTAAAAATCCTAGGAATCCTAGGGCCCTTAAGAAGTATGCTGAATTTACTCTGACTGTGTTTTATAAATGAAACAAGAAATTCTGAATGATGACATGCGTAAACCAACATAGTTTGATGAAAGTTTTAATCTGCTGAACCTTACTAATCAGAAAAAAAAAAATCAAAATATTACTGCTCGTTGACAATGCATCTGGTCACCCAAGAGCTCTGATGAAGATGTAGAACAAGATTGATACTTTCATGACTGCTAACACAACATTCATTCTGAAACCTATGAATCAAGGAGTCATTTCAATGTTCAAGTTACTTAAGAAATACATTTTGTAAGTCTCTAGCTGCTGTAGACAATGATTCCTCTGTGGATCTTGGCAAAGTAAATTGAAAACTTTCTGGAAATAATTTAATATTCTAGATGCCATTAAGAATGTTTGTGATTAAATCCACACACATATGGATACCTTATCTTTGACAAAGGAGGCAAGAATATACAACGGAGTAAAGACAATCTCTTTGACAAGTGGTGCTGGGAAAACTGGTCAACCACTTGTAAAAGAATGAAACTAGATCACTTTCTAACACCACACACAAAAATAAACTCAAAATGGATTAAAGATCTAAATGTAACCAGAAACTATAAAAATCCTAGAGGAGAACATAGGCAAAACACTCTCCGACATGAATCACAGCAGGATCCTCTATGATCCGCCTCCCAGAATACTGGAAATAAAAGCACAAATAAACAAATGGGATCTAATTAAAATTAAAAGCTTCTGCACAACAAAGGAAACTATAAGCAAGGTGAAAAGACAGCTTTCTGAATGGGAGAAAATAATAGCAAATGAAGCAACTGACAAACAACTAATCTCAAAAATATACAAGCAACGTGTGCAGCTCAATTCCAGAAAAATAAACGACCCAATCAAAAAATGGGCCAAAGAACTAAATAGACATTTCTCCAAAGAAGACATACGGATGGCTAACTAACACATGAAAAGATGCTCAACGTCACTCATTATCAGAGAAATGCAAATCAAGACCACAATGAGATACCACTTCACACCNGAGGCCTGGTGTGCTGCAATTCATGGGGTCACAAAGAGTTGGACATGACTGAGTGACTGAATTGAACTGATTAATAATAGAAAATAGATCATATAATTTCTATCACTGGGAAAAATTAGATAAGCTATTAATCTAAAAGGAGGAAGAATTTTTAAATGTGAAATACAGCTTAGGAAATCAGAGTAAGGAGAAAATTTATATTGACAGAAATAATTCCAAATATATATCATCTATTTAGTGTAATTGGATTAAACTCTTCAGTTTAAAATAGTAATTTTAGGCCTCATTCAAAATAGAAAAATTATATGCCAACTATATTTCTATATTTATTTTATTATAAAACTTAAAAGGGACACAAAATGTAGAATTATACAATATTTGAAAGCAGAGGGACATGGCTAAGAATATTCAGAATAGCAGTATTTCTCATAATGAAGTTGCTCAGTCATGTCCAACTCTTTGCGATCCCATGGACTGTAGCCTAACAGGCTCCTCTGTCTCTGGAATCTTCCAGGCAAGAGTACTGGAGTGGGTTGTCACTTACTTCTCCAGGGGATCTTCCTGACCCAGGCATGAAACTGCATTGCAAGCAGACACTTTACCATCTGAGCCACCAGTTTGGTTCAGTTCAGTTCAGTCCCTCAGTTGTGTCCAACTTTTTACAATCCCATGGACTGCAGCATGCCAGGCCTCCCTGTCCATCACCAACTTCCAGAGTTTACTCAGACTCATGTTTATTGAGTTGGTGATGCCATCTAACCATCTCACCCTCTGCTGTCCCTTTCTCCTTCTGCCTTCAATCTTTCCCAGCATCATGGTCTTTTCCAATGAGTTAGCCCTTCGTTTAAGGTGGCTAAAGTATTGGAGTTCTAGCTTCAGTATCAGTCCTTCCAGAGAAATATTCAGAACTCATTTCCTTTATGATTGACAGTTGGACCCCCTTGCAGTCCAAAGGACTCTCAAGAGTCTTCAGCATCACAGTTCAAAAACATCAATTCTTTGATGCTCATCTTTCCTTATAGTCTAACTTTCACATCCATACAAGACTACTGGAAAAGCCATAGCTTTGACTAGGTGGACATTTGTCTGCAAAGTAATGTTTCTGCTTTTAAATATACTGCCTAGATTGGTCATAAAACTTTTTTTCCAAGGAGCAAGCATCTTTTAATTTCATGGCTGCAGTGACCATCTGCAGTGATTTTGGAGCCCCCCAAAATAAAGTCAGCCACTGTTTCCACTGTTTCCCCATTTATTTCCCATGAAATGATGGGACTAGATGCCATGATGTTAGTTTTCTGAATGTTGAGTTTTAAGCCAGCTTTTAAACTCTCCTCTTTCACTTTCGTCAATAGGCTCTTTAGTTCTTCTTCACTCTCTGCCATTTGTGTGGTGTCATCTGCATCTGAGGTTATTGATATTTCTCTCAGCAATCTTGATTCCAGCTTGTGCTTCATCCAATCCAACATTTCTCATGATGCATTCTGCATATAAGTTAAACAAGCAGGGTGACAATATACAGCCTTGACGTACTCCTTTCCCGATTTGGTACCAGTCAAGTTCTAACTGTTGCTTCCTGACCTGCATACAGGTTTCTCAAGAAGCAGGTCAGATGGTCTGGTATTCCCATCTCTTTCAGAATTTTCCACAGTTTATTGTGATCCACACAGTCAAAGATTTTGGCATAGTCAATAAAGCAGAAATAGATGTTCTTCTCGGAGAAGGCGATGGCATCCCACTCCAGTACTCTTGCCTGGAGAATCCCAGGGATGGGGAGCCTGGTGGGCTGCAGTCCATGGGGTCACACAGAGTCGGACACGACTGAAGTGACTTAGCAGCAGCAGCAGATGTTCTTCTGGAACTCTCTTGCTTTTTCGAAGATCCAATGGATGTTGGCAATTTGATCTCTGGTTCCTCTGCCTTTTATAAATCCAGCTTGAACATCTGGAAGTTCACAGTTCATGTACTGTTAAAGCCTGGCTTGGAGAATTTTGAGCATTACTTCACTATTGTGTGAGATGAGTGCCATTGTGTGGTAGTTTGAACATTCCATTCAGGTATGACGTAAATAAAATCCCTTATGATTATACAGTGGAAATGACTAATAGATCCAATGGATTAGATCTGATAGACAGAGTGCCTGAAGAACTATGGTTCATGACATTGTATAGGAGGCAGGGATCAAGACCATCCCCAAGAAAAAGAAATGCAAAAAGGCAAAGTGGTTGTCTGAGGAGGACTTACAAATAGCTGTGAAAGGAAGAGAAGTGAAAGGCAAAGGAGAAAAGGAGGGATATACCCATTTGAATACAGAGTTCCAAAGAATAGCAAGGAGAGATAAGAAAGCCTTCCTCAGTTGATCAGTGCAAAGAAACAGAGGAAAACAATACAATGGGAAAGACTAGAGATCTCTTCAAGAAATTTAGAGATACCAAGAAAATATTTCATGCAAAGATGGGCACAATAAAGAACAGAAATGGTATGGATCTAACACAAGCTGAAGTTATTAAGAAGAGGTGGCAAGAATACACAGAAGAACTATAGAAAAATGATCTTCATGACCCAGATAATCACAATGGTGTGATCACTCACCTAGAACCAGACATCCTGTAATGTGAAGTCAAGTAGGCCTTAGGAAGCATCACTATGAAGAAAGCTAGTGGAAATGATGGAATTCTAGTTGAAGTATTTAAAATCCTAAAAGATGATGCTGTGAAAGTGCCACACTCAATATGCCAGCAGGTTTGAAAATCTTAACAGTGGCCACAAGATTGGAAAAGGTCAGTTTTCATTCCAATCCCAAAGAAAGGCAATGCCAAAGAATGTTCAGACTACCGTACAGCTGAGCCACAAAGGAAGTCTATTTTTTCTAATAGCAGAGTATTTATATACAATTTTGTCCCTCTATAGATAAGGAAAAATAAACCATCAGCTTTTCATGTGTATGTGCTATATAGCAGTGAAAATGAATGAATTACACATATATATGCCAAAATGAATGAACTGTACAAATATACTGTTATGCATAAAAGTTGGAGAATAATGCTTATTTCAAGTTTATGTACATGTATAGAAATTATGTGCATCAATATTACAAATGGTTTAAGGAAATAAATATTCTACAAATATATGCATGTATATATATATATATATATTTTTTTTTTTATATGATTACCTTCAGAGAAAGGAAAATTGGATGCAGTTGAAAATGTTGGCAAGATTCCAATAGAAATTACAATGTTTTATGAATGTATTTTATGCACATGATGCTTTTCTTTATTCTTTCTATGTATCAGAAATAATTTATAATGAATGTTAATCAATAGGGAGAACAATCAGACCAATGTGTAAATGTGCTTATGTCAAGAATTTGAAAAAATAGTTGTTTGTATTGAATAATATGATTATGTGAAAGCTAAGCATCTGATTAATATTCCAAGTATTTTAGTATAATGAAATTTATTTAAATTTAAATTTCATATGAACATAATTTTAAATAAAATAGTAATATATTATTCACAATCATTTACATTTTTTATGAATGTGCAGTACAAAAATAAAGATGTACAACTTTCTGAAGACCATAACTTAATTGGTCTATAAACAGACTTCATTATTTTCCACAAATTATTCTCCTCTTTCCTTAAGCTACCCATTGATTTTTTTTATCCTCTAGTGTTCTCTTGTTCCTTTGACTAACATGCAATGAATTTTCTGTCATTTCTGTATCATTTACACATTAACTTCTTTATCAGCCTCACTGCACTCTTTGACACATTTGCATTAATAATGTTGACTGTGATAAAAGACCAAGTATCCATCACTTTTTCAAGAATTTATGCTAACTTAGGTTAAGAATTTATTTTATATCATAAAGCACTTCATCAGATGACATTCACAATACCCTGACATGCTTTTTTAAAAACTAAACCTCACACTCTACATTCCCATTTACTAACATTGTAAAAGTTAACATAATGCAGTAGAAAATGCACAATATCACACATGAAGTGTTCTTGTTGAGTTGTTGCTGAGTTGAAGTATACCTCCTAGTTTTAATGTAGTTTACAAGAAAAAGCACAAAATGAAGGTCAAGTTAAACCTCACCACAGAGAAGCAGTCAAGCAAATTCAGCATGTGGAACGTTCTATAGGACACATAGTCTGGCTTCTCCAATGTAAGTATCATAAATTTCAAAAGCAGAGTCTCTTAAAACCCCTTAAGAGATATAATATTCAAATGCAATGGGCAGCTATGTTTGGTTTAGTTTAAAATAAATGAAATTTTAGGGAAAAAAAAAACATTGAGGTAATCGAGAAAAAGAGACTATGGATTTAGTATAAGATACCATGGAGTTTTTTTGTTTACTTTATTAAAAGCATAATATTATGGAACTTGTTTAAAATATTGCTATGCTAGGTGCTATACTAAAATATATGCAAGTTTTGGAATTGTTTTATGCTTTTAGTAAAAGTGGCTCTGATTCTTTCAGCTAATGTTACCATTCAGAAATTTTATTATTTCATTTCATGTTTAAAAATAATATTCTGGATTCCCTTAGGTTTTAGTAGAGTGCTATAACCACTGAAGACAATGAAAAATATTTAAATAAAGAAATAAATGAGTAAAACAATCTTGACTATAGCTAAATAAAGTATTTGCTTTCTAAGCAGCACACACACTATATATACAGTAATAATATCAATCTATAATAATTATATAATATAATATATGATATAATATACAGCAAGATATAAAGCATAATATAAGTAACACTATCTTAAAATACCTATGCTAATGTGCATATGCATACATTACAATGTGTATGTGTATATGTATACATATATATATGCATGTACTTATCCTTAAGTGCCCATTCTTCATATCAGAAATTCTTTTTATAAAAAATCTGGCTTATCTAAAAATGTATTCTGTACACAAAATAGGGAAGGTAAAATTAGACAAAAAATATAAAAACTAAGCAATATCATTAGACTAATAGTAAATTTTTTTCTTTTTAGTATATATTCTAATAAACAGTATTTCTAAATATGACAGTACTATGCCCAAACAACATAATTAGCCTTCGAAAATATTGAGGCAAAGACACCTAAAATCTAGTTTGTTCTGGTCATCTGCTATTGTCTTGCAGCCAAAAGCCTCCTTTAGAACCTCCTTTTTATGTGATTCTGCAAAATATACTTCCAACATTTCCTAAGTCTGTTGGCATTCTATTAGATGATGCTAATTGCAGGAATGAAATAGAGATCATAGTACATATAAACGGATTTCTTTCCTGTTTTCTAGTAGTTATTATCCATTAATATACTGTTCCAGTGGCAGATGACCACTGACTCCAGGCTGAAGCTTCTTTCAGCCCTTAAAACCCAGGTTTGCCATGTCTTTGCAGCATTTAGTATACCAAGCACTGCAGGCAGCCTTGCACTGGCTATGTGGTCTAAGTACCAGTAAGGCCTTTCCTCAGAAGCCCAAGCATCTCTTCAGTGTTGCTCCCCATGCATGCCCTGCTATTCCATTTAAATCTCTGCCCTAGTGGACATCCAGAGGATGAGATGGTTGGATGGCATCACTGATTCAATGGACATGGGTTTGGATGGACTCTGGGAGTTCGTGATGGACAGGGGGGCCTGGCGTGCTGTGGTTCATGGGGTCTCAAAGAGTCGGACATGACTGAGTGACTGAACTAAGTAGACATCTATCATCCTACTCTTTCAGTCCAGTTCAGTTCAGTCACTCAGTGATATCCAATTGTTTGTGACCACATGGACTGTAGCACACACTGTAGCACACCAGGCTTCCCTGTACCTCAACAACTCCCAGAGCTTGCTCAAACTCATCTCCTTTGAGTCAGTGATGCCATCCAACCATCTGATTCTTTAAGGTCCCCATCTCCTTCTGCCTTTAATCTTTCCCAGCATCAGGGTTTTTCCAAGTCAGTTCTTTGCATCAGGTGGCCAAAGTATTGGAGTTTCAGCTTCAACATCAGTCCTTCCACTGAATATTCAGGACTGATTTCCTTTAGGATTGACTGGCTTGATATTCTTGCTGTCCAAGGCATTCTTAAGAGTCTTCTCNCCCATCTCCTTCTGCCTTTAATCTTTCCCAGCATCAGGGTTTTTCCAAGTCAGTTCTTTGCATCAGGTGGCCAAAGTATTGGAGTTTCAGCTTCAACATCAGTCCTTCCACTGAATATTCAGGACTGATTTCCTTTAGGATTGACTGGCTTGATATTCTTGCTGTCCAAGGCATTCTTAAGAGTCTTCTCCAAAACCACAATTCAAAAGCATCAATTCTTCAGCACTCAGCTTTCCTTATGGTCCAACTCTCACATCCATTGGAGAAGGAAATGGCAACCCACTCCAGTAATCTTGCTTGGAGAAATCCATGGACAGAGGAGTCTGACAGGCTCAGTCCATGGGGTTGCAAAGAATCAGGCATGACTGAACAACTGTCACTCACTCACATCCATACACGATTACTGGAAAAAAAACATAGTTTTGAGTAAATGGACCTTTATCAGCAAAGCAATGACTCACATTTTTAATATGCTGTCAAGTTTTGTCATAGTTTTTCTTCCAAGGAACAAGAGTCTTTTAATTTCAAGGCTGCACTCACCCTCTGCAGTGATTTTGGAGCCCAAGAAAATAAAGTCTCTTACTGTTTCCATTGTTTTCCCATCTATTTGCCATGAAGTAATTGGACCAGGCATCACCGACTTGATGGACATGAGTTTGAGAAGGCTCCAGGACTTGGTGATGGACAGGGAAGCCTGGCATGCTGCAGTCCATGGGGTCCCAAAGAGTCAGACACGACTGAGTGACTGAACTAAACTGAATTTGACTGGATGGCATGATCTTTATTCTTTGAATGTTGAGTTTTAAGCCAGCTTCTTCACTCTCCTCTTTCACTTTCATCAAGAGGTTCTTTAGTTCCTCTCCTATCTGCCATAAGCGTGGTGTCATCTGCGTATCTGAGGTTATTGATATTTCTCCTAACAATGTTGATTCCAGCTTGTGCTTCATCCAGCCTGGCATTTTGGATGATGTACTCTGCATATAAATTAAATAAGTAGGGTGATACTATACAGCCCTGATGAACTCCGTTCTCTATTTGGAACCAGTCTGTTGTTCCATGTCCAGTTCTAACTGTTGCTTCTTGACCTGCATACAGATCTCATAGAAGACAGGTAAGGTGGTCTGGTATTTCCACCACTTTAAGAATTTTCCAGTTTGTTGTGATCCACATAGTCAAAGGCTTTGACGGAGTCAATAAAGTAGAAGTAGATGTTTTCTGGAACTCTGGCTTTTTCAAGGATATAAAAGATGTTGGCAATTTGATCTCTTGTTCCTCTGCCTTTTCTAAATTCAGCTTGAACATCTGGAAGTTCTCAGTTCATGGACTATTGAAGACTCCCTTGGAGAACTTTGAGCATTACTTTGCTAGCGTGTGAGATGAGTACAATTGTGCGGTAGTTTGAGCATTCTTTGGCATTGCCTTACTTAGGGATTGCAATGAAAATTGACCTTTTCTAGTCCTGTGGCCACTGCTGAGTTTTCCAAATTTGCTTTTCTTTTAGGAGTGAAATAACCCAACTGGAATTCCATCACCTCCACTAGCTTTGTTCATAGTGATGCTTCCTAAGGCCCACTTGACTTCACATTCCAGGGTGTCTGGCTCTCCTTGAGTGCTCTCAGCATCGTGGTTGTCTGGGCCATGCAGATCTTTCTGTGTAGTTCTTCTGCATAGTCTTGCCCCTCTTCATGTCTTCTGCTTCTGTTAGGGTCATACCGCTTCTGATCTTCATTGTGCCCATTTTTCCACAGTTAGAAAATGTCTAGTTTTTTGAAGAGATCTCTAGTCTTTCCCATTCTGTTGTTTTCATCTATTTCTTTGCATTGGTCACTTAGAAATACTTTCTTATCTCTCGTTGCTATTCTTGGAACTCTGCATTCAGATTGATATATTTTTTCCTTTTTTCCTTTGCCTTTTGCTTCTCTTCTTTTCTCAGCTATTTGTAACACCTACTTCAACAAGCATTTTGCCTTTTTGCAGTTCTTCTTCTTGAGGATGGTTTTGATCACTGCCTCCTGTACAATGTTACAAACCTTCAGTCATAATTCTTCAGGCACACTATGTATCAGATCTAATCCTTTGAATCAATTTGCCACCTCCACTGTATAATCATAAGGAATTGTTTAAGTCCTACCTGAATGGTCTAGTGGTTTTCCATACTTTCTTCAATTTAAGTCTGAATTTGCAATAAGGAGTTTTTGATCTGAGCCACAGTCAGCTTCAGGTCTTGTTTTTGCTGACTGTATAGAGCTTCCCCATTTCCCACTGCAAAGAATCCAATCAATCTGATTTTGGTATTGATCATCTAGTGATGTCTATGTGTAGGGTTGTCTCTTGTGTTGTTGGAAGAGGATATTTGCTATGACCAGTACATTCTCTTGGCAAAACTCTGTCAGCCCTTGCCCTGCTTCATTTGTACTCCAAGGCCAAACTTACCTGTTACCCCAGGTATCTCTTGACTTCCTATTTTGCATTCCAGTTCCCTATGATAAATAGGACATCTGTTTTTGGTGTTCATTCTAGAGGGTCTTGTAGGTCTTCAGGGAGCCATTCAACTTCAGCTTCTTTGGCATTAATGATCGGGGCATAGACTTAGATTACTGTGATATTGCATGGCTTATCTTGGAATCAAACAGCGAGATTATTGTTTTTGAAATCATACCCAAATACTGCATTTCAGCCTCTTTTGTTGACCATGAGGGCTACTCCATTCCTTCTTAGGGGTTCTTTCCCACAGTAGTAGATATAATGGTCATCTGAATTAGATTCACCCATTCTGGTCCATTTTAATTCTCTGATTCCTAAAATGTCACTGTTCAATCTTGCCATCTTGTTTTACTACTTTCATTTACCTTGATTCATGGATCTAACATTCTGGGCTCCTATCAATATTGTTCTTTATAGCATCAGTCTCTACTTCCATCACCAGTCACATCCACAACTGGGCTTCCTTTTTGGCTTTGGTTCAGCCTCTTCATTCTTTCTGGAGATATTTCTCTAGTCTTCTCCAATAGCATACTGGTTACGTACTGACCTGGGGAGTTCATCTTTCAGTGTCATATTTTTTTCCTTATAATACTGTTCATGAGGTTCTCAAGACAAGAATAGCGAAGTGGTTTGCCATTCTCTTCTCCAGTGGGCCACATTTTGGCAGAACTCTCCACCAAGACCCGTCTGTCTTGGTTGGCCCTACAATGAAATAGCTCATAGTTTCGTTGAGTTAGACAATGCTATGATCCAAGTGATTAGTTTGGTTAGTTTTCTGTAATTGTTTTTTCCTTGCTGCCCTCTGATAGATAAGGATAGGAGGCTTGTGGAAGCTTCCCAATGGGAGGGACTGGCTATAGAGGAATCTGGGTCTTGTTCTGATGGGCGGGGCCATTCTCAGTAAATCTTTAATCCAATTTTCTGTTGATTTATGGAGCTGTGGTCCCTCTCTGTAGTTTGTCCTGAGGTCAAACTATAGTAGAGGTAATAGTAATGGCAACTTCCTTCACAAGGACTTGCCACAACTGTTATGCTCAGTTCCCCTGACCCCACAGAAGGCCACTGTCAACCCATGCCTCCACTGGAGACCACTGTACACTCACAGGGATATCTGGCTCAGTCTCTTGTGGGGTCACTGGTCCTTTCTCCTGGATCCTGTTGCACACATGGTTTTGTTTATGCCCTCCAAGAGTCTGTTTCCCCAATCCTGTGGAAGATCTGTAATCAAATCCCACTGGTCTTCATAGTCAAATCCCTGGTGGTTTTCAGTCCCTTCACAGATCCCCAGGTTGAGAAATCTGTTTTGGGCCCTAGAACTTTAACAGCAGTGGGAGAAATTCTTTGGTATAATTGTTGATGCTCCTAGATTCGGTTGACTCCATATATTTTGACTTTTTTTCACCAGCTATAGATGTGAGTGCTGCTTTTGGCACTTATGAATTTCTATGCTACTTCAGAGTTATTTTCTGATCTTCAAACTTTCAAAAACAGGGTAAACAGATTTCCTTTGTTTGAAGTATGCAATGTTTTTCTGAAACATATTCTAAGTAAAACATATTCTAAGATGGGGGTCTTAGTACATATTTATACCTTCTATAATTTCAAATTATTATTTAAGTGAACAAAGAAAGGTAATACTTGGCAACGGTGTTGGCAAATAATGTTAGCTCCAAATCAAAATTTGGGGGTAACATTTTGGATTCAGGAAAAAGAGTGGAAGAAGGGCTAAAAATAACGTGAAATTCTGGAGTTGTTGGGCTTAATCAAGAAACTCTGAATGCAGAAGGAATGTCTTCCAGTGGAATTTCCATAATATTACATAATGCTGTGCTGTGCTGTGTTAAGTCACTTCAACTGAAAGGACTGATGCTGAAGCTCTAATACTTTGGCTACCTTACGTGAAGGGTGGACTTATTGAAAAAGACCCTGCTGGGAAAGATTGAAGGCAAAAAACAGAAGCTGGTGGCAGCAGATGAGATGGTTAGATTAATCACTGACTCAATGGACATAAATTTGAGCAAATTCTGAGAGATAGTGGAAGACATAGGAGCCTGGCATGCTGCACTCCATGAGGTCACAAAAAGTTAGAGACTACTGAACAACAGCAACATTGCTTATGGCTGCTTTTGTACTATAAAGTTACTATTTAGCCCTTTATTGAAAAAAATTAGCAACATGGTTGACAGTATATCCACGAGTAAATTATGGTGCTATATGCATTGAACAAAGTTTATTCCCCAGATTAATTCCAAATATTAGACCTTGTGCAAGAGTTTACACAGATAAGACATTCAAAGTTTCATTCACCACAGATTTCATTTGGGGGGTGCAACAGGCTGAACATGAAAGGTGAAGTTCACTGACATAAGTAGTTGCTAATGATGGATATCATAACATCTGGAAAGTTAAGATATCACAAAATAATATTAATAATAGTTAATAATCAGTTCAGTTCAGTCGCTCAGTCATGTCTGACTCTTTGCGACCCCATGAATCGCAGCACACCACACCTCCCTGTCCATCATCAACTCTTGGAATTCACTCAGATTCACGTCCATGGGGTCAGTGATGCCATCCAGGCATCTCATCCTCTGTCGTCCCCTTCTCCTCCTGCCCCCAATCCCTCCCAGCATCAGAGTCTTTTCCAATGAGTCAACTTTTCGCATGAAGTGGCCAAAGTACTAGTTAATAATAAATTGGGTTAAATCACTGAAATAGAATCATTTTGTCCTCCAAGGCTAGTACATGTTGTAAAAAGGTGACGCAGACAACTGAAGATTTAAACTGGCAAATTGAATCTAAACTTTTTCTATCTCGCATGTCATGGAAGATATAAACAATCTGTAAGAGAATTCTTGATAGTATAAAAAATGGCCATACATCTATTAGAATAACAAATCATTTTTCTCACTGGGCATATGAATTGGATTCAGCAGTTTAAAAAGAAAGGGGGACAGTCTTTGAATTCTATATAAATATCCACTGAGAAATGAACTTACAGTGTGAAAGATTTAAACTTTTTGGTATTTGTAATTGTCCTTCAACATATTTCATAAGAGCATAATATGTAACAGAATAGGCAGCTAGGACAAGACAATACACTTAGGGAGGGAAACTGATTCAGGTGGAAATGTTACCCAATTTAAAAATACAGTGGAGACAGTAAATAGCAGATCACAAATTGCAGGAAACTCAATTATTAATTAATTAAAGCAATTCTGAAATTTAGGTAAAAATAAAAATAAGTAAGACAAACAGTGAAGATAATTAGATAGACCTCTGTGTATTAACTGTCACTAGAATTCCAAACTCAAGGATTTACTGCTTATTTGATAATTTCACTTGAATATCTAATAAGGATCTCAAATTTAACAATATCAACACAAAATTATTTGTATCACCCAAATCACCTCTGCCTCCCTGGTCCAGGTCAATATCTTTATTCATTTGAACTGATATGAAAGCCTTCTTGCAATCATTCCTGCTTCCACTTCTGTCCTTCAGTACATTCTCCACATGGCAATCAGAGTGATCTTTTAAAAATGTAAATCAGATCTACCACTGTCCTACCAAAATCCTTAATTAGTTCCTTCTGGAAAAATAAACTGTAGGAATTTGAAGGCAGTGGTGTGGTAGATTTTAATTTCATGAGTACTCCCTTAAAACATGTGGGCAAGGATAGCAAAACTTCAAACCCACACTCAATATGTAAAACAAAGCTAAATGTTAACATATTCCTACAAACTGCAAAATATAATCAGGTGGTGAAAAACTGCTAAGAGCTAAAGAAGCAGATTTATCAACATTTCGCAGAAGGAAATACAGTATCAAACAAAACTGAAAAGAGCACAAGAATTCCTCACTGGAAAGCATGGTGAAGCCAGTTTGATGATGGCAGCTGAGAATGAGATAGATGAGTTTAACCCAGTCCAATTAGGAGGTGAGTGAAGAGGAGGTGAGTGAAGGATTCAAGTGGCCATTTTCCTTTCAGATAAGCAGAACGTCACATAAGAGGATGTAAACAAACATGCATAAAACCGTTAAACAGAGCAAAGATGACTCAAAACAGCTGAGCACACAGAAAGTCAGGGAAATCTGAAAAATTTCAACTTTTTAAGTTGAAAAAGAATTAAAATATAAAGCAAAATGTATGTTTTAAAGAACTGAAGATAGGATCAATAAACAGTAATATGGATGTTAAGAGATTATCCACAGTGCAGCAGAAGTCACTAAAGAGATTAAAATAGAATATGTCTAATTGTTCAAGATGGAGAAGGCAATGGCACTCCACTCCAGTACTCTTGCTTGGAAAATCCCATGGACAGAGGAGCCTAGTGGGCTGCAGTCCATGGGGTCGCCAAGAGTCGGACGCGACTGAACGACTTCACTTTCACTTTTCACTTTCATGCATTGGAGAAGGAAATGGCAACCCACTCCAGTGTTCTTGCCTGGAGAATCCCAGGGATGGGGCAGCCTGGAGGGCTGCCATCTATGGGGTCACACAGAGTCGGACACGACTGAAGTGACTTAGNTTCACTTTTCACTTTCATGCATTGGAGAAGGAAATGGCAACCCACTCCAGTGTTCTTGCCTGGAGAATCCCAGGGATGGGGAGCCTGGTGGGCTGCCGTCTATGGGGTCACACAGAGTTGGATACGACTGAAGTGAGTTAGCAGCAATTGTTCAAGAAATAGAGGACAGAGAACATGAGGGAGAGATAAATGCAAAGTGATATGACTTCACATTTTCATAACTGAATAAAGATAGAAATAATTAGATGCAGGTATCCTATACATACACAAAAAAGATGACATAAAGAAAGCAAACTCCCCATCTAATCAAACTGGAGTAAATCTTGTGAACATCAAAACAATGGGTAAAATTGATCAGTGGGAAACAACTAAGCACTTATAATGAAACCACAACTATATCAACTCTTAAAATACTAGGAAAAAATAGTGGCAACTTAGAATTTATACTCAGCTAAACTATCGTGTTAAAACCAATAAAATAACCAAATCAAATAAAAACAGAATCTTCAGTCAAATCCAAATTTACCAACCTAGTTTTGCTGAACTATTAGTACCTCCTGTATTGCCTATGGAGAATAACATTGAATCCAGTAAGAGTGGAACTTTAAACTGATACAAACATAAATTGCTATTATATATTAAAAAAAGTGTTTAAAGTTTACATCATTTGCACCAGAAATTTCTTATTTATTAGTTTTATCCCAACAATTTTGTCATGGATATATGCAAATGTTTACCTATAAGAAAATTTTATTTTACTAATATTAAAATCAGAAATATTTTTGACATCCAATAAAAGGAACTTGGAAAACATTAAAATGTTATACCATCTTTAATCATGTTTTTATAGAGAGACATGTGTCCAAAGGCCTGAATATGTATCAAAGTTATATTATTTTCAAATGAAGTCTATACTACTTTATAAAGTTTGAATATAATTTTATTGAAATATTACTAGAGGCATATCTTTCAAAATATTAAAATTATTTTTGTCAATGGAATTTCAAATTGCATTTTTGTTCCTGACTGTACCTTAAAATTAATTCTACAATTACCATTTGCTTTTATACTCAGAAGAAATATTAAAAATAAGTGTTATCTTTGGGTATAAATATAGCCTCAGTTTTTGAAACTGTGAATACAGAACTTGAAGGAGGCATCTAAGAGCAGGAACTAGCTGTTTTTTTAGCTTGTGAATGAAGAAAGTGTTAAGAGAGTTTTTCTGCAATGGAGTATGACCTTTACTCTCACATGATTAAGTATAAAAATGTGTGAGGCAGGAGGAGAAAAATTGAGAATAGGATAATCAGGGAAATTGAAGGCTGTTTATAAGGGAACTGTGTATATTCTAACTAATCTCAAGATATAATAACTTATCCAGAGGTCTGCAATGTAAGCATATAAATACTGACTTTTAGTAAATGCTATATTTGATGATTACTATTGCTTATTTCTGTTTATTTAAGTTTTCCTTGCACATAGAACTTGCAATTATTTTTTATTGCATGACCAAGAAAGAAATTAGGCTACCAGTTTCAACTGAGATTATAAATGGATTCCAAAGTACCAAAAATATGTGATATCTTATAATTTTTACTTAAAATTAGTCCATATATGAATATAAATCTAGGCATAGGCATATTGAAAAGTCATAGTTGCAAATAAAAAAGATTTTCCCTTTTATGTAACTTTTCCAGTTGGTAAAATCTGCAGCTTTGCAGTGTTACACAAAATAGTGTATTGGTTTTTAAGTACAATGGTCAGGAATCACTACTGTGTTTAAACAGACAGGGTATGTATAATGTACACACATCTCCCCCTGCAAACAGCATCAAAATTGCAACTAGCTATTGAACAACCATCCACAGGAGGATGCTGAAACTCAAAAAAAAAAAAAAGGCACCACATCCAAGGATAAAGAAGCTTCAGCAGGTGGTAGGAGGAGCACAATCATGACAAACTCCAATCTCATTCCCACCAGGTGGGTGAACCACAAACTGGAGACAATAATATAAAAGAAGAGTTCCCACTCTTGTGAAGGATCTGAGCCCCACATCAGTCTTCTCAGTCTTGGAGTCCAGCAGAAGAAATTTCCAGAGAATCTGACTTTGAAGGCCAGCAGGATTTTATTGCATGACTTCCACAGGACTGAGGGAAACAGAGACTCTAGTCTTGAAGCCAAAACAAAATTTTGTGTGCACCAAGACCCAGAGGAAAGGAGCAGTGACCCCATAGGAAACTGAAGCAAAACTACCTGCTAGTGTTGGAGGGTCTCCTGTGGAGGTGTGGGGCAGTTGAGACTCACCACAGGGGCAGGGGCTCACCATAGGGGCAGGGACACTGGCAAAAACAATCGGGAAAGGTCCCCTTTAGCATTAGCCGTCTTGGAGTTCACCATTAACCCTACCAGGCTTCCCTTGTGGCTCAGAGGATAAAATGTCTGCCCGCAATGCAGGAGACCTGGGCTGGATCCCTGGGCTGGGAATATCCCCTAGAGGAGGAAATGGCAACCCACTTCAGTATTCTTGCCTGGAAAATCCCATGGAAGAGAAGCCTGGTGAGCTACAGTCCATGGGGTCACAATGAGTCAGGCACAACTGAGGGACTTCACTTTCACTTTTTAGAGCCTGTAGACTCCAGGGCTGAATTATCTCAGGCCAAATAACTGCAAATGAGAGAGCACAACCACACTCATCAGCACACAATTGAATTAAAGCTTTACTGAGCAAGGCCCTGCCCACCAGAAGAGAGCCATATTTTCCCACAACCAATCCTCATTTGGAAGCTTACATAAGCCTCTCAGCCTCCTCCACCAGAAGCAGACAGAAGAAGAAAGAAAAACGACTGTTTCACAGTGGCTAAAACAAAAGCCACATTACAGAAAGTTAATCAGGATGAAAAAGTAGAAAGTTATGTTGTAGACATTAGCAAGGAGAGATAAGAAAGCCTTCCTCAGTGATCAATGCAAAGAAATAGAGGAAAATAATAGAATGGGAAAGGCTAGAGATCACTTCAAGAAAATTAGAGATATCAAGGGAACACTTCATGCAAAGATGGACACAATAAAGGACAGAAGTGTATGGACCTAACAGAAGCAGAAGATATTAAGAAGAGGTGGCAGGAATACACAGAAGAACTATACAAAAAAGATCTTCATGACCCAGATAATCATGATGGTGTGATCACTCACCAAGAGCCAGACAAGAAGTCAAGTGGGCCTTAGGAAGCATCACTGTGAACAAAGCAAGTGGAGGTAATGGAATTCCAGTTGAGGTATTTCAAATCCTAAAAGATGGTACTGTGACAGTGCTGCACTCAATATGCCAGCAAATTTGGAAAACTCAGCAGTGGCCACAGGACTAGAAAAGGTCAGTTTTCATTCCAATCCCAAAGAAAGGCAATGCCAAAGACTGCTCAAACCACCGCAAAATTGCACTCATCTCACACACTGGCAAAGTAATGCTCAAAATTCTCCAAGATAGTCTTCAATAATCCATGAACTGAGAACTTCCAGATCTTCAAGATGGATTTAGAAAAGGCAGAGGAACCAGAGATCAAATTGCCAACATCCGTTGGATCATCGAGAAAGCAAGAGAGTTCCAGAAGAACATCTACTTCTGCTTTATTGACTATGTCAAAGCTTTTGACTGTGTGGGTCACAAGAAACTGTGGAAAATTCTGAAAGAGATGGGAATACCAGATCACCTGACCTGTTTCTTGAGATATCTGTTTGCAGGTCAGGAAGCAACAGTTATAACTGGACATGGAACAATAGACTGGTTCCAGGTTGGAAAAGGAGTACGTCAAGGCTGTATATTGTCACCCTACTTATTTAACTCATATGAAGAGTATATCATGAGAAATGCTGGGCTGGATGAAGAACAAACTGGAATCAAGATATCTGGGAGAAATATCAATAACCTCAGATAGGCAGATGACACCACCCTATGGCAGAAAACAAGGAAGAACTAAAGAACCTCTTGATGAAAGTGAAAGAGGAGAGTGAAAAAGTTGGCTTTAAACTCAACATTTGGAAAACTAAAATCATGGAATCTGTTTTCATCACTTCATGGCAAATTCATGGGGAAACAGTGGAAACAGTGGTTGACTTTATTTTGGGGGGCTCCAAAATTGCTGCAGATGGTGACTGCAGCCATAAAATTAAAATACTGTTGCTCCTTTGAAGAAAAGTTATGACCAACCTAGACAGCATGTTAAAAAGCAGAGACATTGCCAACAAAGGCCCATCTATTCAAAGCTATGGTTTTTCCAGTATCATGTATGGATGTGAGAGTTGGACTATAAAGAAAGCTGAGTGCTGAAGAATTGATGCTTTTGAACTGTGGTGTTGAAGAAAACTCTAGAGAGTCCTTTGGACTGCAAGGAGATCCAATTCATCCAACCTAAAGGAAATCAGTCCTGAATATTCTTTGGAAGGACTGATGCTGAAGCTGAAACTCCAATACATTGGCCATCTGATTGGAAGAACTGACTCACTTGAAAAGACCCTGATGCTGGAAAAGATTGAAGTCAGGAAGAGAAGGGGATAATAGAGGATGAGATGGTTAGATGGCATCACCGACTCAATGGACATGAGTTTGGGTAGGGTCTGGGAATTGGTGATGGACAGGGAGGCCTGGTGTGCTGCCGTCCCTGGGGTCACAAATAGTTGGACACAACTGAGTGACTGAACTGAACTATGTTCTAGATATAATCCCAGAAAAACAACTAAATGAAGGGACCAGATAAAATCCCAGATAGTCAACTAAATGAAGTGGAGATAGGCAAATTACCAGAGAAAGAATTCAGAATAATGGTAATGAAGATGATCCAGGATCTCAGGAAAACATTGGAGAAGATGCAAAAAATATCTACCAAAGATATAAAAGAACTAAGTAACAAACAAACAGAGATGAATAATACATTAGAAGGAATCAACAGCAGAATAACTGAGAGAGAATGGATAAATGACCTGGAGGAGAAAATGGTGGAAATGAAATCGTCATAGAAGAGAGTATAGAAAAAAGAATGAGATAGCCTAAGACCCTTCTGAAATAAAGTTAAATGCACTGACATTTGCATTATAGGGATCCCAGAAGGAGAAGAGAGAGAAAGGACCTGAAAAAATATCTGAAGAGATAATAGCTAAAAACTTTCCTATATGGGAAAGGAAATTGTCAACCAAGTCCAGGAAGCACAAAGAGTCCCAGGCAGGATAAACCCAAAGAGGAACACATGGAGATACATAGTAATCAAACTGAAAAAATTAAAGACAAAGATAAAATATTAAAAACAAGGGGTAAGAAACAACATACAAGGGAACCCCCATTAGGCTAACAGCTTATTTCTCAAGAGAAACTCTACAGGCCAGAAAAGAGTGCTATGATGTGTTTAAAGTGATGGTAAAGAAGAATCTACTACCAAGAAAAACATACCCAGCAAGACTCTCATTCAGATTTGATGGAGAAATTAAAAGCTTTCCTGACAAGCAAAAGTTAAGAGAAATTAGCACCACCAAACAAGTTTTACAACAAAGACTAAAGTAATTTCTCTATGCAGGGAACACTAGAGAAGGGAAAGACCAACAGAAAATAAAACCAAAACAATTAAGAAATCATCAATAGGATCAAAGGTACCAAGCAAAAGACATAGACCTGTGGTGCATGTACGCACTTCCACTTACCACATCACTCTGCTTGACCCCCAAAATTGTAAGTAATTATTTTATATTGTTAGATAATCATGTTCCCATTATGGCTTACAGTTGTAATTATCTTTTCTTTTTAATCTGGCTATTGATTGTGAAAACTGATAAACATAACTTACTATTGTGATTATGTAACTAATACTCACTTAAAACCATTTTGTTATGACTGGGCAACAGAAAAATAATAGAAAGTATATTCCAAGTAATGAAAAAGAAGAACTTAAAACCAAGAATACCTTACCAAGCAAGATACTCAGTCAGATCTGATGGAGAAATATAAATCTTTACAGACAAGCAGAATTAAGAGAATTCAGCACCACTAAATCAGAACTGAAATGACTTAGCATGCACACAGGCAAACCAGTTTTACAACACATACAAAGGAACTTCTCTAGGCAAGAAGCACAAAAGAAGGAAAAGATCTAAAAAAATAAACCACAATGAACAAAACAGTAGTAGGATTATACATGTCAATAATCACCTTAAATCTAAATGGATTAAATGCACCAAACAAAGACATAGACTAGGAGGATGCAAAAACAAGACCCATATATATGTTGTCTACAAAAGACCCATCGCAGACCTGAAAGTAAGGGGATGGGACAAGGTATTTTACACAGACGGAAATCATAGGAAAGCCAGAGTAGCAACACTCACATCAGAAAAAAAATAGACTTTGAAGCAGACAGTTAGAAGAGACAAAGAAGGACACTACATAATGATCAACAGTTGAATCCTAGAATATATAACAATTATAAATATAAGTTCAGTTCACTCAGTTGTGTCCAGCTCTTTGCAACCCCATGGACTGCAGCATGCCAGGCCTCCCTGCTCATCACCAAATCCCAGAGTTTACTTAAACTCCTGTCCATTGAGTCAGTGATGTCATCCAGCCATCTCATCCTCTGTCGTCCCCTTCTTCTCCTGCCTTCAATCTTTCCCAGCATTGGGGTCTTTTCAGATCAGTCAACTCTTCACATCAGGTGGCCAAAGTATTGGAGTTTCAGCTTCAGCATCAGTCCTTCCAATGAACACCCAGGACTGATCTTCTTTAGGATGGACTGGTTGGATCTTCTTACAGTAAAAGGGACTCTCAAGAGTCTTCTCCAACACCACAGTTCAAAAGCATCAATGCTTTGGCACTCAGCTTTCTTCACAGTCCAACTCTCGCATCCATACATGACCACTGGAAAAACCATAGCCTTGACTAGATGGACCTTTGTTGGCTAAGTAATGTATATGCACCCTATATGGGAACACATCAATATGTAAGACAATTACTAACAAACATAAAGGGAGAAAATTTGACAGCATTCCCTCTAAGACAGGGAACAAGACAAGGATGCCCACTCTCACCATTTTTATTCAATGTAATTTTGGAAGTCCTATCTACAATACAGGAATCAGAGAAGAATAAGGATAACGGGAACTCAGACGGGAAGAGAAGTTAAATTGTTTTCAGATGACATGCTACTACACTTAGAAGATCCTAAACATGCTACCAGAAAACTGTTAGAACTCATGAATCAATTTGGTAAAGTTATAGGTTTCAAAATTAATACACAGAAATTTGTTGCATTTCTATACACTAACGATGAAAGATCAGAAAGAGAAATTCAAGAAGCAATACCACTTACCATTGGATCAAGAAGAATAAAATAGGGAGGTAGGAGAGAGATTCAAGAGGGAGGGGACATACATACACCGATGGTTAATTCATGTTGATGTATGATAGAAATCAAACTGATATTGTAAATCTATCATCAATCAATAAAAATGAATAAATATTAAAAAATTAAAACACAACAAAGAAAAGCTTAGCAAACAAACAAACAAAAAAAAGTAAAATACTTAAGAATAAATCTACCTAAGGAGAAAAAATCCTGTACTCCAAAAGCTATAGGAAGTTGATGAAAGATATCAAAGAAGACATTAAAAGGTGGAAAGACATGCCATATTCATGTTTTGGAAGGATCTATTTTGTTAAAATGACTATACAGATTCAATGTAATCCCTGTCAAATTANCTACCTAAGGAGAAAAAATCCTGTACTCCAAAAGCTATAGGAAGTTGATGAAAGATATCAAAGAAGACATTAAAAGGTGGAAAGACATGCCATATTCATGTTTTGGAAGGATCTATTTTGTTAAAATGACTATACAGATTCAATGTAATCCCTGTCAAATTACCAATGGCATTTTTCACAGAACTAGAACAAAAAAATCTCAAAAATTTTATGGAGACATGAAAGACCATGAACGGGGAAGGCAATGACACCCCACCCCAGTACTCTTGCCTGGAAAATCCAATGGACAGAGTAGCCTGGTGGGCTGCAGTCCATGGGGTCGCTAACAGTCGGACAGACTGAGCGACTTCATTTTCACTTTTCTCTTTCATGCATTGGAGAAGGAAATGGCAACCCACTCCAGTATTCTCGCCTGGAGAATCCCAGGGATGGGGGAGCCTGGTGGGCTGCTGTCTATGGGGTCACACAGAGTCGGACACGACTGAAGTGACTTAGCAGCAGCAGCAGAAANTTTTCTCTTTCATGCATTGGAGAAGGAAATGGCAACCCACTCCAGTATTCTTGCCTGGAGAATCCCAGGGATGGGGGAGCCTGGTGGGCTGCTGTCTATGGGGTCACACAGAGTTGGACACGACTGAAGTGAGTTAGCAGCAGCAGCAGAAAGACCATGAATAGCCAAAGCAATACTGAAAAAGAAAATCAGGAATTGAGGAATCAGTCTTCTTGAATTCAGACTATACTACAAAACTACAGTCATCAAAACAGTACAGTACTAGCACAAAAAATAAAAGTATAGATCAATGGAACAGTTTAGAAAACCCAGAAATAAGCCCAGGTACCTATGGCCAATTCATCTATGACAAAAGAGGCAAGACTATACAATGATGAAAAGACAGTCTCTTCAACAAAAGTTTCTGGGAAAACTATATAGCCACATGCAAAAAAAAAAAAAAAAAAAATTAAATCATTACTTAACTCCATACACAAAAATAAGCTCAAAATGAATTAAAGATTTAATGTGAAGACCAGACACTATGAAACTCTTAGAGGAAACCATGCACAAAACACTTTTTGACATAAATCACAACAACATCGTTTTCAATCTGTCTCCCAGAATAATGAAAATAAAAGCAAAAATTAAGAAATATGACCTACTTAAACTCACAAGCTTTTCCACAAAGGAAACCATAAACAAAATGAAAAGACAATCCACAGATTGGGAGGAAAAATTTGGAAATGATGTGACTGATAAGGGATTAGTATTTAAAATTTACACAGTTTATAATGCTTAATAGCATCAAAACAAAAATCCCTCTCAAAAATGGGCAGAAGATCTGAATAGACATTTCTCCAAAGAGGACATAGAGATGGCCAATAGACATATGAAAAGATGTTGAACATCACTAGTTATTCAGTTCAGTTCAGTCGCTCAGTCGTGTCCGACTCTTTGTGACCCCGTGAATCGCAGCACGCCAGGCCTCCCTGTCCATCACCAACTCCCGGAATTCACTCAGATTCACGTTCATGGAGTCAGTGATGCCATCCAGCCATCTCATCCTCGGTTGTCCCCTTCTCCTCATGCCCCCAATCCCTCCTAACATCAAAGTCTTTTCCAGTGAGTCAACACTTCACATGAGGTGACCAAAGTACTGGAGTTTCAGCTTTAGCATCATTCCTTCCAAAGAAATCCCAGGGCTGATCTCCTCCAGAATGGACTGGTTGGATTTCCTTGCAGTCCAAGGGACTCTCAAGAGTCTTCTCCAACACCACAGTTCAAGAGCATCAATTCTACGGTGCTCAGCTTTCTTCACAGTCCAATTCTCACATCCATACATGACACTGGAAAAACCATAGCCTTGACTAGATGGACCTTTGTTGGCAAAGTAATGTCTCTGCTTTTTAATATGCTATCTAGTTTGGTCATAACTTTTCTTCCAAACAGTAAGCATCTTTTAATTTCATGGCTGCAGTCACCATCT
>SJYX01006300.1:41625-68954 GCA_006410675.1 Oreotragus oreotragus | reverse complement strand
TGTTGCTTCCTGACCTGCACACAGATTTCTCAAGAGGCAGGTCAGGTGGTCTGGTATTCCCATCTCTTTCAGAATTTTCCACAGTTTATTGTGATCCACACAGTCAAAGACTTTGGCATAGTCAATGAAGCAGAAATAGATGTTTTTCTGGAACTCTCTTGCTTTTTCGATGATCCAGCAGATGTTGGCAGTTTGATCTCTGGTTCCTCTGCCTGTTCTAAAACCAGCTTGAACATCAGGAAGTTCATGGTTCACGTATTGCTGAAGCCTGGCTTGGAGAATTTTGAGCATTACCTTACTAGCATGTGAGATGAGTGCAATTGTGTGGTAGTTTGAGCATTGTTTGGCATTGCCTTGAGAAATGCAAATCAAAGCCACATGAGATATTATTTCACACTGGTCAGAATTGCTATCATCAAAAAATCCACAGAAAACAAATGCTGGAGAGGGTGTAGAGAGAAGGGAACCCTTCTACCCCATTGGTGGGAATGTAAATTGGTACAGCGTCTATGGAGATGAGTATGGAGATTTCTTAAAAACCTAAAAGTAGAGCTAGCATATGAACCAGAAATCCACTCCTGGGCATATAGCCAGAGAAAAACATGGCCCCCAAAGATGCATGCACCAAAACATTCATTGGAGCATTGTTTACAGTATCCAAGATATGGAAGCAACCTAAATGTCCATCAACAGAGGAATGGATAAAGAAAATGTGGCACACACACACACACACACACACTCTGGAATATTACTCAGCCATTAAGAAGAATGAAATAATGCCATCAGCAGCAACATGGATGGAACTAGACATTGTCATAGTGAGTGAAGTAAGTCAGACAAAGAAGCAGGAATATCATATAACATTCCTTATATGTGGAATCAAAAAAGAAATGATACAAATGAACTTACTTGCAAAACAGAAAGAGACCCACAGACTTAGAAACTTAAATTACAGTTGCTGAGGGGAAGGGATAGTTAAGGACTTTGGAAAAGTCATGTATACACTACTACATTTAAAATGGATAACCAAAAAAGACCCATTGCATAGCACATGGAACTCTGTTCAATGTTATGTGCCAGCCTGGATAAGAGGGGAGTTTGGGGGAGGATGGATACATGTATATGTATGGCTGAGTCCCTTCACTGTTTATCTGAAATTACCTCAACATTATTAATGGGTTATATCCCAATACAAAATTATTTTTGGTGTTAAAAAATAAAAATGAGAAAATCTTATAAGAGGTTTAATTTATTCAAACATTCTAAAACAGTTATGGAGTCCAGATATGTTTTAGGCTCTCGAGCTTATTTCTGCCTTAGAATTCAAAAGTTAATTTGGTCTGACTGCATACTGTTCAGATAGATGTGATTCTAGCACTATGGAAGATAATTTCCATCTGCAAAACTCTAGCACTATGACGTTTAAAATTTCTGCATTGTACCCAGAGCATTTATTATTGCTAAAATGTAGAATTTCACAACTAAATTACTACTTCCTATGCTCTAAATTCAATAATGTAGAGATCGCAACTAGGAGGTAAATTTGCTGTCTTCAGGAAATGTTCCTCATCAAACTGACCTCGTTTATATATATAAGGCCAGACCTTCTATCTTGGGCTGTCATTACTAGAAACTGGGAAGGTTTTGTAGAGACGCTGTCACTGGGAGGAAGGTCCATTTTATGTCACTTTGGTTAGAAAAAAATCTGATAAACTATCCTTGGAAAATAAAGTGTTAGTCTTATTTGCAAACATTATTAAATTATAGTTTGGTCTAGGAACATTAAGTACTAATATTGATAAAATATACTGAAAAAATTATAGCCTCAAACCATGGGGAGTATCTACTTTCTTCATGAAGGAAAATTATATAGACATTAATAATATCCGTGCAGCTGGTAAGTCACTAACTCCATTTTTATGATTTGCAGTGGTTTATGAGCTGGCAGAGACACATAGTTTCTTTCAATCCTGCTTTCTCATATTTAAGGATCAGAATCTTTCAGTGATGGATAGAGCATGCAACATTGCTGAGACATCATTACACACATTTATTTCTGAGACTCTTCAGCTTTTGACAAAAGTATAGTTTTTCAATCTAACAAAACTGAATCAATCACAGTGAATGTTCATCACTGAACACAATAGACATAGTACTGAAAAGTGAAAGGTGGTAAGGCTAACTGGTTAAAAGCATGTAGTAGGGAGCTATGCTTCCTGACTTATCATTAAAATATATGAGTGTTAGAAATGTTACTTTTTTTTTTTTTTTTTTAGATCTTGGTTTTCTCACCTCTCACATGGAGATAATAATGGTATAGAAATGCTTTGAAATCAAATGAGAAAATCTGTAAGGCTAGGTACACCATATAAGTTTTTGTTCTCATTTCTCATGTTTTGAAGAGGGGCCATACTAATAATCACTGTGGGGTAAGATGCATAATGTAAGATTTTCTGAGCAAGATGGGTACATGATTATTCTATGTAAAGTACCCTTAGCTCAGTGCTTGACACTCAGTAAAAGTTCAATTAATGCAAAAAAAAAATTGCTGTTTTTCAATCGTTAAGTCACGTCTGACTCTTTGCAACCCTATGGAATGCAGCACGCCAGACTTCCCTGTCTTCACCTTCTCCCAGAGTTTTCTCAAACTCAAGTCCAATGAGTCACTGATGCCATCCAACCATCTCATCCTCTGGCATCCCCTTCTCCTCTTGCTTTCAGTCTTTCCCAGAATTAGGGTCTTTTCCAATGAATAGGCTTTTTGCATCAGGTGACCAAAGCATTGGAGCTTCACCATCAGTTGTTTCAGTGAATACTCAGGATTGATTTCCTTTAGGATTGACTGGTTTGATCTCTTTGCAGTCCAAAGGACTCTCAAGAGTTTTCTCCAACACTGCAGTTCAAAGCATCAATTCTTCAGTGCTCAGCCTTCTTTAGTTAACAAAGATTCAGTTCAGTTCAGTTGCTCAGTCATGTCTGACTCTTTGCGACCCCATGAATCGTAGCACTCCAGGCCTCCCTGTCCATCACCAACTCCCAGAGTTCACTCAGACTCACGTCCATCGAAATGTCTTCAGCTTTAATTATTTTGCTAAAATTCTCTTTAAAGGGTTATATTGCTCCATGTAGCCTACTCTGTTACTTTCAAACGGAAGAAAATGAGGCAAATTTCACCTTTCAAGAGGCAGAAATGATATCAAGAACTGTTCAGATGCAAAAACATTTTACTAGGCTACTGTAGGAATTTTTCAACCAGGTGAGCAAAAGTTTTAGGACTTGCTCTCACAGAGTAGTATTCTTTCTAGGGCTGCTCTTCTCGTCACAGGCTGATGAGGCAAACTGGATCTGCGGGTTGCTACCTCTCTCTTGCGCTCATTTCTTTCCGAAGGAGACAAGTTTGCACTGAGTCTGGAAATTATGCTGCCCTATCCTAAGCAAAAGAAATTCACCACTTGGTCCCATATGATGAACTGGGAACCTACAAATATATAGGCCAAAGCCAAAGAATGAAAAAGTGCATTCAGTGTCATTGTTCCCAGCCACACACTTCCCTCTGGAATGTGAGGAAGGGTACCTGGCAAGGAAATGGTTCCAATTTTCTCGTATTTCATTGTTTAATGAACGCTTCCTTTCTTTAAACTTCTCTTTCTCTGTTCCATGGAACAAAGTCTCAGACTTATTGGACTTCGTTGTTAATCTCCATTTTTTTTTTAATGAGGAAACTGGCCAGAAGAGCTGAGTATATCACCTAAGAAAACATAGGAGCCAATTGTATGTAAATTCTCTGACCATTAAGCATCTGCTGTGCCCACTGGAGAACACGGTCTTAGGATAGGAAGTGAGGTCATCTCTCACAGCTGCTATCTTTTTACTCCTGTGCCTCTTCGTCCTCACTCACCTATCCCCACACCCCTTTTCCCACCGTCCTTCAATTCTCCATGATTTTAATATGTAAATTCTCTGACCATTAAGCATCTGCTGTGCCCACTGGAGAACACGGTCTTAGGATAGGAAGTGAGGTCATCTCTCACAGCTGCTATCTTTTTACTCCTGTGCCTCTTCGTCCTCACTCACCTATCCCCACACCCCTTTTCCCACCGTCCTTCAATTCTCCATGATTTTACATTAGAAGCCACCTTCTTCAAAGCATCCATGCACTTCACTTTACAGTCAGGAAAGAAAGGGTCTAGCCCGATTTCTCTGCTACCAGAGAAACCGATTTCTCTGCTACTGCTTCCCACATGTCAGGAGGACATAGGATATCCAAAATACAGGGCACCAAAAAGTTAATAAAGGAGCTTAAAATTTTTTTAAATTCAGAACATTTTTTGCCCACCATAATGGGCTCAAAAGCAACTATAAATTTGAAATGTGAGAATAAGAAATGTGGAACTAAGCCCTGTTCATGAATGAAAATTCCTCTAATAAGCCCAAATTTACATTCTTGTTGTTCAGTCACTCAGTTGTGTCGACTCTTTACAACCCCATGGACTGCAACACACTAGGTTTCCCTGGCCTTCACAATCTCTCAGAGCTTGATCAAACTCACGTCCATTGAGTCAGTGATGCCAACCAGTCATCTCATCCACTGTGGCCCCCTTCTCCTCCTGCCTCTATCGTTTCCAGCATCAGGCACTTTTCCAATGAGTTGGCTCTTCACATCAGGTGACCAAAGTATTGGAGCTTCAGCTTCAGCATCAGTCCTTCTAATGAATTATTCAGGGTTGATTTCCTTTAGGATTGACTGGTTTAATCTCCTTGCAGTCCAAGGGACTCTCAAGAGTCTTCTTCAACACCACAGTTCAAAAGCATCAGTTCCTTGGTGCTCAGCCTTCTTCATGGTCCAATTCTCACATCCATACATGACTACTGAAAAAACCATAGCTTTGACTAGACAGACCTTTGTTGACAAAGTAATGTCTCTGATTTTTAATATGTTGCCTAGGTTTGTCATAGCTTTTCTTCCAAGGAGGAAGTGTCTTAATTTCATGGCTGCCATCACCATCTGCAGGGGTTTTGGAGCCCAAGAAAATAAAGTCTGTCACTGTTTCTATTGTTTCCCCATCCATTTGCCATGAAGTGATGAGATCAGATGCCATGATCTTAGATTTTTGAATGCTGAGTTGTAAGCAAGCTTTTTCACTCTCTTCTTTCATTTTCATCAAGAAGCTCTTTAGTTCTTCCTCACCTTCTGCCATTACGGTAGCGTCATCTGCATATCTGAGGTTATTGCTATCTCTCCCAGCAATTTTGATTCCAGCTTGTGATTCATCCAGGTTGGCATTTCACATGATGTACCCTGCATAGAAGTTAAATAAACAGGGCAACACTATACAGCCTTGGTGCACTCCTTTCCCAATTTTGAACCAGTCCATTGTTACATATCGGTTCTAACTGTTGCTTCTTGACCGGCATACAGTTTTCTTGGGAGGCTGGTAATATGGTCTAGTATTCCCATCTCTTGAAGAATTTTCCACAGTTTGTTGTGATCCACAAAGTCAAAGGCTTTAGTGCAGTCAATGAAGCACATGTTTTTCTGGAATTCCCTTGCTTTTTCTACGATCCAACAGACGTTGGCAATTTAATCTCTGGTTCCTCTGCCTTTTCTAAATCCAGTATGAATATCTGGAAGTTCTCAGTTCATGTACTGTTGAAGTCTAGTTTGGAGGATTTTAAGCATGACCTTGCTAGCATGTGAGAGGTAGTGCAATTGTGAGGTAGTGTGAACGTTCTTTGGCATTGCCTTTCATTGGGATTGAAATGAAAACTGACCTTTTCCAGTCCTATGGTTACTGCTGAGTTTTCCAAATTTGTTGGCATATTGAGTGCAGCACTTTCACAGCATCATCTTTTAGGATTNGCTCAGCTTTCTTCACAGTCCAACTCTCACATCCATACATGGCCACAGGAAAAAACCATAGCCTTGACTAGGCAGACCTTAATCAGCAAAGTAATGTCTCTGCTTTTGAATATGCTATCTAGGTTGGTCATAACTCTTCTTTCAAGGAGTAAGCGTTTTTTAATTTCATGGCTGCAATCAGCCTCTGCAGTGATTTTGGAGCCCCCCAAAATAAAGTCTGACACTGTTTCCACTGTTTCCCCATCTATTTCCCATGAAGTGATGGGACCAGATGCCATGATCTTCGTTTTCTGAATGTTGAGCTTTAGGCCAACCTTTTCACTCTCCATTTTCACTTTTATCAAGAGGCTTTTTAGTTCCTCTTCATTTTCTGCCATAAGGGTGGTGTCATCTGCATATCTGAGGGTATTGATATTTCTCCCAGCAATATAATTTTAAATTTTACCTATTTACCTGTTGTTTGAAGAGCAAATCTCCTTTTTTAAATATTTTGAGCTAAGAGCAACTAAGAGCAAAATTCAACCCAGCCATTGTCCTAGGAAATTTACTCATAGGCAGAGCTATCAAGTAAATTAATAATTTGTGTAAGCAATATTTACTTTGCATCCTTTATTCCAAGTATTGGAGTAGATACTGTAGATAGAGCACAGGGGAGATAGTCTTTGTCCCCTTGGAGCCTACTTTTTAAATACATTCAAGGGACAACAATGTTTAGGAAAATTAAAAAAAAAATTTACTTTTCTGTTCTATGTTATTTTTAACCGAATATAGTTGACTTACAATGTTGTGCTAGTTTTAGGCGTATAAAAAGTAAATCAGAATCTTTTCAGATTATTTTCCCATATATGTTATTGCAAAATATTGAGTATGGTTCCCTGTGCTATGCAGTAGATCCTATTGGTCAAATGTTTTCTATATACTAGTGTGTATAAAGAGGCAACCAATGATGTAAATCTGCTTTTCTAGCAGAATTTTTGAATGAAGCTTGACTGAGAGCTCTTAGAATTTTAAATATCACTGCTCTGGGTAAGTTACTTCTCTTTTCCATGCTTCTTTCCTACTCTTCAGATCAAGACTGGAACTGAAGATGAAGATATGTTATCTAGGTTATCTAGGGTCTAGGACTCACATAAGTAAGGGTGATCTACATTTATGTATAATCCCCCAAATCTCAATGACTTAACAAATAAATGCCTACTCTTTACTCATGGAACTTTAGTTACTTGTTGGGCATACCTCTAAATTTGACTCAGAGATCCAGAGTATTTCATAACCTGTTGGTCCTGGGTAGTTGCAAGAGAGCTGGAATATGTGTGAGGAAGTATAAATATTCAACCATCAGCAAAATGCATCATCTACAGGGAGAGCAAGTTAACAGAAATGGCATTATAGTTAAATTAAGTTTAAGATTTAAGCAGGAACTGAGATGAAAAATAGTGGTGAGAATTTCTAATGGTGTGCTTTATTAAAGAGTGAAGAAATGTTTCAGAAAAAAGTTATCAAAACTACTTAAAAGCAGAGTAATCCCTCAATATTAATTCAAAAATATGAAATGGAATATTAAAATGAATAGTTTTTAAAGAAATAAAAAAAATTGAGATAAGCTTTTCAAATACTTTGCTAATTTTCTGGGTCAATAATATAATTTCATGCTTCTGATATTTCATTTTCAGCACCAGATTGAATCATCTCTCTTTCATAAACTCACTTTCTTAGACACAAGTTCATTGATAAATGACTTGACAGTGCCAGAAAATTGATATATATATTTTGTGTAAAGGTCAATATTTATCTTGTTCCAAAACCAAAATCTGCTCATTCAAAGAATGTCTTTGGCATCTGTGATAGAGCCAAACATTGCATTCACTTCACTGATGCATGGTATTTGTGTCAATGGAGGGAAAAATTTTTTTTTCCATCAACACATCTTATCCTCTGACAGTCTGAGAAAATAATTTAACGTGGCTTTCAACAGCAGTCTACAGTTCTACAGTGCAGAACCTCAAGTGTTCAGAATGATTTTGAAGCAAACCTTGAAAAGCAAACCTAGGAGCTGTATGTGTCTATGTGTGGGTTATATGTGTGTAGGTGTACTGTTTGGAAGATAATGATGAGGGATAAATACCACGAGGGACAGTTTTAATGTCAAACCTCATATCTAGGTGAAAGACTTTTTAATTTTTTAGAGAGATGGGGGCAAAGATAATATGAAAAGGCAAATTATCAACTTATTTCATTTCATGCTTCCAACAGCTGTATCACCCTAAATTTTGACATAAGAGTAAATGTCTAAATTTTAAAAACTAAGCTCTATTTAATGATTTTTATCATTAACTCTTCATATTAATATCAATACAAGCATTTTTAAAAGTGGAACTGAACTGCACTTAATTAAGAACATAGCACAATAAATTATCTCTTTCAGGGGATAAACGGTGTGATATTGTGCCTCCTCTATTTAAAGCAAAAACAAAGTGTTAAGAAAATATATATTTATTTTTATGCTTAACATTTAAAAAAAACACACACTGCAAAAATTTGAAAGCCAAGATGCTTATTTTGGAAAATTCTGCAAAGTTTGATTTTATAAGATGAGCAAGAGTTATTCAATAATAAATACAATTTTCATGCCATGGAAATTTTAAAAATATACAATAATTTAGAAGATGATAGAATGTTCTTGCGGAAACAAACTTCCATAGGAAAACAGCCAAAGTTTTACTGTACATTCATGGATTCATAATGATTATGTAGATTTCTTCTTTAATTTGAAGGATGACTTTATTCCAGCTTTCTTGGGTAGATGATATTAGCTAATTACTTTTCTATCATTTGCTATAATTGAGATGATGTTTCAGATTACTGTCTTTCATAGGAAGATGAAAAGGCAGCAATGATGTAAGCTACCCTATGGTGGGCTCCCATTCCAATGTGAAATTCTCAAATGTAAGAATTTAGCATAAATCTATTTTAAATTTAAATAACATAAACCTATTTAAATTTGAAATATTACAAAGATTGATTTATTAATAATTGTGCAATTTTGTAAAATATTTGCAATATAATTATCAGTAATTGCTTAGTAAGTTGACATTGCTGCTTCATTTTGGAATGTAGAGATAGGCACAATATTTATAAATATTGTGCATATAAATATTTATATATATAACACATAGTATATGTTATTTTATAAACAACTAAGTAAAAAAAAATTATTTAACAAGGTTCACATTAAAAGCTAGAGATATTCACTGTTTCATAAAAAGAATTTGCAGAATTTATCCCTCCCTTCCTTCTTTGCCCATGGTAACCATAAGTTTGTTTTTTATATCTGTATCTCAATTTTTCTGGGGGGTCACATTGCACGACTTATGGGATTTTAGTTCCACATATAAGATTGGAATTGACATATACAGACTATCATATATAAAACAGATAACCCATAATGACCTATTACAGAGCATAGACTCTACTCAGTACTCTGTAATCACCTATATGGGAAAATGATGCAAAAAGTAATGGATAAATATATATATAACTGATTCAAATTTATTGTACACTTGAAACTAACACGATATTGGAAATTAACTAAAAATTGATTGTAAATTTTTGCAATTTATACATTATTGCAAATCAATAAAAAATTTTTAAAAAGAACTTACACAAGTATTCCATGAGTAAAATGGTTGAGTTCTGTGGGAACTACTTCATCAGATACTACAGAATAACCACATTACAAACCTTAGTGCCATGTCAAGTACATTAAAAATGTTTTTGTAGTATAACAGTGTGTGGTAAATTTTCATGATTTTCTTTGTGGTCAGTTCGTTTTTAAGTATCTTCCTTCATGGGATGTTTTCATGATGCAAGATACACTCTCTCTATAGATATCTGAAAGCATATATTTTGGACAAGCATACACCATTCTTGAAATCTGCATATAGGTAGCTCAGAAAGTCTGATATTGGACAATTGAATGTTAATATTCCATTTGGAAACTCTATCATCCATCATCCACGCAAGTACTTTTCCCGATGGGAGTCTGCTCACAGACTTAACTGAATAAATGATAGAAAATCATCCAAGTGAAAAACTTCTCTCAAGTAATAAATGACAATAATATTAAGGAGAGGCAAAATTCAGAAAACCCAGCAATCTGTAATAAGTGAAAAGTAATTAATTTTGAAAATAGTATTTGTGTGATTTTTATCACTCCAAGTAATTCAGCAGTCCCTCAATTTGCCTCAAAGCTTTTATTTATATAAAACATATTAAATTTATATATGTCCACTCTAAGAGTCAGAAAAATGATAGATCTTGTAATAAAAATCACTGGCATGGCTCAATGTGTTAAGAACATCAAACAGTGAATTAGAATCGACTTTAAAATGTGAAAAAATATTTTCTTATTTTGAACACTGAAAATCTGAATTAATTTACAGAGTGAGAATCAGCCTAGGAAGCAAATGTGTAAGTTGAAGTGTTTGCTTTAAAAGTAAACAAAGGAAAAATTTTCCTCCTTACATATAACCCCAATTTCACCTGGAGAGGAGGAGAGAGAGAGGAGGGAAGGAAGAAAGGATGGAGGGAGAAATATAATTTAGTCTTTTTATTTGATATCTTGGCATATTTTTCATATTCTTACAGTAAAGCAAATTAACTTTCCTGATGAACTCCATTTACTTAAATACCTTTTTTTTTTTTTCCTGTTTTCTGACATGCAGCCTAAGGTAAATAAAAAGAGAAAGAAACTCCAGCTGAATCACAGAGAAACCTTAAATAGCAATGCTGCAGTTCTTCTTCCATAGTCATTAGTTTCTGTGCATTTTGTGTGGGAATGAGCCTTTACAAGGAACACACATAGGCAGAAACTATCCTTAATGGCATAAATTCATGAATCCAATATCTAATCCTTGACCTCAAGTATCATATTCAATATAGAGATGAAGTAAAACACATTTTTGGAGTAAAACTTAGATGAGAAGAAGGTTTAAATTTATTTTAGAAACTCCTAATTCCATCCCATTTTATTCTTTTATCTTCAATGAAACAATGAAAAAGCTTTTCCTTATTCATACAAAATAAGGCTTCTAATATTATTTTCACATCAGGAGTTATTTGCTATGCTGATGCGTGTTAAGTGGCACCCAAAGTGATTTTCACCATGGCCACAGCAGTATTCCAATTAAAACACTAACATGAGATTTCGCCTGTTACCTTCTCTGCCTTGACTGCTGAAGAATTGATGCTTTTGAGTTGAGGTGTTGGAGAAGACTCTGGAGAGTCACTTGAACTGCAAGGAGATCAAACCAGTCCATCCTAAAGGAAATCAATCCTGAGTATTCATTGGAAGGACTGCTGCTGAAGATGAAACTCCAGTATTTTGGCCACCTGATGTGAAGAATTGACTCACTGGAAAAGACTCTGATGCTGGGAAAAATTGAGGGCAGGAAGAGAAGGGGATGACAGAGGATGAGATGGTTGGATGGCATCACTGACTCAATGGACATGAGTTTGAGCAAGCTCTGGGAGTTGGTGATGGACAGGGAAGCTGGTAAGCTGAAGTCCAAGTGGTCACAAAGAGTCAGACACGACTGAGCAACTGAACTGAACTTTCTAAGTACATCTTCCTAGAGTTCTGGCTTGGGGCAGGAAAGGAGAGAATATCATACCTTATGCGGCACTGCAGGCTGTAAGACTAGAAAGAAGGGAGCTGTGTAACAGAAATTTGGTAGGTGAGGAAAGGTGTTCACTAGGGACTAAAGTAAAGAGTATTAGAGGCTAAGGATAAGGAATGCCTAATGGCAAGTCAAGTGAGTGAAAGTGAAGTCGCTCAGTCATGACTGACTCTGTGCAGTCTGTCCATGGGATTTTCCAGGCAACAGTACTGGAGTGGATTGCCATTTCCTTCTCCAGGGGATCTGCCTGACCCAGGGATCAAACCCAGGTCTTGCACATTGTAGACAGACACTTTACCATCTGAGCCACTAGGGAAGTCCAATGGCAAGTAAAACAGTGACTTGATTGTCTAGACACTGCCTCAGGAACGTCTGACATCAAAGAATATGAATCCACAGCATTAGAGCTCTAGGTAGTAGTTTAACCATAGAGAAAGGGAGAAGTTACAATCAGAACCCTTTATCTAGAAAAACTGGGAGTGAAAGATAAAGAAACATGAGGACAAGGAAGAAGAAAGGGGCAAAATGACAGGATGTGGAAAGGGCCTGGGGTCTGTATAAAGCAACAGGAGCAGCAGCCAAGTTAAGGATTTTCAGGACAGCCTCAAGCAGAATCAGACTATGCTGTAACATTAAAGACATAGAAAGTAATGTTCTAAATTCCCTTACTTTAAGAAGAAAAAAGGTCATACATTTGGGTATAGAGTAGGATTAACTAGTTCAGAACTTTAAAACAAAAATTGATTATCAATGTGTCAATTTATGTTTCAGAAGAAAACTTTCAGTAAGATAGGATGGAGATCTCTTATCTAAGTCGCAGATCTCACCAGATAATCTGTGCTACCTGTATACCTTTTTGTCGACCTTTGATTAAATCGGCAACACTGGAGTCACTCTCTGTTTCTAGTTCCCTGGAGGAAACGCTAATAATTTTGATTCAGTTTTGTACTCTAGCCATCAGCACAGATTCACATATCATGTTTCCCAGATAATGGAACATGGCAGCAAGATATACTGCTGACTGTACTGTTTTTTTGACCACAATGTAACTCATTAACATCCATCTTCTTCAGGTCAATACATAACATTGTGCTGATTCTTTAAAAACAATTCTATCTGCATGTCTTGCAGATGTGTCTGAAGGGAATAGGAATCAGCAAGCAGAAACTGGTAGCTTGTGAGGCATTCTGGGCCTGGTTGTGCAGGACATGTTTTGAATAAGCAACAAGGGTGTGTCAGCTGGTCTTTTCTTATCTTCCTAATTAGAGATCTTCAAAATCCATAACAGTAAATGACTCTTCAGATTGATGAGGGAATCTGATTGAAAAGGATCCAAAATTTTTGTCAGTGCCATCATAAATAGACCTTGGCAGGATTTCTTTAAAAAAATTTGGCCACAAGTGTACATAATTAACTGCATTTCTGACTCAGTGTATTATAATTCTGGATCCTCAGAATAGAAAGTCATATTTTGAATGACATCTGTGAAATGGTATTCTTTGGTCCTAAGGTGATTTAAAGATTCTATAAACACTCCTTCTATAATTTTATATGATATGATATGGAGATGAAAAAGATAGCCCACTAAGCCTTGCATCAGAGACAAGGGAGCATGTGTACACAATTCCCACCAGAGCTGACTTTCAATCCCCTCTTACAGGAGACTGGTGCACATTTGGTAGACCAGGGTTCGCTTTTCATCTTGTATTATTTTCTATTTTAAAAGCCCCATTCATGTCAAACCTTCTTTATCATTTGGGTTGACGTTACTGATAATTACATGTAAGCGACAGAAGTATATCAGGACTGTTCTGCACTAATAAGTTTACCACAGTTGTGATAATTCCCTTAATGCTCCTTTTTTGACATTTAATGATATTAATGTCTACATAATCAATAAAATGGAAGTATATGCATTCTCATATGTCACGTGTGTGTGAGAGAGTTAAGAAAGATATGAAGATGTGGACATTTTAAACCTCTATGTTGAAAAATATGAGATTGTCATTTCTAGATTATATGTTTGAAATATCATTATGGCTAGCAGAAATTTCATCTGAAGCTAGTAACAGAGCTTTGAATCTAGTGACGTAAGCAAGTAGTGACTGCACATACACACATATGTGCATATATACATATAGAAGTGTGTATATAAATATATTCATATATACACAAATATATGGATCATATATAAACATATAAGTTCTAGGCCATGTACATGTATACATATGTGTGTACATGCTGAGTAAAAATATTCTTCAACTGGGAACTGAAATAACTGCTATTGTCTCTATATAAGCAAGTAAACTATTTTTATGGAATTCTTTATACTCTTATGTTGAAAAACTAACTTGCCTATTTTGCTGTTTAGTTCAAAGTGCCATAATCCAACAAAGAAATACATTAATAAATACTGCTCATAGATAAACTAGACATTGGACAGACAAAATATTTTAAGAATCATTAACAATTACAAATTAATAAGGGAATAAGTGTAGATATTTGATATTGGAATTCTAAGGCATACAATGAAGAAAAAGCAGATAAAAAGTTTGGGAGATGGAAGTGATCTGATTATTGTTCTAGATTTCTGTATCACTTGGTGCATCTCCTCCTTGCTATGGTATATTTCTTCTTGTGCAATGAATAGAAAAGATGCTGTATCTCACATGTAAATAAAATGATGATTCCATTGTAAGAGAGGTAAGAAAGATAGATTCCATTCATGGAAAATCAATTCTCTAAGCTCGCTCTATATGGGTTTCTCTCATTTGACAAATAAAAGGTAGCTTGTAGAGAGGAATGTGAGATAACATGAGGGTCTTTTCAGCACATTCCTAGAAAGATTAAGAGCTATTAATGGGGTCCTTTGCCAACAAAGGTCCGTCTAGTCAAGGCTATGGTTTTTCCAGTAGTCATATATGGATGTGAGAGTTGGACTGTGAAGAAAGCTGAGCGCTGAAGAATTGATGCTTCTGAACTGTGGTGTTGGAGAAGACTCTTGAGAGTCCCTTGGACTGCAAGGAGATCCAATCAATTCATCCTAAAGGAAATCAGTCCTGGGTGTTCTTTGGAAGGAATAATGCTAAAGCTGAAACTCCAGTACTTTGGCCACCTGATGCGAAGAGTTGACTCGTTGGAAAAGACTCTGATGCTGGGAAGGATTGGGGGCAGGAGGAGAAGGGGACGACAGAGGATGAGATGGCTGGATGGCATCATCCACTCGATGAACGTGAGTTTGAGTGAACTCCGGGAGTTGGTGATGGACAGGGAGGCCGGGCGTACTGTGATTCATGGGGTCACAGAGTCGGACATGACTGAGCGACTGAACTGAACTGAACTGAATGGGGTCCTCCTGGTGTTGATTCAGTAACATCTAAAATGAAAGAACAACTTCAGTGAAGGATATCAAGATGATAAACAGAAAATCAGACATTTATTCTATGAAAGATGTTTGCATCACTGGCTCTTTCCAGGAGAGAGTTGCAGTCTTTTGAGTTCAAGGATATTTACCCATTATTTGTTTCTTTTTCTGAGTGCACCTGGAAATTATAACATGGAAAGTCAAGGATTACAAGGATTCCTTGCAATTAAGGAAATAGATTGTAATTCCAAGAGGTCTTAGAGTTTATTTTTCATTCTGCTATTGTGGTCTGAAGATTTCTATATTTATTTAATATAAAAATCTATCTTTTCCCCATTTTCACCTTCAATCTTTTATCCTCTAAATATTCTGAAAACTTGCATAATATGCCATGATTTTATTTCCTCACCAATATTTTTATTTGACACCTCTCCTCCACAGTTTAGATGCCACTTACTCAATGTCTTTCCTAGCCACCCAAGCTCTAGTAATCTCAAAGAATCCTGAACTCAATGCAACTTTTCTCATTTCCTTTTAATCTCCTGCAAATACTGTCTTATAAGTTCCTTGTGGCTCATCATTTGCTGTTAGAAAGTATTTAATGAATAAATTAATCAAAATTACTTAAATTTAAGCTGCATTAATCATATGAATCAATAAACTAATGCAATATATTGCAGCTAATCTCCAAGATAGTTCAAAGTGTACTCAGCTTTTGATATTCACCTAGAGTGTTGCTCCCTTCCACATTATACCAGAATTGGTTTCTGTAACTGATAGAATATAAAAACAGTGTTAGGTCATGTTTCAGGTAACATTACCAATGACTGAAGCTTCCCTTTTGATCATCTTCTCGCTCTCTCTCTCTGCCTTTCTTTCTCTCTAATTCTTTGCTCTGGGGGAAGTTATGTTGCTGCTGCTCAGATGCTCAGTCATGTCTGATTCTTTGCAACCCCATGGACTATTGCCTGCCAGGCTCCTCTGTCCATGGAATTCTCCAGGCAAGGACACTAGAGTGGGTTGCCATTCCCTACTCCCAAGGAGAAAGGAAAATCATGACTAAATTGTTACTTTAAAATGGCATTGAAAAAGATATTTTTCATATTTTTGTGCCATGTTGATTTTCCACTTTGTCCTTGCACATAAATGTTTCCAATCAAAGAAAGCATATTTCTATTTCTGTATCTCCTTTTCCTGGGCTTATTATTCCCAAGGCATATTTTCAGAGATCTAGACACTTAGCCATGGCCTGAGAGCATTACTTTAATCTAGGCATGCAAGTAGTGAGAAAAATGAGCAGTTCACTCCCCTCCATAACCTCTAAGACTGACTGATCTCTGATCATACAGTGGTCTCACAGAATGAATAAACAAGATTTTCATTAAATGCTGATACTAAGCACTCTTATGGGTAAGGGTAAGGGAAGGACAAACCTTCCATATCCTCTCTACAAACAAATGCTAGTAATGCACAGGTAGGTACTCCTGCAAGGAAGAGGAAACTGATTAGTTAGGTCTGGGACAGTGCAGAACTATGTAAAGTGCAAGCACAAATGTACTCTGAGTGTGCAGACATAAGCCCTCTGTTGCTTTTATTTAACAAAGCTTTTCTTTGTATTTCAATCTGGTTCCCTCGAACTTTTACTATTTTGGATAAACGGTGTCTGACCCAAAACCTGCTTAGATGAACTTGAGTTTCTGGCTTCACTGACATGCCTCAGTGAAGAGCTACAGTTATTCCTTTGTGATGAGAATCAAACCTTGTCAGATATGATCTTAAGTAAAAGAAAATATAAAGTGTCTTACACAGATAGCATAATCCTAGATACACAAAGCTTNCACGGACTCGATGGGCATGAGTCTGAGTGAACTCCGGGAGATGGTGATGGATAGGGAGGCCTGGCATGCTGCGATTCATGGGGTCGCAAAGAGTCGGACACGACTAAGCGACTGAACTGAACTGAACTGAACTGATGTAAACCTATCTGCGACCTTAGACACTCAATGAATCTTCTTTCCTTCTTTCTTCCAGCTCACCCAGACTTCTGGAAACCTCCTGACCAGAGCTGTATAACAGAACTTTTTGTGATGATAGAAATGTTCTGTATAACCAACACCCAATATAGTAGCCTTCAGCCACATGTAGCAGTTAAAACACTTGAAATATGGCTACTGTGAATGTAAATTTTAATGTTAGGTAATTGTGATTTAAATTAAAATAGCCATGTGTGGCTAGAGGCTACCACACTGAAGTGTAGCCACAGACCAGCATTGTGCAACAGAAGCCACTAATAATGTAAATGTTTAAAAATGGCTATTGAGCACTTGAAATGTGGATAGTAGGGTAAATGAGGAACTGAATTTTTTACTTTATTTCATTGAAATTCATTTTAATTTAAATAGCCCCACGCAGCTGGTGGTTATAAATACTAAAAAGCACAACTCTAGACCAAAGCTTCTCAAATCTTGAAGTGTTAGTCACTTAGTCATGTCCGACTCTATGTGATCTCATAGACTGTAGCCTGCCAAGCTCCTCTATCCATGGGGATTCTCCAGGCAAGAATAATGGAATGGGTGGCCATTCCCTTCTCCAGGGGATGTTCCCGACATGTGGATCAAACCCTGGTCTCCCGCATTGCAGGCAGACTCTTTACTGTCTGAGCCACCAGGGAAGCCTGGTATGAATCACCTGAGAATCTTGTTAAATTATATGCTCTGATTTAGTAGATTTGGAGAGAAGTCTGAGATTCTGCATTTCAAACACTCTCAGAGGATGCCTACGATGCTTGTCCCTGGACCACATTTTGAGTTGTAAGCCTCTGCAGTTGTTGTTCAGTTGCTCATTCATATCTGACTCTGCTACCCCACAGACTGTAGCACTCAGGCTTCCCTGTCCCTCACCAAACCCTGGAGCTTGCTCACATTCATGTCCATTGAGTTGGTGAAGCCATCCAACCATCTCATCCTTTGTCATCCCCTTCTCCTCCTGCTTTCTATCTTTTCCAGCATCAGGGCCTTTTTCAATGAGTCAGCTCTTTGCATCTGGAGCTTCAGCTTCAGCATCAGTCCTTCCAGTGAATGTTCAGGACTGATTTCCTTTAGGATTGACTGGATTGATTTCCTTGCAGTCCCAGGGACTCTCAAGAGTCTTCTCCAACACCACAGTTCAAAAGCATCAGTTCTGCAGCACTTAGCCTTCTTTACGGTCAAACTCTCACAGCCATGCATGATTACTGCTAAAGCCATGGCTTTGACTAGACAGACCTTTGTTGGCAAAGTAATGTCTCTGCTTTTTAATATGCTGCCTAGGTTTATCCTAGCTTTTCTTCTAAGGAGCAAGTGACTTTTAATTTCATGGCTGCAGTCACCATCTGCAGTGATTTTGAAGCCCAAGAAAATTAAGTCTTTCATTGTTTCCATTGTTTCCCCATCTATTTGCCATGAAGTGATGGGACTGGATGCCTAGATCTTGGGTTTTTGAATGCAGAGTTTTAAGACAGCTTTTTCATTCTCTTTTTTCACCTTCATCAAGAAGCTCTTTAGTTCCTCTTTGCTTTCTGCCATAAGGGTGGTGTCATCTGCATATCTGAGGTTAGTGCTCCTTCTTCTGGCAGTCTTGATTCCAGCTTGTGATTCATCCAGCCTGGCATCCTGCATGATGTATGCTGCATATGAAAGGTCATTGCTGAACCACAAAAGACACCAGGACTCTTGGCCTCCAAAGAAGAAGAATTCATTCTGGGGCCAGAGAGGAAGCTTAATCACACAGAGCTTTTGTGTAAAAAAGTTTTATCAAAGTATAAAAAAAAAACAGAGAAAGCTTCTGACATAGACATCAGAAGGGGGCAGAAAGAGTGGTCCCTGATTAGTGTTAGCGATGGAGTTATATACTTTTTACTTATTACAATGAGTCAAAAGAATGTCTGGAGGTTATAAAGACCTTACTAGACCCACTCCCATAATTTACATTTTAAGAATATAGGATTAGCCAGAAGGTTTTTTCCAGAAACTATCCTCAAGCAGGATACATTATTGTTATATAATCCTAAGAAATGTAGAGGAAAAAAAGTTTGTCCTTTCCTCCTCCTTGAGATTTCCAGACCCTTACCTCCTTCTCAAGAACCCCAGACCCCTCTCTCCTTGGGGACCACCGGACTTCTTATCAACCTGCCTAGGAATTGACTCTCTCACACATAAGTTAAATAAGCAGGGTGACAATATATAGTCTTGATGTACTCCTTTCCCAATTTGAACCAGTTCGTTGTTCCAGTCCAAGGCTCTACATAGTGCTTCCAATTCTGAGCTCTCTCAACTCTGAATCCATGGAACTAGTGGCAGCAATGCATGAGCTATTTAGGAGCTGTTTTTGACACTTCAAAAAGCTTAACAGCACTTTGGACACTTTCTGGCAAGAATGCAAAAATCATACATTATTTATGGTGTGAAGAGGTACAATTTCTAGCAATTTTATTTCTAGGAATATACCCCAAAGATAATCTGGGGAAAAAAGGTGTATATACAGGCTATTCACTGCAGCATTATTTATAAAATCTAAAGAGAAAATCCTATATGTCTTACAATAGTGTTGCAGGAAAGAAAGTGGGCCTGAGAGGATGGTCACATCCTAGGTCTCAAGTGAGTGTCTTGAACGGCTGCCAAGCGTGGGTTCTTGGCTCCGCACAGGAAAGAATTCATGCGCTAACCACAGTAAAGTGAAAGAAGGTTTACTCAGAGCAAAACACCCCCACAGACAGAGTATGTGCCACCTCAGAAGATGAGAAGCACCAGGGTACAGGGTTGTTGGTTTTTATAGGGGTGGGTAATCTCATAAGCTAATGACTGGGAAGATTCAGTTCAGTTCAGTCGCTCAGTCGTGTTCGACTCTTTGTGACCCCATGAATCACAGCACGCCAGGCCTCCCTGTCCATCACCATCTCCCAGAGTTCACTCAGACTCACGTCCATCGAGTCAGTGATGCCATCCAGCCATCTCATCCTCGGTCGTCCCCTTCTCCTCCTGCCCCCAATCCCTCCCAGCATCAGAGTCTTTTCCAATGAGTCAACTCTTCACATGAGGTGGCCAAAGTACTGGAGTTTCAGCTTTAGCATCATTCCTTCCAAAGAAATCCCAGGGTTGATCTCCTTCAGAATGGACTGGCTGGATCTCCTTGCAGTCCAAGGGACTCTCAGGAGTCTTCTCCAACACCACAGTTCAAAAGCATCGATTCTTCGGCGCTCAGCTTTCTTCACAGTCCAACTTTCACATCCATACATGACCACAGGAAAAACCATAGCCTTGACTAGGCGGACCTTAGTCGGCAAAGTAATGTCTCTGCTTTTGAATATACTATCCAGGTTGGTCATAACTTTTCTTCCAAGGAGTAAGCGTCTTTTAATTTCATGGCTGCAGTCACCATCTGCAGTGATTTTGGAGCCCAAAAAAATAAAGTCTGACACTGTTTCCACTGTTTCCCCATCTATTTCCCATGAAGTGATGGGACCGGATGCCATGATCTTCGTTTTCTGAATGTTGAGCTTTAAGCCAACTTTTTCGCTCTCCTCCTTCACTTTCATCAAGAGGCTTTTTAGCTCCTCCTCACTTTCTGCCATAAGGGTGGTGTCATCAGCATATCTGAGGTTATTGATATTTCTCCCGGCAATCTTGATTCCAGCTTGTGTTTCTTCCATTCCAGCGTTTCTCATGATGTACTCTGCATATAAGTTAAATAAGCAGGGAGACAATATACAGCCTTGAAGTACTCCTTTTCCTATTTGGAACCAGTCTGTTGTTCCATGTCCAGTTCTAACTGTTGCTTCCTGACCTGCATACAGATTATTTTGGGGAAGGGATGGGGATTTCCAGGAATTGGGCCACTGCCCACTTTTCAGTCCTTTACGGTCCAGTCTCAGAATGATCATGTCATTTAGCTGATCTATTACAATGAGTGTATACTGAGTCTTAAGGTCTAGCGGAAGTCAATCATCTGCCATCTTAGACCTAGTTGGTTCCAACCAGTTCATGTCCTGTCCTCAATGGCTGTCATTTTTTTAAAGGTTATGTCCCACTGCCTTCCTACCTCAGGGAACTAGCTTAATACAAAAGAGCACTATGTAGCTATAAAAAGCTAAGCAAATATCTCTATACACTCTATAAAATGACTGCCAAGATATACTAAAAAATAAGTGTGGAGGAAAATGGGTATGGAATGCAAACATTTACCTATATTTGTTAATATTTTTAAGTGAAAACAGGTAACTGCTTTTAAAGTTACCTATAAGTCAGAAGAGAGAAAAAGTAAGAGATATATTATGTCTGAATATGCCCTGGTTTATAGATTTGTCTTAGGAACTATTTTACAAAATTATAAAACAAAATTTTAATTTTAAAATAAGCTACATATAAAATTAAATACAAAATGTTAAATGAACTTAAAAGGATGTCTTAAGTTGGTGGCAAAACCCAATAGGAATTATTTCAAATGACTTTAAAACATATTAATTTGTGACAACCCAGAATGGTGGGTTGGAGTGCAAGGTGGGAGGGAGTTTCAAGAGGGAGGGGACAAATGTATACCTACGGCTGATTCATGCTGACGTATGACAGAAACCAACACAATGTTGTAAAGCAATTATCCTTCAATTAGAAATAAATAAACTTAAAAAAATACACTAATTTGGTAGTAAATTTTTAATAGAATACACTATAGGAACAATAAGAACTGCAAAATGCCTTAAACACCTTGAGAGGTAGTGTAGATATTATTTTGAAACTGTATGCATATTGTGGAATAAAACAAGTAAGAAAATATATTAATGTATTGATTTCTGGTGCAGGAAAAAGACTGGAACCCCAGTCACACCAAATGGCAAGAAACTTTAGTGAAGTCATGACAGAAAGACCGTCTATGCATCAATAAGAGCAACTACACTGGATTGAAATACCTCTCGTATGTTTGAATCCGTGAAGCAGGGCTTTCCTTACGGTGCAGTGGTACAGAATCTGCCTGCCAATGCAGAGACACAGGTTAGACCTTTGGTCTGGGAAAATCCCACAGGCCACAGGGCAACTAAGCCCGGCACCACAACTACTGGGCCCGTGAGCTGCAACTACTGAAGCCTGCACACCTAGGGCCTGTGCTCTGTGACAAGAGACTGCACGGCAATGAGAAGCCTGCACCCCGCAACCAAGAGTAGGCCCAGCTCTCTGCAAACAGAGAAAGCCTGCGGGTGCAGCAGCAAAGACACAGCACAACCAAAAATAAACAAATACTGTTATTAAGGAAATAAAGGAAAATCATTCCTGGTTCTCTTTTTCTGGGAAACCCCCAACCTATCTGCCTACAATTGACCATCTTTGGTGGATGCTAGGGAACCAGTCTGGGCTTCCCAGGTAGCTCAGTGGCTAAAGAATCCACCTGCAATGCAGGAAACTCAGGTTCAACCCCTGGGTTGGGAAGATCCCCTGAAGAAGGGCATTGCAACCCACTCTGGTATTCTTCCCTGGAGAATTCCATGGACAGAGGAGCCTGATGGGCTAGTCCATAGGGTCACAAAGGGCTGGACACAACTGAAGTGACTTAGCACACATGCACACAGGGAGCCAGTTCATTATTTTGAAAACTGGTAAACAGAGGGAAAGAAGCAAACATTTATCCTGCCCTTCCTATACAAATTATACCTCAGGGTAATGAGTTGATGACAGGAAGTTCATCTTTGTAGAAATACGTATATAATAAATAAACATGGAATGACAGAAAGAGAATATAATTTTACAACTCCTAATAAAATAATGAATCTAGGCAATAAAACTTCATAGCTCCTAACATAACAGAAAAAAAAAAAAAAAGACATGCAAACATTAGACACTTTCTGAAGACAGTACACAATATCTACAAAACTGTCTTGCCAAAATTGTAGAACCACAAAGTTTTTAATAGGGGTCCATGGATCAGGCCCATGAAAATATTCTGGGAAGTACATGAACTTGGATGGGTAAAACATACATCCTGATCTTCATAACATTAAACTATAGTTTAAATTTCCTTCAGCTGCAAACATAAGTAACAAATTATAGAGGTATTACTATTAGCAGTGCCTATAATTTTGCTGTCAAAGAATTTACAGATATTGTCATATCATATGACAACTGTTGGCTGGAATTTCAAAACATCATTACTACTCCAAAATGATGGTAGTTAAAGACCCTTTGTGAGCTCTTTAATCTATTTTTTTAAGAGAGCACATATATTAACATCATATTGTGTTTTTAATAATTTAATACCTAAATAGAGAGACTGGGCTTCCTCTATAATCCTATGTATTTTATTTTTTGCATTTAAAAACATTATTCTGAGAAGGAAATACTGTAAACTCACCAGATACAGTCAGCAACTCTCTAGCACATATGAACTGTTTCTTTAAAAATAAACTGCAAGAGACCAGACGTGCTTGGGTTGCCTGACTGGCCTTTCTTGTAAGTTTTCAGAAAACAGAAGCACAATAGCTGGAGTCCAAGCAGTCTTGTGATGGTCTCCAGGTACCCTGTGAGAGGAAAGGGGAGGGTGCCCCTGGAATCATCTTCCTCTTCCCTTCTCCCTTATCCTCTGTCTCAGACATTTCTAACTCTTCCCCTCCCCCATGTCTTACATCATTTCCCAGGAGATAAAGTGTATCCTTCCCTGGTTTGCCAGCTGGTCAGGTTCTCAGTGTGAACCTTTCCAACAGGACCTGGTAGCTAAGACAGTACTAGGAAAATTACAGCCACTGCTTGAAAGTCTGGAGCGGCTCAGTGTGTCTGGAGCAAACCCACTACCTTGTATCTTTGAGTGCAGCTGCATCTTCAGGATAAACAGTTCTGAGGCTGGGCTGAGCAACAGCACAATGAAATTGTCAGGCAGCTGGAGGACAGTAAGCCAGGCTTTGTGGCAAAATTTTACCAAGCTGTGGCTGCTACAGCTGCTGAAGAATGCTAGGCATTAAAAATCAAAGAAGATAATCAGAGCGAATAGAGGCAAGGCCACAACTTTACTATGAGAACTTCAAACATGTCACTTAAAGATCTGGAGATGGTGTCTCAATCAGCTGATGGAACTCAATGACCAGTACAGGCCTGGTGATTTCAACAGCCTATCAGCTGGACTCCTGGTGTAAATGTTTTCCATTTAAGCAAATCCAGATCAGCAGTCTGTCTCCTAACTTACTTCTTTCCAAGAGAAGTCAAACCCCCAAGAATTTAAAGCTTTGGCAACTATAATCAAAAGGAATCTACACATTATAACTCAAGCTTATTGTTAGCCTACAAGGGTATCAAACACAGCTCTTGAACTCCAGAAATGGAAGAATGGCCAAAAAAAGGTCATGTTTTTTTAATTTAGCTGGGTTCAGATACCTGGTTTTACCACCACTACCAAATTCTAGTATAATTATCTGAAATCCCAACTACTAGCTTTTCTAGTTATGATTTGGTAAAAGTATGAAAAAAATCAGACTAGTTACTCCCTTCTCCACACTGATGTTTGTCTGGGTCTAAGTAACAATGACTTTTCTTCTAAAATATATGTGACATCCTTGGAGCTGGCAGCAGATAGTCTTATTCTATAAGTTTACTCTATAACAATAAACAATACGAAAACAAGTGACACTCTTTACAAGTTGACAGGCTTATTTTTTATATCAAAATAAAGAATGAATTTTGAGAACCAAAAAAATAAATAAACTACAAGAATAAAAGAGCCAAAAAAAGAAAAAGACAATAGAAAAGAGCCAAGAGGAAGAGGAAACATANCTCTATAAGTTTACTCTATAACAATAAACAATACGAAAACAAGTGACACTCTTTACAAGTTGACAGGCTTATTTTTTATATCAAAATAAAGAATGAATTTTGAGAACCAAAAAAATAAATAAACTACAAGAATAAAAGAGCCAAAAAAAGAAAAAGACAATAGAAAAGAGCCAAGAGGAAGAGGAAACATATAGAAGAAAGAGATGTAGCTATAACGATCTTTAAAAAATGCATGGTACTTATGTGCATCTTTATATAAACAAACTATTTTAAAAATTAAGTTATAATTGGGGAAACTTGAACATAGACTAGCTATAAGATAGTAAGGAATTATTGCTAATTTTTAGGTGGAATAATAGTACTATGACTATGTTTCTTAAATCCTTATCTTACATGTTGAGATTAATACTGAAATATTTATGCATGAAATTATATGATGCTTGAGATTTACTTTAAGATTATCCAGGAGGGATGAAGTGGAGAAGTATGAAAGAAACGAGCTGATAACTATTGGTTGATCTGTATATCACAGCAGGTAATAGTCTCTACTTTTATTTAAATGTTCCCATAATTTTTTTAAGCCTAACAGAAACCTCACGTTTACCCAAGATAAGACTATTCAGACAAACCCAAATATCACATTTAGTTACTTTCAGTTATAATTATACCAACCAAATGTGGGAACACTCATTTTGTCTTACTAATCAGAAGCTTTAGTGTCTGATTAGTTAAAAGAGAGAGAGGAAAAAATAAATTCATTATTATTTAACAAATACAATTTTTAAAAGTTTCAAAACATAAAATTCTGGGGAGAGAAGTAATGAAAACAGGTTTATAATGGAGGAAAACCTAGACTGCTGATCTAATAAAATGTCTCATATAGTATTCCATTTAGTATGTATTTGACTCACCAGATAGGTTATAGTATGAAGTCAAGTGGGCCTTAGAAAGCATCACCACAAACAAAGCTAGTGGAGGTGATGGAAATCCAGCTGAGGCATTTCAAATCCTAAAAGATGACGCTGTTAAAGTGCTGCACTCAATATGACAGCAAATCTGGAAAACAGCAGTGGTCACAGGACTGGGAAAGGTCAGTTTTCATTCCAATCCCTAAGAAAGGCAACACCAAAGAATGTTTAAACTACCACACATTTGCACTCATCTCACACACTAGCCAAGTAATACTCAAAATTCTCCAAGCTAGACTTCAACAGTACCTGAACTGAGAACATCCAGATGTTCAGGCTGGATTTAGAAAAGGCAGAGGAACCAGAGATCAAATTGCCAACATCCACTGGGTCATAGAAAAAGCAAAAGAATTCCAGAAAAACATCTACTTCGGCTTTATTGACTACACGAAAGCCTTTGACTGTGTGGATCACAAGAAATTGTAGAAAATTCTTCAAGAGCTAGGCATAACACACCACCTTACCTGCCTCCTGAGAAATCTGTATGCAGGTCAGAAGCAACAGTTAGAACTGGACATGGAACAAAGGATTGGTTCCAAATTGGGAAAGGAGTACATCAAGGTTGTATACGGTCACCCTGTTTATTTTACTTATATGCAGAGTACATCATGAAAAATGCCAGGCTGGATGAAGCACAAGCTGTATCAAGACTGCCAGGAGAAATATCAATAACCTCAGATATGCAGATGACACCACCTTTATGGCAGAAAGTGAAAAACTAAAGAGCCTCTTCATGAAAGTAAAAGAGGAGCGTGAAAAGCTGGCTTAAAACTCTACATTCAAAACCTAAGATCTAGGCATCCAGTCCCATCACTTCATGGCTAATAGATGGGGAAACAATGGGAACAGTGAAAGACTGTATTTTCTTGGGTTCCAAAATCACTGCAGATGGTGACTGCAGCCATGAAATTAAAAGTCACTTGCTCCTTAGAAGAAAAGCTATGACAAACCTAGACAGCATATTAAAAAGCAGGGACATTACTTTGCCGACAAAGGTCTGCCTAGTCAAAGCCATGGCTTTAGCAGTAGTCATGTATGGCTGTGAGAGTTGGACTATAAAGAAAGCTGAGCACCAAAGAATTGATGCTTTTGAACTGTGGTGTTGGAGAAGACTCCTGAGAGTCCCTTGGACAGCAAGGAGATCCAACCAGTCCATCCTAAAGGAAATCAGTCCTGAATATTCACTGGAAGGATTCATGCTGAAGCTGAAATTCCAATACTTTGGCCACCTGATGCAAAGAACTGACTCATTGGAAAAGACCCTGATGCTGGGCAAGATAGAACACAGGAGAAGGGGACAACAGAGGATGAGGTGGTTGGATGGCATCACCAACAAGACAGACATGAGTCTGAGCAAGCTCCAGGAGTTGGTGATGGACAGGAAAAGCCTGGAGTGCTGCAATCCATGGGGTCGCAAAGAGTCACACACGACTCTTTGCGACCCCATGAATCGCAGCACGCCAGGCCTCCCTGTTCATCACCATCTCCCGGAGTTCACTCAGACTCACGTCCATCAAGTCCGTAATCCCATCCAGCCATCTCATCCTCTGTCATCCCCTTCTCCTCCTGCCCCCAATCCCTCCCAGCATCAGAGTCTTTTCCAATGAGTCAACTCTTTGCATGAGGTGGCCAAAGTACTGGAGTTTCAGCTTTAGCATCATTCCTTCCAAAGAAATC
>SJYX01006300.1:8743-38188 GCA_006410675.1 Oreotragus oreotragus | reverse complement strand
TATTGCTGAAGCCTGGCTTGGAGAATTTTGAGCATTACTTTACTAGCATGTGAGATGAGTGCAATTGTGTGGTAGTTTGAGCATTCTTTGGCATTGCCTTTCTTTGGGATTGGAATGAAAACTGACCTTTTCCAGTCCTGTGGCCACTGCTGAGTTTTCCAAATTTGCTGGCATATTGAGTGCAGCACTTTCACAAGATCATCTTTCAGGATTTGAAACAGCTCAACTGGAATAGGTTGTAGGTTCTTGCCAAATTATTACCATTTCTCTAGTCCTATACAGGAGCAAGTGTCCATTGACAATCAATCCTAACTGCTTAGAAGTCAGATAACAAGAGTAGAAGAAAAGACGTTATGAAATAAGGGGAGACTTTCTTTTGTCTTTGTCCTAGATTCACCAAACAACATCAGATCTTGTAGTTCCTAAGTAGATTTTTCAGTTGGGATGATTTCATTGTAACCAGCTATCAAATTTAACTGTGATAATTCTTGTTATAAATTGTTGTACTTAGCCACTCACTCCTGTCCAGCTCTTTGAGACCCTATGGACTATAGCCCATAGGCTCCTCCATTCTTGAGAATCTCCAGGCAAGAATACTGGTGAGTGTGTAGTTCCCTTCTCCAGGGGATCTTCTCAGCCCAAGGATCAAACCCGCATATCCCGCATTGCAAGTGGATTCTTTACCATCTCAGCCACTAGGGAAGCCCTCATTATAAATTAATACATTTATTTTCAAGTATAAATATAAGTTTCAACAGCAAGAGCCCCACTTTATCTAGAGCCCAGTCACCTCCAAATGAACTGACCATGATGTTCCAGATATACAGAAGTAGAAAATTCCCCCAAGGAACAGGAATTCAGAAATTCAGCTATCACCTTTCTTATCTACAATGCTAGAAGGATGTTCATAAAATTTTGCCATAACCACAATCTATCGTTTAATGAAGTAATAAAGCAAGTGTGTCCAAAAGTTGCCCCATAAATCATAGCACCTATTATATTTTCTTCTTTTATTACTATTAAACAGAATAATAGAATAAGGCACTTCAAAATTAGCAAAACATTTTCTCTGCTTATCACCATATGTCATAGTGAACTTCTTACACTAGAAGGGGAGGGGAGAAGCTAACCAATTTTGTGGTACTCTATGACAATACAACGAGGTTTGGAGAAGAGCAAACTTAGGATGGGTGTAGGTCCAGCAAGGACCAGAATTACTTTCAGTCTCTTTAGTTGTAACTCAAGATGTATTCAACCAAAATTAACTTCGACCTCTGAGCCTTAACAACTTTCTTCTAGTTCCTGAAACTCTCATTCCATTCTGACTCTGCAGAAACATGAAAGGGCCTAGAACCAAAGGATACTAGTGAAAGAGGTAAGAAATCAATGACTAGATTGGTAGATGGATCAAATTACCTGATTGAACCTTAAAATTAACAGAGCATTTGGGTAGGATCATAGGACTTTGGTTGTTTTCTTCTTTATCAAATTTGTACATAGCAAGTTTTCTAACAATGAGAAATCTATTTTTAAAAACCTGTGTTCTTTCTCTAAAAGCCTGTAGAGTCTGAAGGGACCAGAAGAGGCCATGCAGACTAACGTTAGGAGACTTCTTTGACTCTTCATTTTGAATCCTTGTGTTAAGATGGACTCATCTGTCACCATCAAGTATTATTTTCTTTCATTCACGCTAAAGAACCCCCTCAAAATACCTTACTTTATGTGTTTTATAGTGCCTTGCAAGATACAAAAACTTCTGTCTACCTTCTTTGATTTTTGATCCATTTGACAGTGCTGTGGAGTTACAGATGAAGAAACTGAGGCTGAGAGCGATGAAATGGGTCACCTAACTGATGGTTCAAAAGTAGCAGAATTAGGTACAAAATACAAGGCCCCAGCACTAAATAGAGTGCTTCTGCTAGCCCACTATGTTCCCTCCTATGTGATTCTGTTAAAATAACTTAAAGTAGAGGATTCATCTCTGCTTTTTTTTTCTCTAACCAAATATCTGACAAAAATGGACAAGGTGGCAAAAATACAAATACTATGAACTGAACTGAATGCCATCTCTTTCTATAAATGCCTGACTTCTCATCTAATCATTGAATATGACTTCAAATTATATTTTCCCATATATTTTATATTAGATAAAATATTCCATAATAACTATAAACTCAGTTTGCATAGAATTAAATCAGTTATTATAGAATTATAATTAGTTTACATATTCCTCAGAATTTTATTTGCAAATATATCCTCACACATGCCAAGCAATTTAATAAATACTGTGCACCATACTGAAGTATGCAAATTTTGGCAATACCTGGCAACTCTAATCATTGCAATATCATCCCACAGCCAATATGAGAAGGATACCAATATTAAGTCCTGTAGAAAATCAGAGTTAAGCAAAAACAGAAAGATATACACACAACCACATACACACACATCCTCACACAAATAGAGAAGTGTGGATGGAGAAAATAGCCACTTGAGGTAATTTTCAGTAACTGCATCTATAATAGAAAGCTGCAGCTTGTTCGAGGGAGCTGATCTATCTCAGTTCAGTTCAGTTCAGTTGCTCAGTCATGTCCGACTCTTTGCGACCCCATGGACTGCAGCATGCCAGGTTTCCCTGTCCTTCACCATCTTCCGAAGTTTGCTCAAACTCATGTCTATCAAGTCGGTGGTGCCATTCAACCATCTCATCCTCTGTCAACCCCTTCTCCTCCTGCCTTCTGTCTTTCCCAGCATCAAGGTCCTTCCCAGTGAGTCAGTTCTTCACATCAGGAGGCCAAAGTATTGGAGTTTCATCTTCAACATCAGTCCTTCCAATGAACACTCAGGACTGATTTCCTTTAGGATAGACTGGTTTGACCTCCTTGCAGTCCAAGGGACTCTCAAGAGTCTTCTCCAACACCTCAGTTCAAAAGCATCAATTCTTCAGCGATGATCTAATCAAGTTTATACCTGGGTCCTTTTTTCAGGAGTGGGCTAGGCTTTGCAGTAGTCTACTACTCCTACCTAGAAACTGCTTAGATAAAATAGTCCAACCTGGCAGGCAACTGCTACAACCCACGGTGACCTTTATTATCTTCTTATTAGTACCCTTTTCAATTTGGCAAAATTTTTTTTAGTTCCTGATACCATATATGACTCTCAGAATATAGAAAAATAATAGAGAGCCTGCCTTCATGAAATTCACAATACAACAGTGAAGAAAAACAGTAAAGAAACAATTGAGTGAGTGAGTGATAGTCACTCAGTCGTGTCTGACTCCTTGTGACCCTATGGACCGTAGCCTACCAGGCTCCTCTGTCCATGGAATTCTCCAGGCAAGAATACTTGAGTGGACTGCTATTTCTTAATCCTTCCTTCTCCCAAGCTAGGGCTTTTGGCTGTGTCTTTTGGCTTAACACCCATTAAGAAGTGATCCCAGTTTTCAGATAACAGAACAAGAGTTCCTATTCCCTTTCCTATTCCGATTCCCTGACTTTGTCAAGCTGCTCAGGTTAAGAGAAAGGGAATAGGAGCTCCTGTTCTGTTACCTGAAAACTGGGATCACTTCTTAGTGGGTGTTAAGCTAAAGTAAAGTAAGTAAAGTCACTCAGTCGTGTCCGACTCTTTGTGACCCCGTGGACTGCAACCCACCAGGCTCCTCAGTCCATGGGATTCTCCAGGCAAGAATACTGGAGTGGGTTGCCATAAAAGACACAGCCAAAAGCCCATGAGCAAGAGAAGGAAAGATTACTACTTGCAGCAAGTAAGAACAACAGGTATATTTCCCAAAGCAGTGTCTCACCAACAACAAAGCTGGAGAAGCTTGAAGCTAAGGGTTCACATATATTCATGAAGGGACTTGAGCAGAAAAGAATTCAGCACAGAATTGGAACTAAGGTAGACTGCAACCCACCAGGCTCCTCAGTCCATGGGATTCTCCAGGCAAGAATACTGGAGTGGGTTGCCATAAAAGACACAGCCAAAAGCCCATGAGCAAGAGAAGGAAAGATTACTACTTGCAGCAAGTAAGAACAACAGGTATATTTCCCAAAGCAGTGTCTCACCAACAACAAAGCTGGAGAAGCTTGAAGCTAAGGGTTCACATATATTCATGAAGGGACTTGAGCAGAAAAGAATTCAGCACAGAATTGGAACTAAGGTTGACAAAGTCCAAGCTTTACTTGACTGAAATCTCCAGGGTCAGAAAAGGTCAACATCATCATTCCTTAGATTCCAGTAGATCTGGTGGTTGAGCATATGGTCGGAGGAGGGGTCAGTTCCACAAAACAGACCAAGAACCCACATACTGGCTATCTTTACCACTGAAACATAACTGGGAGTCTTTATAACTGATTTATTCCTTAGCTATTGTTACTTTTCTTGCCTAAGAACACATTTGTTCTTTTGTCCTTAAGATCATTAAATACTGAGACCTGATCAAGGATTGTGGTCAGGCTTAGATCACAAAATAGCTGAGGCCTTGTTCTAATGTCAAGAAAACCATGCCTGGTTCTCTTTCTCCAGGGACCCTCTGCATTATCTGCTTATAGGTCCCAGCAGACAGTGGTATTATGAATTCTCCAGCATGCCTGGAGCCTAGAAATGCAGCTCATCCAAAGAAATTAGCAGCTACCAAATCTCTTTCAAACGTGTGGAACAACCTAAAAAGAGAACCAATTATTGGTTGATTATTTCAAACATGGACCATGTGCAAAGGTAAGGGTTAGATGAGTTGAGAAATGTTTTATTGATATTTTATGAATTATTGCTTACATTTGTACCAGCATCCAGATGGTCTCTGTGCTCTAAAGTTATTTTTTTTTAAACTGGAACCAATTTTAGACTCTATCACCAAATGTACTAGACAGAATAATATCTTCCAAAAATATCCCCATGCCCTACTACCCTGGAACCTATGAATAGTTCACCTTACATGGTACAATATTAGGAGAAAGCAATGGCACCCCACTCCAGTACTCTTGCCTGGAAAATCCCATGGATGGGGGAGCCTGGTAGGCTGCAGTCCATGGGGTCGCTGAGTCAGACACGACTGAGCGACTTCACTTTCACTTTTCACTTTCATGCATTGGAGAAGGAAATGGCAACCCACTCCAGTGTTCTTGCCTGGAGAATCCCAGGGATGGCGGAGCCCAATGGGCTGCCATCTGTGGGGTCGCACAGAGTCAGACACGACTGAAGTGACTTAGCAGCAGCAGCAGCAGCAGTACAATATTATGATATAAGAAATATATATTTTAGTCTTGGCTCCTGGTCAAATCCTAAAGTCCTTATAATTTCCTAAATGATAAGACTGAAAGGGGACTTCCCTGGTGGTCCAGTAGCAAAGACTCTGCATTCCCAACTTTTGAGGGCTGGGTTCCATCCCAGGTCAGGGAACTAGATCCCACATGCCCTCAACTAAAGCAAGATTTCACATGTCACAGTAACAATCGAAGATCCAGCATGCTGCAACTAAGACCCGAGGCAGCCTAATTAACTAATTTTTTTAAAAAGAGAGTTGTTCAGTTGCTCAGTCATTTCCGACTCTTTGTGACCCTATGGACTGCAGCACACCAGGCTTCCCTGACCTTCACCATCTCCTAAAGTTTGCTCAAACTCATGTCCATTGAGTTGGTGATGCCATCCAACCATCTCATCCTCTGTCGTCCCCTTCTTCTGCCTTTGATCTTTCCCAGCATCAGAGTTTTTTCTAATGAGTCAGTTTCTTGCATCAGGTGGTCAAAGTATTAGAGCTTCTGCTTCATTACCACTGCCTACAATGAATACTCAGGATTGATTTCTTTTAGGATGGACTAGTTGGATCTCCTTGCAGTCCAAGGGACTCTCAAGAGTCTTCTCCAACACCACAGTTCAAAAGCATCAATTCTTTGACGCTCAGCCTTCTTTACAGTCCAACTTTCACATCCACACATAACTACTGGAAAAACCATAGCTTTGACTATTGTCAGCAAAGTAATGTCTGTGCTTTTTAATATGCTGTCTAGGTTTGTCATAGCTTTTCTTCCAAGGTGCAAGCATCAGATTTTAATTTCATGGCTGCAGTCACCATCCACAGTGATTTTGGAGAGAGAGAAAGTGAAAGGACCACCTTTTTTTGTTTGTTGGTCTCCAGATCCTGAAATAGCTCCAGAGTAATAAGAAAGAATCATCTTTAGTTATTCGTAACAGGCCCTTTAAACCAGGCCAGAATTTATGTTAATAATATGACTTTAAGAAAGCCCCTAAGGGTAGAGGACTGGTTGCCAGGAGAACCAGCCAGTAATTAGATGGCTGGAACTTTCAGCTCCACTCCCAGGGAAAGAGGCTGGAGGTTGAGTTAATCACTAACGACCAAAGAATTAATCACTTTGCTACATAATGGGGGCTTCTGGTGGCTAAGGCCATAAAGAATCTGTAGCAAATGAGGGAGACCCAGATTCCATCCCTGAGTTGGGAAGATCCCCTGAAGAGAATAGCTATCCACTCCAGTATTCTTGCTTGGAGAATTCAATGGACTGAGAATTCTGATGGGCTACAGTCCATGGGGTCGCCAATGAAAACATTCATTAACCTCTGGTTGATCAGCAGAAATACAAGGTGATAACCTGGGACTCATGACTGGTGTCTGAAATGGAAGGTTGGGAGGTGGGGGCATGTTAGGGAAATTAAAATGGAGGAAGTTTTGTTCAGGCTTCAGAAGCGGGAGAGCGGGCCTCTGATCGGCTTCTGACCTGCCTGGACACTGCCAGAATTCCATGCCTGCCTGTAAGCAAAGCAAGTCAGGAAGCACTTTAGATAAAACCCATTCTAAGAATGAGTCTCGGAATTCTTGAGCCCCTAGAGATCTGGCTAACTCCCTGGGGTCTATTGAAATACTCACAAACAGACAAACAGCATTGTAAAAAAATTAAAATAATGGGACTTCCCTGGTGTTATACTGGTTAAGGATCTGCCTGCCAGTGCAGGAGATATGGCTTTGATACCTGCTCTGGAAAGATCCCACATGCCATTGGGCAATGAAGCCCATGTGCCACAACTACTGAAGCCTGTGCCTTCTAGAGCCTAAGCAAAGCCAGACAGTCTGTGCACAGCAACAAAGACCCGGTACAGACAAAAATCAATATTTTTTTTTTAAAGGAAAGATTAATGTAAAACCACAGCTGCATTTTTGCATGCAAACTGACAATGATATCAGTTTGCAGCCTGGGATTATAAGTGGTAGCCCCCGAAACTGCAATCTGACGTCTCACACATGGGGCAGATGAATCACCCAGGGTCCTTCCCCCAGTTGGGACCCCAGATTGCTGTTAATGAGGGACTTCCCAGCATGCCATTTAAGTCTGGATGTTGGTCAGCACAATTTTGATATATATGCTGTTAATCTTCTCTATTGTTTCTATTTCTCTTTCCTTTTAATGATTGCATATTGAAATTAAGTTAAATAACCCTTTATTAAATATTGAAATTTAAGAGGCAAGGGAAAAAGGGAAAGATATCCCCAGCTGAATGTAGAGTTCCAGAGAATATGAAGGAGAGATAAGAAGGCCTTCTTAAATGAACAATGCCAAGAAACAGAGGAAAACAATACAATGGGAAATACTAGAGATCTCTTCAAGAAAATTGGAGCTATCAAGGGAATATTTTATTTAAGGATGGGCACAATAAAGGACAAAGGGAAAGATATCCCCAGCTGAATGTAGAGTTCCAGAGAATATGAAGGAGAGATAAGAAGGCCTTCTTAAATGAACAATGCCAAGAAACAGAGGAAAACAATACAATGGGAAATACTAGAGATCTCTTCAAGAAAATTGGAGCTATCAAGGGAATATTTTATTTAAGGATGGGCACAATAAAGGACAGACATGGAATGAACCTAACAGAAGCAGAAGATATTAAAAACAGGTGGCAAGAATACACAGAAGAACTATACAAAAAAAGTCTTAATGACCCAGATAACCCACACGGGTGTGGTCACTCACCTAGAGCCAAACATGAGTATGAAGTCAAGTGGGCCTCAGGAAGCATACTACAAACCTAGTGGAGTGACAGAATTCCAGCTGAGGTATTTAAAATTCTAAAAGATGATGCTGTTGAAGTGTTGTACTCAATATGCCAGCAAATTTGGAAAACTCAGCAGTGACCACAGGACTGGAAAAGGTCAGTTTTCATTCCAATTCCAAAGCAGGGCAATGCCAAAGAATGTTCAGACTACCATACTATTGCGCTTATTACACATGCTAGTAAGGTTATGTTCAAAATCCTAGACTTCAGCAGTACATGAACCAGGAATTTGGAATTGTTTGAGCTGGATTTAGAAAAGGCAGAGGAATCAGAGACCAAATCACCAATATTCACTGGAACACAGAGAAAGCAAGGGAACTCCAGGAAAAAAAAAAAAAACATTTCTCCTTCATTGACTATCCTAAAGCCTTTAACTGTGTGGATCACAATAAACTGTGGAAAATTCTTAAGGAGATGGGAATACCAGACCACTTTACCTGTCCCCTGAGAAACTTGTATGCAGGTCAAGAAGTAAGTTAGAACTGGCCACAGAACAATGAACTGGTTCAAAATTGAGAAAGGAATACGAAAACCAACCCCATGGACTGTAGCCTGCCAGGCTCCTCTGTCCACGGGATTTCCCAAGCAAGAATACTGAAGTGGGCTGCCATTTCCTTCTCCAGGGATCGTCCAAACTAGGGATTGAACCCATGTTCTTGCTTGGCAGGAGCATTCTTTACCCCTGAGCCACCTGAAAAGTGCCTATGGAGTCTGCACTAACTCCAAACAGTATCATAACTAATTGTACTACACCCAACTTGTGTCGGAAGAGCTGGTAAATTTGTTGATGTGAGAAACCACAACCACCACCCCCACATTTGTTGTCAGAAATGTTGAGTTAGGAAAATACAGTTTTTTCCTTTGGGCAAAAGGGACTTTGCAGGTGTAATTATGGTTAAGTACCTTGAGATGAGTCCTTAAAAGGAAGACCCTTTTCCATCTGTGGTGAGGGTGGTATGACTACATAAAAAGAGTCCAAGAGAAGCAACATTGCTGGTTTTGAAGATCGGGGAAGGGGCCAAAACCAAGGAATGCAGGCATCCTCCAGAAAGTGAAAAGGCAAGGCTATCCACTTTCCCTAGAGTCTCCAGAGAAGAACACAACCCAGCTGATGTCTTGCTTTTTAGCCCAGTGAGACGTGTGTCAGATTTCTGACCTAAGGAACTGTAAGATAATAAATCTGTTGTTTTCAGTCACTAAATTTATAGTAATCTGTTATAACAGCAATAGACAACTAGGGCACCAAGTGAAGTTAGTTGCATATGACACTTAATATTTGAATCATAATGTTATTTAACTCTTTACATCCAATCCAATGAATGGCCTTAGTAACAAGATAATCACATCAAGTAAAAAGCGTATTAAGTAACTGCAAACAAAGTTGATCAGGAGCCATCCTGGATTAAAACACTTTCATTATTTGCTGGGAAGAAAGTGAAACCATGCCATCAAACCAGAAACTATTGAACTAGTTTTATGTAAACGAACAAAAGTACAGTTGGAAATCCAGAGATTTCCTCTTACGTATCATGTCCTGCATGACTCTAAGATAGTCAGGAGTACAGGGGAAACATATTAATACTCACCCTCTATACAATAAAAAGGGAGACAAGTGCCAATCACTGACAAGTACTGAGCTTTTACATATATTAACTTAATGGATTTTTATACAAACCTAAAATGTAGGTATTCTTTTGCCAAAGTTCAAAGTCCTTTAACCAAGTTATAACAAATAAATAGTAACACTAGGAAAGTGAAAGTCGCTCAGTCGTGTCCAACTCTTTGCAACCCCATGGACTGTAGCCCACCAGGCTCCCCTGTCCATGGAATTCTCCAAGCAAGAATACCAGAGTGGGTTGCCATTTCCTTCTTCAGGGGAACTTCCCAACCCAGGAATAAAGCTTGGGTCTCCTGCATTACAGGCAGATTCTTTACCATATGAGCCACCAGGGAAGCCTTGCAGCTAGATTAAAATTCAAATAAGATTCTAAAGCCTGTGTTCTTTCCATTCTGCTATGCTAAGAAAATGAAATAATTGTGGGAAGAAAGATAGTAAGAAGCATGCACAGTTCTAGAATATTTATCCCTCAATTCCTACAGCATTTGCCTTGTAACTCTCCTTCTCATTTTCTACTTTATGTCTGTAGTGTTTTAGATTCCTGTTTCATTTGTTTTACTGGATTATAAATGCAGAAAGTGTGTCATGGGGATTTTTGTGCCTTCCCCTTACATTCATATAATATCCAGTACTGTTACTATTATTGCTACTGTTACTATTATTGCTGTTGTTACTATTGTTACCATTACTATTATTACTGTTTACAGTAACAATAATATCTGACACTTGTTGAGTACACATTTCTTACCAAGCACTGTTCTAACAATTTCATAATTCTAATTATTCATGTAATCCTCCCAATAATCCTATAAAGTAGGTAATATTATTTTGCTATTTATAGATAAAGAAACTGAAGCACAAGACATTAAGCAACTTGCCCAATATTATACAGCTAGTAAACAGTAGAACCTGGGGAGCAGCCCAAGCAATGTGGCTTATAATAATTGTTATACTGGAAATACAGTAGCCCTCTCCCCTTTATCTATGGAGGATACATTCCAAGAATCCCAATGGAAGACTGAAAATGTATATAGTACTCAACCCTACACATGCTATGTTTTTTCCTATACATACATACTCATGATAAAGTTAATTTATACATGAAGGAAGAGATTAACAGTAACTAATAACAGAATAGAGCAATTATAACAATATATTATAATAAAAGTTATGTGAATGTGAGCTCTCAGAATATTTTACAGTACAGATTTAATGTGTTTTCCATCTTAATCTTAACTAAGCATTTATCACACACTGTGGCTGTAACTTATTTTATTTTGCTCTATTTAGGTGCATCAGGTCTTAGTTGCAGCATGTGGGATCTTTGTTGCAGCACAGGGACTCTAGTTGTGGGCTCAGCAGTTGCTACAAGTGGGCTCTCCAACTGTGGCGAACAGGTTCTGGCTCAGTAACTGTGGCACATGGGCTTAGTTGCTCCGCAGCATGTGGGATCTTAGTTCCCCAATCAGGGATCAAACACATGTTCCCTGCATTGCAAGGTGGATTCTTAATCACTGGACTGCCAGGGAAAAACAGGTTCTGGCTCAGTAACTGTGGCACATGGGCTTAGTTGCTCCGCAGCATGTGGGATCTTAGTTCCCCAATCAGGGATCAAACACATGTTCCCTGCATTGCAAGGTGGATTCTTAATCACTGGACTGCCAGGGAAATCCCTGTGGCTATAACTTTTGCAGTTTGAGGTGCAACAGCAAAACTAGCACACATTTCTTTTTCCTTCTTCACAGTTTCACAGAAGATTTGTTCTTACCACACATCTTAGCAACTTCAGCAGACAGGTTTTTTTCCCTCATTAAACAGAGAACTTTCACCATTTTAATTAAAGAAAATACCTTATGGCTTCCCTATGCTGTATCCAAACTGCCAGCATCACTACCCTTGCATCTGTGGGCCATTTTTAAGTAATCTAATGGCTACATGAACACAAAAATAGTCGATCTGATAATCAAGATGCCACAAGTGACTAATGGGCAGGAGAGCAGAACAAAGAGATGAATCAAATCCCAGGTGGATGCAACAGACAGCACAGGATTTTACCACATGACTCAGAGCAGCGTGCAATCTGAACCTATGAACTGTCTATTTCTGGAATTTTCCATTTAATGTTTTCAGGCCTCAGTTGACCATGTGTAACTGAAACCAAGGACAGCATTTATTAGGGACTCAAAATACCTTTCTTATTATCCTAACAAGATTGAGGAGACAATAAAAAATAACTGTGTGTCAGGTGTCATACTAAGTGCTTATATATGTTGTTTCATTTAAATCTCAGAAAAGCTTTTGTGAGAAAGGGATTACAAGCATACCTGAATAGGTAAGAAACTGAGTTTCAGCTGTTCCAAGTTTGTATTTTCCCATCCTACATATTACCTCTCTGATAATAACAAAAATAAAGTATACAATATTGAGGATTATGATACCATGCAAGGAGATCAACTGATACAAATTACCCTGAATCTCTAACAATGAGCATTAACACGTCCATTTGATTTTATGTTCCACAATTATTTTAATAAGGGGTGTTCTAATGAAATTAAGAAAGACATATCTATTTATGGCATCCTCTCTCTGCCCTCCAATTTTGACTGGCTGAAAAGAGAAAGTCTGAAACACATATTCAACTCACCTATTCTCTTTGGACACAGCTCAGAGAAACTTGAGTCCTACGGCCTACAAGGGGGAGGTTAAAATGAAAGTGTTAGTCGCTCAGCTGTGTGCGACTCTTTGCGACCCCATGGACTGCAGTCTGCCAGGCTCCTCTGTCCCTGGGATTCTCCATACAAGAACACTGGAGTGGGCTGCCATTCCCTTCTGCCGGGGTCTTCCCCACCCAGGGATCGAAGCCGGGTCTCCTGCATTGCAGGCGGATTCCTTACCTGCTGAGCCACTAGGGAAGCGAACAAGAAGGCGCTGGAAATGCACTAACTGTGGGCAATACGTAGAGGATGTGGCCTCCACCTCTTGGATTCTCCCTCTCCCCAGACTCCTGTGTGAGAATTCCAAAAAGGGCAACCAATATGAAACATCATCCAAGGCCAGGAACAGGAGCTCCAGGAGGGCTGACAAGCTGGGGACAGGGATGGGGGAAGGGTAAATTCAGAAGGATGGGATCAGTACTGGGTAATTAGCACACTGCAGTTTCAAGAGTCTAGATGGCTAGAGTTTAAAATCCTGTGACAGATGTACCCAGCCCAGTCTGGCAAAGGCATGGAAGAAAACAGACTAGCCCTGTTCTCGATGGGCAACCAAGAACCACCACCCATAAAATTTTAAATTCCTAATACTGCCTACCCATTGCGGCTGAGGCTGAACAGGAAGTTTTGAAGAACTATATTTTTTTAATCATTGGAAAATCTAAATGTACATCCCTTGTGGATTATCAAAACAAAAATACGCATTTCAAAATTTGAGGGTTTTGTTTTCTGTTTTGTGTGTTTTAAATGGTAAGATGTAATCCTCAAATGAAGAAAATCAACTGGTCTGCAGTTAGAAGAATGAAGTCAACAGTGACAGCAAAGCACAAATAGAGACAGGCAGAGATTCCCACTGTGGCTTGGGTTCCTGGCTCCATCTGCTTCTCTGCTCTCTGTGGCTTGGCACTTAAACCCTCCTTGAATTCTGCGAAGTCATAAATCTTCCTTTTTACCTACAACAGTGCTCAGCTGGATTTCTCTGCTAACAATCAAATTAATACACTATTCAAACACCAACCAGGCACCAAAAGAAAACAGGAATCTAAGTCTGAAAGTTCCTGAGGACTGGGTTTGGGAGGGGAAGGGAGGTGTAAAGGAGTGAGTCATGACAGTCTTTCAACATTCCACAGACCTTAAACCAGAAAAACTCACTCTCCTCCTTAGTCTGCTTCATTTGCTCCTAATTTATGCCTGCCAGCTCTCAACCACTCTCAGCCTTTTCAAATGGAACTGCCAGGATCAGGCAAGGAGAAGTAAATGAGCGTTAGTGGGGAACCTGAAACAAGCCCCAATTTTTTAAGCTCTCAGGTGGCATCTTTAAAAATCTACGTAAATTGCATTGTGTATGTGTGTGTGAAAGTCACTCAGTTGTGTCTTTGTGACCCCATGAACTATACAGGCCATGGAATTCTCCAGGCCAGAATACTGGAGTGGGTAGCCTCTCCCTTCTCTAGGGGATCTTCTTAACCCAGGGATCGAACCCAGGTCTCCCACATTGCAGGCAGATTCTTTACCAGCTGAGCCATAAAACAAGCCCGTAGAGATGCCATTTGATATAAAAGTAATAGCAAAAGATGGGTATTTCACAGGTAATATGAGCATTTCTCAAAAGTGGAAACAAATAAAGCCAATAAACATACACAGAGACCCAGCTTCATTATTGATCAGGGATACACAAATTAAGATACTCTTTTACATTCACTTGATTGTAAAAATCTTAAAGTATGATAACATCAAATGTTAGGATATTTGTTTCACAGGATTTCTCATATTCAGCTGGTAGAAGTATAAGTTCATACAAACACTTTGGAAAAAGTTTGGCATTTACTTTATCAAATCACATACCCTCTAATCCAGCAATTCTTCTCATAGGTGTGTGTGTGTGTGCACGTGTATGTATTAAAGAAGCTCTTACAAGTGATCAATAGGAGACAGTAGAAGAATGTTCCTAAAACTCCTGTTCACTCTTCCAAAACACATAGAAAAAAGCCCAAATGCCCCTCAACGGAATGAGAACATAAAATGTGGTATACTCACAAGAAAGAATATTATATGAAGAGAAAGGGAGTGTTTCGCAGCATCAGGCAACAATACGGATGAATGTTAGCAATAAGATATGGGGGGTGTAAATAAATCCCAACAGATTACTCATAACATACCCTTTTTAAACCGTTTTTTTTTTTTTAAGATAATAAAATACAAGTTTTAGAAATGTATACAGGTACAAAACTTTACCGAAATGGTGAAAGAAGGATTTAGGATGATGATTATCTTTGGTTAGGAAAGAAGAGATAGTGTGAAATGAAATATTTCCTGCCATATCAGGTAGCAAGAAATGGCAGCACCAAATGTGAATTTCTGAGCCCTGCCAACAAATGGCACCACTCTCTACCCAAGGAACTTAAAGATGTTACAGTCATCAGCGATTACAGTCCTCCAATGAAAGAAGGATTTAGGATGATGATTATCTTTGGTTAGGAAAGAAGAGATAGTGTGAAATGAAATATTTCCTGCCATATCAGGTAGCAAGAAATGGCAGCACCAAATGTGAATTTCTGAGCCCTGCCAACAAATGGCACCACTCTCTACCCAAGGAACTTAAAGATGTTACAGTCATCAGCGATTACAGTCCTCCAGTGCGAGCTGGTGAGCCATAAGGGAATTCAAGAGAGAAAAGAATACTTTTGTAGAATTACAGGATGCTGGCCCCAGATAGATGAAATGCATATGAAAGAAATGACTTCAATAATCCCAGACTCTTGCGTCTTCCCATACATAGAAAGGTGCTAAATTCCTTGATACCTGCTTTTCCTTACTTAACAATAATCTTTGATGGTCAGCCTGCCTGACCCCTTTGTTGCAAATTTGTATATTCCCTGACTCCCTCTCCTGCCTGCTCAGAGCAGTTTTTCAGGGCCTCTGAGATGCTGTCTCTTAGGCTAGGAGTCCTAAACTTTCCCACCAAGTGAAATATTCTCTATTTTCAGGATGTGACTAATTTTTCAGTCAACAGTTTGAAAGAGGTAGATGAAAATTACCATCACAATTCCAGTTTCAGGGCTGAAAGTAGGTATACAGGAACATATTGCATGCAAAAAAAATTAGTCATTCATGGGACAACTATGAAAGCATGTCATGTCCCGGGGATTATGAGTAATACACTTCCATGCAACTGGAATCTAAAAAATAAATGATGCTCCAGGAAAAGAATTATATTTATCTTGTGACTTTATATTCTCCCTGGCACCCCAAGGGGATACGAACAGCCCAGAGCAAAAACTGTAGGGAGTGAAATTGTCCTGGGCTTGATTTTTCTGTTTTTGTGCTCAGCTTAGAGGAGGCAGGGTCACCACAGTGGTAGCAGCCCAGGCGCTGGGACCAGACTGACATGGAGGAGATGAAACCTGGCTGCTTTCCTTACTGCTGTGTGACTAATCCCATTAGGGAATAAGATTTAACCTCTCAGTGCCTCAGCTTCCAAATGTGTCTAGGGGCCTGCCAATGCAATCCACATGATGTCCTGGAATAGTGAGGTTGCTCTAGGTATACTAAGTCAAGTTTACTCAACAAAGATTGGCTTTTAACATTATTTTATCTCTGACTTGACACCACAGTGAAAAGCTTAAGAAATAGTCTCCTAATGGATATGTTAGGGGAAGCACACTTACTGAAACTGCCTACCCTGGCCAGGCACCATAGTAACCACTTGCTTGAGTTATTTTACAACAGGAAGTCCTAGTAAGGAACATGGAACTAATAAGCCACCACCAACCAGTTCAGGAAAGGTCAAAAGGAGACACCACATGTCAGACCACCTCCCAGAATCCTTCTCATGGGCATCCATCTTGGTTGACCAATGTGTGCCCCACCAGGAAGGACTGTAAGTCAGAATGGTTGGCCAAAGACAACCCAGAAATTAATCCCATCACCATAAAACTGGAGACTGAGAGTCGCATGGCAGAGTAGTTCTCCTGGGTTCCCTTACCCTACTGCACAGGTGCCCTTTCCCAATAAAATCTCTTGCTTTGTCAGCATGTATGTCTCCTTGGACAATTCATTTCTGAGTGTTAGAGAACAGTTCTCTGGGATCCTGGAAGGGATCCCCCTTCCTGAAACAAATACATGTATACATAGGGCTGAGTAGCTTTGCTGTATACCTGAAACTATCACAACGTTATTAGTCAGCTACACTCCATCATAAAATAAAAACTCAAAAAAAAATTCTGTAGTACAAGAGTACTACTCTGGGAAGCTATAAGTCATACTGGAGAAGGAAATGGCAACCCACTCCAGTGTTCTTGCCGGGAGAATCCCAGGAACAGGGGAGCCTGGTGGGCTGCCATCTCTGGGGTCACACAGAGTTGGACATGACTGAAGCGATTTAGCAGCAGCATAGTAATACTAGCATAGTAATATAGTCATATAGCATAGTAATACTAGCCTCAAACTCTCAGTAGGATTTGCTGGACTGCAGAAACTGAGTCAATACGTTACTTAAATACTCTGATTTCCAAGAAATGACTAGAAAGAAGTCTGAGATTCACAGGTGGTTTTTAATGGAATCTTTCTCTGCATCATTGGCATAAATAACCAAGTTTTCATGACATATTACTTATCTGATAACTTTAATTAACACAGAGCCCTGTAACCATCTAAAAAGAAGTCCCACAATCTGTAGACTTAAAGTTTTTATAACTTATTAAAATAAAAACCATTTAAATCTTTATACAGGGCCTATTTATACTTTGACTATGAGAAATTCTAAGAAATGGGTTATCTAGTTTCTACAGAATTAATAGGTTAGAAGTCACAATCTAGAAAAATGTAGACTTTTAGATACGCTCCATAATACAGAAAAAAATCATGTGTGACAACTATAAGAAAGAAGTCCAAAAAAAAATTAAGACAGAATATTAAGTCAAATGGCCTCAGCATATTATGACTACTCAGCAGAATAATTTTAATTATCATAATCATCATAGTGATGATCCTGAATCATTAAGAAAAGGTACTATGTTGAATGCACTTTGTTTATTAAAAGGCAAGTAGTCTCATTTCTATTTAAAATATACCATGAAGACTTCTAAATGATGGATATTTTCCTTGGTAAAATCTCCAGGATTAGTTGCAAATGGACTCACTAAGTAATTCAGTGGGTTGGCCTAACCTAGACAGTTGTTTGATACAAACCAATTAAATGGTGAAGAACTGTTGCCCAAAATTATGACAACAGAAGTGAGTAATCCATTATATAAACAGTGCCACTTTGATTAGGTTTAAAAGTAAGTCTTAATATTTTTTAAAAAGTGTGTCAAAAGTTACCTGTAAAATTCACCTGCATGAAATACTTCATTTTCTCTGATGTTCCTCAGTAAATAATAATATAAGGAAGCTTTATAACTTTTTAATAAACTTACCAAAACTAATGTACACAAGCAGTTACCTTGAGAGGCAATTCGCTTCTTCTATAGCTATAGCTCCTGAAAACTACTTTTTTGTTACAGTATGGTAATGTAATGCGTTAGGAAACAGGTACAGAAGAGCATAGAGGAAGGGCACCCAATAGAGAGACAGCAAGGAGCCAAGGAAGAAGACTGCCTAACTTAGTGATGTCTGCAAAGAGTCTTCAAGTAGCCATGAGGTCAGATAGGAAAGCATTCAAGGAGGCAGGTACGAGTATAAAGACATGGACTATGACGTGTGGCAGCAAGGCACTCAGAGGAATGCCGATGTTGCTGGGCCACCACATGAGAGATGGATGTCCTGGGAAATGAGCCTGGAGAGGGAAGTGGACCAATGATAGAGAGCCTTACAGTTCATGTCAAGAACTTTGAGTTCGCAAAAAAAGGAAAAATTTTGCATGATTCCATTTATAAAAGGGATCTAGAATAGTCAAATGTATAGAGACAGAATGCAAAACAGTGGTTACCAAGGGCTGTGGGGAGAAAGGGATGTGGAGTTAGGGTATAACAGGTTTAGGGTTTCCATTTGGAATAGTTAACAAGTTCTGGAAATGGAGAGTGATGATGGATGCACAACATTGTGAATATACATAATGTCACTGAACTAGACACTTAAAATGGTTAAAACGGTAAACTTTACGTTATGTATATTTTATCATAATAAAAACCTCTAAAAATATAATAATTGTGTTCAGGTAAGAAGAAGACAAAGGAGGGAGGGAGGGAGAGGGGGAGGAAAGAAAAGGAGGGAACAGTGACCAGAAGCAGTGCCAACAGCCACAGCTTGAGCTCCATTCAGTAACCAATGGCTCTCAGCCTTGTTTTAACTGCAGAACCCTGTCTTCAAACATCTTGCACAAAAGCCCAACTGTAAAACAGGCAAAGCCACAGACCGAGTAGGGGCCAAAGGCCAGCCCAGGAGCCCACCAGCTTCTACTTCCCCTCTTGCCCCCATAATGGACCCAGAGGAAACTTCAGTGTCCCCCCAAGAGCTTCCCCAAATTGCAAACCACTGTGCAGGTAATGGGAGGAAGCCAAAAGATTTCACCCTCAGCATGATGCAGTGGGATTTCTGAAATAGTACTGCAAAAGTTTAGTTTACAATCAAATGATTCTATAGTCCATGGGGCTGCGAAGAGTCGGACACCACTTGGCAATTGAACAACAACAACATGAATCAGATGAAACTATCTCAACTTTGCCTCTCCCTGAGGCAGGAGACAGTTGGGTCACAATTAGGCATTTACAACTGGCCACTTGTTTACATTTCTTAGAGCAAGAAAAAGATGGGCTTCATGCCAGACACTTAAAACCAGCCTCCTGTTTGCTAAGTAGGACATGTCTGACTGTTTGCAACCCCATGGACTGTAGCCCACCAGGCTCCTCTGTCCATGAAATTCTCCAGGCAAGAATACTGGAGTAAGCCCTTCCCTTCTCCAGGGAATCTTCCTGACCCAGGGATCAAACCCAAGTCTCTTGCATCTCCTACAATGGCAGAAGNTGCAACCCCATGGACTGTAGCCCACCAGGCTCCTCTGTCCATGAAATTCTCCAGGCAAGAATACTGGAGTAAGCCCTTCCCTTCTCCAGGGAATCTTCCTGACCCAGGGATCAAACCCAAGTCTCTTGCATCTCCTACAATGGCAGAAGGATTTTTTTTTCTCAATGATAAATAAATCTTTTTTTTAATAAATTTATTTAATTGAAGGTTAATTACTTTACAATATCGTATTGGTTTTGCCATATGGATGGGGAACACGTGTATACCTGTGGCATAAGGATTCTTTACCACTGTCCCCTGAGTGAGTGAAGTTGCTCAGTCGTGTCCCACTCTTTGGGACCCCATGGACTTTAGCCTACCAGGCTCCTCTGTCTGTGGGATTTTCCAGGCAATAGTACTGGAGCGGATTGCCATTTCCTTCTCCAGGAGATCTTCCCAACCCAGGGATCAAACCCAAGTCTCCCACATTGTAGACAGATGTTTGTAGACAGATGCTTTACCGTCTGAGCCACCAGAGGGAAACCACTGCACTACCCAGGTTCAATTCCTGGGCAGGGAATTAAGATCTGAGGCCCCTGCTCACAGCTGCCTCTGTGAAATCATCAACAGCCATCTGCCCTCAGGCAAATTACTTACCTGCTATCAAAGCGAAGTGAAGTCACTCAGTCTCGTTTTCGTGTTCGACTCTTGGCAATCCCATGAACCTGTAGCCTACCAGGCTCCTCCGTCCATGGGATTTTCCAGGCAAGAGTACTGGAGTGGGTTGCCATTTCCTTCTCCAGGGGATCTTCCCGACCCAGGGATTGAACCTGGGTCTCCCGCATTGTAGGCAGACGCTTTACCATCTGAGCCACCAGGGAAGTCCAACCTGCTATCAAAGGGACTAAAAAAACTTTTTATAAGGACTGATGAAATGTTAGTTAGAAGCCTATCCCTTCTCCAACGGATCTTCCCGACCCAAGAATCGAACCAGGGTCTTCTGCATTGCTGACAGATTCTTTACCAACTGAGCTAATTATTAGGGAAGCCTGAAGGATACCTTATTGGGGGAAAAATTCTCATTTGATGGCAGTTATTGGTACCCTTCAGTGTTATCTGGCATTACTCTGTTCCTCTGTAATGAGATGATTTAGGGTAGATGAAAGCATGAATGGAAGCTGTGACAAAAGTGCAAGTAATGATAAAGGTCTAAACTTAAGTCGTGACCATAGGGACTGGAGGGGGAGGTGAACTCCATATACTTTCTGGAAGCTCTATCAAGAAGATAAATAAGCACTGGCAGCCATCTCATATTCCTCCAAATGAACCTGAAGAAAGGAGCACAGATAAGCAGAAATAACTTTTGGGTTATTCCTAGAAATGCTCTTGGCGGGGGTGGGATGGAGAGAGAACAGCCAGAGGCCGCGTGGAAGGCTTTTAAAGTCCACCCTTACCTCCTCCCTACACTGCATTACTGCCCATCCCTCTAACAACTTCCTGCAGTGCTGAGAAGTTAAAAAGGTTCAGGCTTTCTAGCCCGGAGCCATTCCTCCACCCAGCTCCCTCCAGCTCCTAAGGTAATGAGCTACTTCACCTCTTGAAGTCTAGCAGAAGAGAGTTTTAACACTGAGAGTTTAAAATACTAAATATAAGGAGTACTGGATATTGGGTAAAATGCATTTTTCTGATTGCTGGGTTAGACAAAGAGAAACTGCAAATCAGAATTTATGTTTGGACAGTTGCCAGAGGTAGGACTGAAAATCTTAATGAACAAAAGAGCTTTGCCAAAAGCTCCAGCCCAAGACCCTCAGAATAAAGACCAATAAAGGGAAGATTATAGGGAGTATGGTAGAGTGAAAAGGAAGTCTCAAGAACTCTAGTCATCCCTTATGCATTCATTCATTTGTGGGATTGTGGGAGGGAGAAAAAGATCTGAATTCCTGCTGTTAAGGACTTTGTCCATCAAGAATGTAAGATGCATACAAATAGCTATCACACAGGGAAGAAAATAAAAATCAATAAAGGAGGCACACAAAAAAAGTGTGTTTAGAGAGAGAAGAAATGTCAAGTCTAGGAAGCTATGAGATATTCCTGGTATTAATAAAATAGAACAGATTTTGGAAAATATTAGGGAAAAAAGACATTGCTCATCTTTCTTATGTCTTGCTAAACTAATCTGCTGTATGTCTGTCCTGTCTCAGGATTGCTGTTATCTCCTAAAGCAACACCACACCTTCCTACTACCCAAGAACTGGGGCTGATGATGAATGAAACAAACCCATGAATAGTATCATGAACCAAGCTGTCTGCCCCTCCTGTGTAGTCTGCCACTTAATCTCCACAATATCACAACAAAATAGGTACTGTTATTATCCCCATTCTACAAGTGAGAAAACGGGCCCAGAGAAGTTAAGTGACTCATTCACGATCAGTCAGCTGGTAAGTGGCACAAAAAGAATTTGAGTCTGTACTCTTAGACATTACTCTAAGAACATGTACTCTTAGATACTGCCTCCCAGCTGAGAACTTCTGTCTCAGTTATCAGGCATACTGTATATTGCTGGATAATACAAGGTGATTTTTGGCCACCTTTCCCCTTTAAACATATACAGCTGTTTAAAACTATTCTTATTTACATGACAAAAAAATATACACCATTATTGGTCTAGTTTTGAAAATGGTATGACTTTTCAAGACATAGTTTTCACAACCTTTTATGAAAAATTCGATTTGTTAATCTGAAAAAGGAAAAAAAAAAATGCCTGTGTCATAATGAGCCAGTGGCCTGGAGCACTTCAGGTCAGCTGAGACTGGGGTGGACAGGCTTCATTCCTCACAGGTCGTTGCATGGCCTTGCGAAGTAGCTTTAGCTTTCTTTGTCTCTCCATCGGCAAAGTGGGGATAACAACAGTGCCATCTCATAAGGTGGTAAGGATTAAATAATATTATCCATAAAAATTCCTAAGCACAGTACTGACTGTGAATGCTCCATGAATGCTGGCTTTCATTATTTAGATCCTGAGTTATCTCTGTTTCCAGGATACAAGTCGTCCACCGACCACAAAAATGCTTTCCCCGACCCAGAGTCTCTCCCAATCCCTTAACACACTTCTGTTTCCCACAGAGCATGGTGACAACAGAAGCAGCTTCTCTGAGGACCCTGGACCCAAAGGTGGCTGCGTCGCCTCTCATCTCAGCCCAGGGAAGGAGCTGGCTCTCGACTACCTCCAGGCGGCACCAGAAAACTCAATCCCGATTTTTCACTTGGGTGAACTCAACTGTTAGTGGACTGGGCTCCGCAGCAGAGGAATGTGGACATAGGCTCCAGGGAGAGGGGCTCACCCACCTACCAAGCCCGAGGGTGGGGACCCCTCTTTCACAGCACCCCCAAGGGGCTCCGTCCCCAGCAGGCTGGGAGGCCCCCGGGGACAGACCTAACGATGCCCAAAGAATTAATTTCCCATCAAATCCTCTGAAACACATCCCCACGATTTATAAGAGGGAGCCCAGGGAGGGTCACCAAGCGCTTCATAAAGCCAGTAAGGAGTAAAACCCCTGCGGCACGTGTTGAGCCGCCTGAACCAGCTCCCTCAACGCACGCGGCCGCCGAGCCCGAGCCGGGGTGCTCCCTGCGGCGCCCGCAGCCCAGCCGGCCGCGGAGCACTGCCCTCCACTCACCAGGTGAAGAGTTTGCCCTTGATCCAGAGCAGCAGGCTGGCCGAGCCCGGCGCGTGCGGCTGCCGGCCGCTAGGTCCCGCCGGCGAGGCGGCCTCCATGGGAGCCCCGAGGTCTTCGGCGCCCGCAACCCCTAGAAGTGCCGGGTCCCGGAAGAAGGGAGGCGGCGCTTGTGCGGCCGGTGGGGGCTCGGCTCGGGCAGTGGGTCTGCGCTGTCGCTCTCGCCGGCGTCCCTCTCTCACCTCTGCTGGGCGGACTCGTTCTGCGGCAAATCATTAACTGTCAAGGCCCTGGGGCCGGACGATCCATCAGCAGATGACAGTCTGGCACCTCCGAGAGGGAGCAAGGAACAGCAGGAGAAAGGGCGCTTTTTTTTTTTTTTTTTTAGTCCTTCCAGTGAATATTCAGGACTGATTCTGTCTCTTATACACATCTGACTCGGCAGGGAGAGTGTTTCCTGGTGTTTGGAAACCTCTCTTCTTAAGCTTCCCTTCCTAGGACGGGCTTCCCTTCCCGGGACGGAGCTTCCTCCCCACCTGCTTTGTCTCTCTCTCTTTCTTCTTTTTTTTTTTTTCATCTTTTATATTTCCCCCCTACCTGTTTTTGAAGTCAATGCTCTGTTTTTCTGGGTGCCTGATGTCCCCTGCCAGCATTCAGAAGTTGTTTTGTGGAATTTGCTTAGTGTTGAAATGTTCTTTTGATGAATTTGTGAGGGAGAAAGTGGTCTCCCTGTCCTATTCTTCCACCATCTTAGTTGCTTCCTCTATACATTAATTTTTATAAAGAATACAGCCCACCACAGTTCAGGACCTTAAAATCAATTAAATTATTTAAGTATGAGGTTCACACAGAAGTAGATTAATTAAGATAAGATTAGAGATAGTGTCAAAATTCAAAATATTTACATAAAATGGCAAGAATTGCCACATTATTTCCTTGTACACTTTAGTTTTTGATATAAACTATTTATAAAGGACAAATTGCATGCATGTACTGGAAGCAGTATGTCCTTCTAATGTCATGTTAAAGACATAACAGAGCACCAAATACTTTATATGTACATCTTTCTTACCCATACTAGAAAAAAAATTAAAAAAGTGCTATCAGAGCAAAGATCATTTTTTCAGCATAAAGTTATAGAACTGAGCATGAGCATGCAAAAAATAATAATCTAGACATAGATTTTAAACTCATAGCAAAACTAACTCAAAATAGATCAGAGACCTAAATGTAAAACACAAAACAAAAAACTCCAAGATAATAAAGGACTTTAATGACCTTGCATATAGTGATGACTTTTTAAATACAACACCAAAAGTACAATCCATGAAAGAGATATGATAAAATGAATTCCATTAAAATGATAAATTCCTGGCCTGCAAAAAATAATGTCAAGTGAATAAGAATATAAGCCACAGACATGGGGGAAAGTGTTTGCAAAGACACATATGGTAAGGACTGTTATCCAAAATATGAAAAGAACTCTATAAATTAAATAATAATAAAACAAGCATCCAAGTTAAAAGTGAACCAAAGACCTAAACAGACTCCTCATCAAAGGAGATATAAAACTGGCAAATAAGCAGTTGAGAGTTACTCCACATCATACACCATTAAGGAAATGCAAGTGAAAATAGTGAAATATCACTACACGACTACTTGTCCAAAATCTATACAAACTGCTATGTATAAAATAGATGAACAACAAAGATACATTATACAACATGGGGGGGGGTTTATAGCTATTATTTATAAGAATTTTAATGCAGTATATGCTATAAAAGGAATGAATTACTATGTGGTATACCTAAAACTAATATAATATTATAAATCAACCATGCAACTGAAAGTTGCTCAGTCATTTCTGACTTTTTTTTTAATTTTTATTTTTACTTTATTTTACTTTACAGTACTGTATTGGTTTTGGCATACATTGACATGAATCCGCCACTGATGTACATGAACTCCCAAACATGAACCCCTCTCCCACCTCCCATCCCACATCATCCCTCCGGATCATCCCATGTACCAGCCCCAAGCATCCTGCATCCTGCATCGAACACAGATTGGCGATTCATTTCTTACATGATAGTATACATATTTCAATGCTATTCTCTCAAATCATCCCACCCTCTCCCTCTCCCTCTCCCTTTCCCTCAGAGTCCAAAAGTCCACTCTACACTTTCATTTCTGATTTTTTGCAACCCAGGCAAATTCTCTGGGAATTCCCCAAGCCAGAATGCTGGAGTGGGTAGCCTTTCCCTTCTCCAGGGGATCTTCCTAACCCAGGAATCAAATCCAGGTATCTTGCATCACAGGCAGATTCTTTACCAGCTGAGCCATAAGGGAAGCCCAAGAATACTGGAGTGGGTAGCCTATCCCTTCTTCAGTAGATCTTCCTGACCCAGGAATCAAACTGGGGTTTTCTGCATTGAAGGCATATTCTTTACCAACTGAGCTCTCAGGGAAGCCCAATATTTCAATTTAAAAAACTGGAACACTGATAACACCAAATTATGATGAGGATATGGAGGATTATTCACTACTGATGGGCATGCAAAATGCTATACATACTTTAAAAGACAGTTTAGGGTGTTTGCTTGTTTGTTTGCTTGCCAGACTAAACATACTTTTACCATATGATACAACAAGTGTGCCATTTGGTGGTTTCACAATGAATTTGAAAACTTATGTTGACACAAAGCAATACATGGATATTTATAGAAGCTTTATTCATAATTGTTAAAACTTGGAAACAAACCAGATGTCCTTCAGTAGGTAAATGGATAAATAAACTATGGTACGTCCAGATAGTGGAATATTATATAGCACTGAAAACAAAGTAGATATCAAGCCACATCAAGACATGGAGAAAGCTTAAAGACATAATACTAAGTGAAAGCAGCCAATCTAAAAAGACTATAGATTGCATGAATCCAACATTATGATATCTGGGAAAAGCAAGAGTACAGATATAGTAAAATAATAATAATATGTTTGCCATGGATTAGGGAGGAGGGAAGGATGAAAATGCAGAGCCCAGAAGCTAGGACAGTAAAAACTATTCTGCCTGCTACTATAATTGTGGATGCATATCATTACACATTTCTCAAACGTAGAATAAACAACACTAAGAATAACCTGCTGCAAACTATGGACTCTAGATGATAATGATGTGTCAAAATGTATTCATCAGTGTTAATATGTATACCATTGTTATGGCAGTTATTGATAATGTGGAACACCACATGAGAGGGGGCAAGTGGTATGTGGAAATCTCTGTATCCTCCTCCCAATTTAGCTGTAAACATAAAACAGCATCATAAAAACAAAATTTTAACAAAGGAACACACTGTCCAGATTTTAAACTTTAGGAACTAGGTAGCATGGAGCTGCCACAGCTATATTTGAAATGTGTTTATAATAAATTTTTGTAGTTTGTTACTAACAAAAACAACTATAGGTTAGTATATTTTCCCCCACATAAAAAAGATAAAGCTGGGTAAATATCTTATTGTAATTTGAACTTTTTTATTTTCTTAGTTTGTGAAATCTCAATGATCTATAATGAGTTCTATGAAATAAAGAGCATAGGAAATTAGTTTTCTAAAAGTTTTATTATTTGCACTGAGGTCCATGGGGAGCAATCTTTAATGTCCCAATAGATGGTTCTGTGTGATTCCACTATGAATGTCTGACTTTTCTAGTCATATCAATCCCTTGCTTTTGGAGTCTACTGTGTTTTACATTATTTTTTTTTTCCTTTATAATCCCTTTTATCTACTGTTTTACATCTTCCACAAAAACAGCCATTGTGTTTCAGTTGCATATATCTTATATCTATGGAATTATCTGGAATAAGTTTCCTCTACTCTGTCCCTTCCCTACCCCTGCTTGTTTTTCAACATTAAGTCGGTTGTGATGGATACTGTAGCATTCTACTCTAAACCTCCTTTCAAAGTCTATACACACATAGACTTCTGGGGATATTAATGCTGATAGCTCACAGCTCTGCCCTTACTGAGGATTGCCCTTGGTCACAAGGAACTCTATAGCCCAGGAGCTGCCCACAGGCAAGGACAGTTTTATACAGAGAAACGAGGCCCACCCTCCATTAGTCAAATAGTTGCAACTATAAAACTTCTGCCAAATCCAAAATTTTGCATAACACCTAAGTTTTCAGTTGCCACTACTGTGAAGGTCAATTTCTGCTACCCAATCCAGAGTGCTCACTTTCTTATTGTTGTATCTCACAAGACCATTCCTTAATGAAACTTCCTCACATAAAAATTTCTTACCTTAGAATCTGTTTCCAGAAAATCCATTCTAAGAAATCAATCATTGAATTCTCTAGAAGATACTTGGAGAACCAGAAAATTAGAGAAAGGAACACTTTACATAGAGGAATTTTGCTCTAAATTCAATACGAAATCATGGTGAATAAAATAAGTTGCTTTTGATTATATCAGTGGTAGGCTTGATACTTAAATGTGAGTCCAAATACAACACTTATATTGCTCAACTCCTCTAAATACCAAACTCAAATTCCATATCCCTGAACTTTATGAAAAGGAAAAACCTGACTTTGGTAGAGTAGACTAACCATGAAGGAGAAGGTGGCCAAGGTTGACTGCCCTAAATCTTCCTAAAGCAGGACCCCTTAATAGTTTTGGACTGTTCTTACAGCTTCAAATACATGGAATATAATATTCTTAAAAAATAAAAGCCAAAAAAGGCAGAAGGGACATTGAATTAGACAAGAGCATCCTCCCTAACATTAATGTTTGGTTTTCTAGAAATGTATCATATTCAATGAATGTCTTTGGACCTCACCATAAAAATTAGCGCTTCTCCATGGGAAAGCAAAGGAGAGAAATTATAAACTCCTTTTAGTAGGATTACTGATTACAATATCTGTCACACAGGGTTTTACATATAGGTGGGAAAATATATTAGTTAGTAGTATGTTTTTTTAATTTACTTATTTCTTAATTGAAGGATAATGCCTTTACAAAATTTTGTTGTTTTCTGTCAGACCTCAACATGAATCAGCCATAGGTATACACATATCCCTTCACTCTTGAACCTCCCTCCCATCTCCCTCCTCATCCCACCCCTCTAGGTTGATAAGGTTTTACATATAGGTGGGAAAATATATTAGTTAGTAGTATGTTTTTTTAATTTACTTATTTCTTAATTGAAGGATAATGCCTTTACAAAATTTTGTTGTTTTCTGTCAGACCTCAACATGAATCAGCCATAGGTATACACATATCCCTTCACTCTTGAACCTCCCTCCCATCTCCCTCCTCATCCCACCCCTCTAGGTTGATACAGAGTCCATTTTTGAGTTCCCTGAGACATAGAGCAAATTCCTGTTGGCTGTCTATTTTTGCATATGCTTCCATGTTACTCTCTCCATACATCTCACCCTCTCCTTCCCTCTCCCCGTGTCCATAAGTCTGTTCTCTATGTCTGTCTTTCTATTGCTGACTTGCAAATAAATTCTTTGGTACCCTCTTTCTAGATTCCATATGTATGTATTAGGAAATGATATTTGTTTTTTCTTTCTGACTTGCTTCACTCTGTATAATAGGTTCATTCACCTCATTAGAACTGACTCAAATGTGTTCCTTTTTATGGCTGAGTAATATTCCATTGTGTATATGTGCCACAGCTTCTTTATCTATTCATCTCTCGATGGACATATAGGTTGCTTCCATGTTCTAGTTATTCTAAATAGTGCTGCTATGNATTCACCTCATTAGAACTGACTCAAATGTGTTCCTTTTTATGGCTGAGTAATATTCCATTGTGTATATGTGCCACAGCTTCTTTATCTATTCATCTCTCGATGGACATATAGGTTGCTTCCATGTTCTAGTTATTCTAAATAGTGCTGCTATGAAAAATGAGATACCCGTGTATTTTTCAATTTTGGTTTCCTCAGGGTTTATGCCTAGGAGTGAGATTTCTGGGTCATATGGTGGCTTTATTCCTAGATTTTTAAAGAATTTCCATACCATCTTCCAAAATGGCTGCATCAGTTTACATTCTCACCAACAGTGCAAGAGTGTTCCCTTTTCTCCACACCCTCTACAGCATTTATTGTTTGTAGACTTTTTCATGAGGGCCATTCTGACAAGTGTGAGGTGATTGATATCTCATTGTAATTGTGATTTGTTTTGCTTGAAAATGAAGATCATGGCATCTGTTCCCATCACTTCATGGGAAATAGATGGGGAAACAGTGGAAACAGTGTCAGACTTTATTTTCTTGGGCTCCCAAATCACTGCAGATGGTGACTGCAGCCATGAAATTAAAAGACACTTACTCCTTGGAAGAAAAGCTATGACCAACCTAGACAGCATATTCAAAAGCAGAAACATTACTTTGCAGACTAAGGTCCACCTAGTCAAGGCTATGGTTTTTCCAGTA